>WBMY01014857.1:0-29774 GCA_013397315.1 Donacobius atricapilla | reverse complement strand
GCTTGTGAAAGCCACCTCGGTGCTCGCCCTCCCGCCGCAGGGGCACCGCAGCGGCCCCGCACCGAGAGAGACCGCGGGGCCGCCCCCCCGAAATTCCCCCCGGGATGAACCCGAAATTTCCCCTCGGGAAAAACGCGAATAAAAACCGCGTTTGCTCCCCGCCGGGGGGAGACAGGGTCACCCCGCATCGCTGCCGAGGACCTCCTCCACNAACCTCGGCAGGAGTAATTAGCCCAAGGGCTAATTGCGGGGCTGGGAGTCGCCATCCCCCGAGCGCTGCTGATGCCGCCGGCTTGGGGCTCAGCCGTGTCTGCGGGGTCCTAAAAGGCTCCTGGCGGGGGAAATTTGGGATCGCGGGGCTTTGGGAACCCGCCAAGAGGAGGAGGTTGGGGGAAAGCCCAGCAGAAGGTGAGCGGGGAGCTGGAGAAACCCTCCACCAGCGGTGTCTCCGTGCTCTATCCTGAATCCCCTCCAGGGATCCGGCTGGGAATTAGAGGTGGGGACATCGGGGCGACACTGAGGAGCCCCATCCTGGACAGCTGGAGCAGCTCCGAACATCGGCAGAGATGGGAAGAGCCCCTCACCTGCAGCACCTGGCCCCGAATCCTGGCTCCAGGGTGGGGCTTGCGGGAACCTCTTTGCCCCTGAGCTGTGCCGCGGGGCTCAGCCCCAGGTGTGACCCTCTCCTCCTTCCCTTCAGCCTTCAGGGAAGCCCACGGAGCAGAGCTGGGGAGGAGCAGCAGGAATTTCAGGCTGTTTGAGGGGCAGGGGAGCTCTCACCCCCGGTTTTCCTTCCTCTCCACTTTCCCTTTCCCAGGTGTGGATCCCCGCCCGGTGCCGGCAGGGCTGAGCTCCCACCATGGGGGTTAAAGCGATGCTCCCCAGCTACGAGCTGGGGTTCTATGCCCTCGTGGTGACCTGTGCTGTGCTCTACAGCGGCAGCGGCATCTTCGAGGCATCCAGAGGTAACGCTCCCACCACGTCCCCCGGGAGGGGCCATGGGTGCCAGGCGCCTGCTTTTACAGCTCTTGATACCAGCAGCAGATCCCTGGCTTTAACTGCTGCAGGGAACGGCTTGGAAATCCTTTTTAAAGGGATTTTTTTGCCCCTTTTTTGCCTGGTTGTTTCTTTGTCCCTATTTCCACTGCTCAGGGCAAGAGGCTGCGGGATGTCACAGATCCCCAGGCGATGCCACACCAGGCAGCCATCACCGCCTACACAGGGCTGATTCCCCTTTTTGTTTGCTTGGTTTGGGTTGTTTTGGGGTTTTTTGGGGGGTTTTTTGGGGTTTTTTTGTTTGTTCGGTTTGGGGGGAGAGGTTATTGGTTTGGTGGGGGTTTTTTGTTTGTTTTTGACTCTTTATGTGTTTTCATTCGGAAGCCCACAAACCTGAAAGCTTCACGGGGTCAGCCAGGAGACGTGTAATGAGAAAAAGGCTTTGCTGAAAATTCCCGCAGAAACTTGCCGCCCCTGACTCTTTTGATTGTCCATGGCAATCGGGCACTTTTTGGGAAGGGGTATCTGAGCCCTGATGGCTCATTATCACAACGATGCAGGGCCTGGGCCTGGCTTGAGCGCGGATCCCGTTCCCCAGAGCTGCTTCTCTCCCCGTGACTCTGGTTCTTTTGCAGACAGCATGAACAGAAAGGCCTTTCGGGATGGCATAAAGCCGGGCTGGCACTACTTCGGCAGGAAGATGGTGAGTGAGGAAGGGCTTTTCTAGCTGCAGACAACCTGGCCAGTGGAGAAACAGAGCTGGTTTTTCTGCTGCTGACACACATTTGCAAAGCTCGTGTGAGTCGTGTTACTCTCCCTAATTTAGCGGGGGAATACCAGCCCTGCAGGGCTGTGGATGCTCCACTTTGTGTGCGCCAGGATGAGCAACCTCCGCGCGTCCCTCCTGGGGTTTAAAAGTGCCCTTGGGGGGACAACGGGAAGAAAAACCTTTAAAAGTTGTGGGGCTGGGGGCAGTAAAGCACCCGGTGCTGCTCCTGCAGGACGTGGCCGATTTCGAGTGGGTGATGTGGTTCACCTCGTTCAGGAACATCATCATCTTCGCCCTCTCGGGACACGTCCTCTTCGCCAAGATCTGCTCCATGACGGTGCCGCAGGTGAGCAGGGGTGTGGTGGCGTGGGTTTGAGAGCACCGGGGGTGGCCTTGGGATCTGCAGAAGGGGTTTTGGGGGATGTTCTGGGCCTGGGGCTATCACGCTGCTGACCACTGCCCCTCTCTCCCCAGCACCGGGCTGTGATGTACATGATCTACGGGGCCCTGGCTGTGCTGGCCAGCATGGGGCTGGTCTACCTGATGATCATCCTGTCCCACTGCCTGGTCCTCTACTCGGTGGCGCTGGCCAAGCAGAAGTGGCTCTGCTACGTGGCCGGGCTCTGCTGCCTTGCCTCCTTCAAGGTGGAGCCCTTTGGCTCGTGGCAGGTGGGTGCTGTCCTGGCCATGTGTCTGCCTCGTTTCCAGCCCACTGGTGTCCATCTCCTTGGGGTTATCTCCAAGGAGGGCTCCTAGGGCTGCCTGGCCATTTCTCCTGGCTGCATCAGAGCTCTCTCAGCATTTTAGAGGGAAGGGAGTGTCGAGGTGCGAGCTTGGGAATAATCCCACGGCGCTTATGTCATGTTTTGGTGGCTTTGTGCTGCTCCACAACAAAGGGCATCTGAGCCCTTCTTGCTGCCCAGGCAGCAGTTTGTCAGCCTGTTCCTGCCCCGTGCCTCAGTTTCCCCAGCTGTAACACACAGCCGGGATGGATTCAGTGATGCCCATCTCTTAGGTCACAGCCTAGCTAAGATTTTATCTCACTGGTGAGAGGAGAGAAGCCAGGAAGGACGTTATAAAAGCATTCAGTCCCTCAGCAGGACAGTGTTGCCTCTCCCTGCCTCCAAAGATGTGTTTCCTTCCTCTCCATCAACCCCGTGCTGGCTCTGCTTTACTCCATGGGGACACCTGTGATGGGGTGACATTGCCACCCCAGACTAAAGCCTGTGTGACCAACAGCTGCTTGGTGACATGGCCAAGAGGATCTGCCACTTCCTGGCTGCTCTGAGCTGCAGGAGCCAGCTGGGAAATCGAGCCCCAGTTTTATCTTTCCAGCTCATTAACTTCAGAGACAATTGGTGTCAGAGCATAATTAGAGGTTTTCCTTGAACTGAAAACTAAACTGACAGAGGTCAGGGTTAGATGAGATGTTAGGAGAAAATTCCTCCCTGTGAGGGTGGGCAGGCCCTGGCACAGGTTACCAGAGCAGCTGTGCCTGCCCTGGATCCCTGGCAGTGCCCAAGGCCAGGCTGGACAGGGCTTGGAGCAGCCTGGGACAGTGGGAGGTGTCCCTGCCCATGGCAGGGGTGGAATGGGATGGGCTTTAAGGTGCCCCCAACCCAAACCATTCTCTGCTGCCCCAGAAGTGGTGCCCCCCACAAAGCAAGTGGTGACACCACGTTCCTGCTGGTGACTCTCTGTTTCTTGTCCAGAGCGGGTTTGTGACGGGAGCTTTTGATCTCCAAGATGTCCTTTTCTACGGAGGGTGCACCTTCACCATCATGCGCTGCATGAGCTTCGCCCTCGAGAGCTCCGAGAAGGAGGAGGGCATCTACTCCATCTTCGACCTCCTCAAGTACAATTTCTACCTCCCATTCTTCTTCTTCGGGCCTGTCATGACGTTTGACCAGTTCCATGCCCAGGTGAGTGATCCTGAGGCCAGACTGGAGCAGGGTTTATCCCAAAAATTTATTTGCTGCATGGGGTTAACGTCTACAAAAACCCCAACTTTTGCCACAGTGAGGATGCAAATGGTTGTAGAACTTCTTGTGGCCACCTCTAGTCTGTAGTTTTATGGGGAAGAGCATAAACTGGTGGATTTCTAACCTTCTTTTTGGCCTTTTTTAGCCATTTTCACTGACCAATTCACCATGGAAAATCTTGTTGTGATGTCCTTGCTCCCTGGGCATCTGCACTGCTTGGTGCCTCAGTTCCCTTGTGTTGTCACCCCAGCACCTTCATGGTGGGGGCCACACATGTGGTGCCCACCCATGAGGGCTCTGCATGCTGTGACAGCAAGGACATTTCTGTCTCCCATTTCTATCTCCTATTTCTATCCAGCTGCTTCACTCAGGGAGCAGGAGCTCCCAGGGATGGCTTGTGTGTCTTTAAATCAAGTTATTTCCCAGGAAATAAGTAAGATTGAGTGGAAGGCCGAGTTCCAGCCATCCAGGCTCCATGAAACACCCTGATACCCCAAGTCTTTGCCTGTTCCACACAACCAAGGGGGTTTTGTTTGAGCAGACTCCAAACAGAACTGGAAAACACCAGCAGCAGCCTGGGCTGGGACCTCTGGAGCTGTTCCACAGCCCAAGGAAACCAGCAGTGCTGTGTCCCTGCTCACTCTTCCCACCTCAACCTCCCTCTGCACCAAGGATCAGCCCCGGCCTCCAAAGCAAACTGGTGATGCTGGCAAAGGGAGGTGTTTGGTCAGCAGTGATGCTGTGGAGGGTTCCCATCACCACCCCCGGATCCTTTTGCAGAAGAACGCTACACTGGAGTTTTGGACCCAAACTGATCACTGGTGCTCGAAGGTTTTGGAAAAACATTTGTGAATTCAGAAGCAAAACCAGCCCAGGGCAGGGGAGAGCGGCCAGAGCCTCATGGTGAGGAGAAGACCACAGACCCACCAGCCCAGCACCTTCTCTCACACGTGGGGCTGGTTCTGGTTGCCTAAGAAAGGGTCTGCACTGGGATGTTTCCTCCAGGATGAGCCACGATCCCGGTCCTGCTCCTTGCCTGCTCTTCACCTGTGGAATCAATGACTTCATGATGCCTCTTAAAAGGAACAAGAGCCCTCAGATTTCTTAAACTGGATTTATTAAAAATGATTTTTAGAGCACCTGACCCTGAAGATCAAAAGGTCAGCTCTGGTGTCCCTGTCAGGGATGCAGCCAGGTACCTGTAAATGGGGACATGAGACTCCTCTTGTCTCCAGCACCTGAACTCCCACTGCTCCTGCAGAGCTGGATCCAGGGGGACTTTTATTTCCTGCTCCTTTGCACAACCCCAAACCATGATGTCTGAAGCCACTTAATGAGCAATTTCCCTCTCTGCTGCTTCAGATGCTCACCCCAAAGGCACAAGGATTAAGTTCCCAACCCTTTTCCCCTGCCCCGGCCAGGGGTCCTGGCTTGGCCTGGCCACCACTGCCATCTCCTGGCTACATCCCCCCTGCACTGCTGGAGCTGTGCCTGGCTGCAGAATTCTTAATTGCCCGAGAGCAATTAGGGCAGGAGGCAGATAGAACCCTCCCCCAGGGTGGGATAGATGGCCCAGTTAGAGGTCAGATCTGTCCCTTTGGATCCTTCTGGTCCTGCATCCCGGTGGAGCTCCTGCATCCCTATGTGAGATGGGAGCTCAACTGTACCAGGGCTTGGCTGGCCAGATTTGGGTGGAGAAACATCTTTCTTACAGAGATGAAGGGAACAAGTCCCCTTCTCTGGGGTTGGGAGTGTGCAGGACACAGCCCTGATCCCAAGGGGCCAGCGGCCAGGTGCTGGCACCACACGCAGATCTGAGGGCAAGAGGGAACAGCCTCGAGTTGCACCGGGGGAGGTTAAGACAGGATATTAGAAATAACTTCTTTTATTCTCTTATTCTATTTCTGTTAGGAATGACAACCAAGGAAATGGTTGTTAAGCATTGGAACAGGTTGTCCAGGGCAGAGTCACCGTCCCTGGAGATGTGACACCTGGGGACAGGGTTCAGTGATGGGCTTGGCAGTGCTGGGTTAATGGTTGGACTCCATGATCTTAATGGATTTTTCCAGCCTAAAGCACTCTGTGATTCCATGGGAGGAGGGTTCTCTGTCCTCCCACCTGTCTCCATGCCAGATCCTGTCCTTCCTCAGCTCAGAGTCCAGCGACCTCTTTGTATCTTCAAAACACCTGGTACTTAACAGACACACACAAAAAAAAATCAGGCAAAGGCTTTAATTCTCAGGAATCATCTGGATTTGACAACGGGGCTGGTGCAGCAGCCTGTGGATTATGCAGGGAGAGCTCCCACCTCTCACAGGGAATAAAGGGGAAGTAATAAACATAAGAGGATTTTGAGCACAGCAGCAATTTTACGGCGATGCGGGGAAGCAAGGACATCGCTCTGCCCCGTGTAATCCTCAGAGCTCACTCCGGTGGTGTTTATATGACAACAACCAGAGATGTGGCAGCTCCTGGAGGCAAAGCCCAGCCCCTGTTCGTGCAAGACACAGCAGAGGTGAAATCCCGATTCATCAGGTCCCACTGATTCAGGGCGGCCCCTCGAGCAAATCTCCCTCTTGTCTGCAGCAGGAGCCTCAGGCATCATCAATTCTTCTCCTCCTCCTCCTCCGAGATGACCCTGGACAAAAATACACCAGGCCCTGGCAGAGCTGTCAGGTTGGGATTCCAACCCTGGAATCCACCCTGGAGGTGTGATGGGTGCAAGCATTTGCTCCCTCCTAGTGTCTTTTGGAAGGGGCTGTCCTTAAACAAAGCTGATTTTCTGAGCACACTGTTGCATAAAGAACATGAAACCCTTGTATCTCTCTGGTCAGAGTGGATTTCACCCCACCTGGAGACCCTGAGTGCTGCCAGATCTTTGTCTGACCACCCGCCTGCTCTGCTGGGAAATCCCTGGGAACAGCAGGATGCTGCAGCAGGGACATCCCTGCTGTCCTCAGCCCTGCTGTGGGTGGGACATGTCCTGCTCCCTGTGGATGTGCCCACCTGAGCCAGCCCTTGGGTCCTCCTCAATCAGCAGGAATTTGGGCCGCGCAGTCCATGGTGTGCTTTCTAAAGGGGAACGATGAACCCATCCCTGTCTGAACCTCGACCTTCCTTCTGGAGGAAGGAACAATGCCCATCCTGTCGCTGGGCTCAGCCCTGCCCTGGTTTGCCTCTCCCTGCAGGTGAGCACCCAAGAGCTGCGGCGCAAGGACGACGAGATGAAGAACATCCGTGTCAGCGCCCTGCTGCATGTGGGGGCCATCGTGGCCGTGGATATCTTCTTCCACTTCTTCTACATCCTCACCCTTCCCTCTGACCTGAAGTTCGTGAACCGCCTCTCGGACTGGTCCTTGGGTGAGTGGCCGTGCTCAGGCATGTTCACCCCTTGTGCTCAGCTCCAAGGCAGGGGTGAGTGATCCAGGTCTCCATCCACCCCCCCTTGAGAGGCTTTGGGAATGCCTGTGTTGGACAGGTTTGAGTGAAAACCCCTCATCCTCCCGCTGGCCACGCACGGGGCTGGGGTTGGGCAGCCCTGGAGAGCACGAGGTGCTGGTCTGGGCTTTTCGCAGAGAGTAAATTGTTTGGTTTGGGGTTTAGGAAGATGAGCAGCAAGATATTTTTGTTGCCTTTGGACTGGAAGGGAGCTCAGCACCTCTAAAAAATCAGTAGGACCCAGCAAGCCACATGCAGCCATGCCAAGTCTGATTGCACATAAGGAAAGTTGTCCATAGAGTGGTCAAACACTGGGAGAGGAGTCCAGAGAGGTTATGGGTTGTCCCAAAAGTGTAATATTGAACACTTAAATGGACAATGTCCAGGGTAACGTAATCTCTACCTAAAGCTGGGTGTTCTCCAAGCATGGCTGGACTAGAGACCTCCAGAAGGCAAATTCCCAGGATAAGTGATGGAAGCAGCACTGGCCTGCAGCTGGATGGAGGATTCCAGATGATCAAATCCATGTCTGATGGCAGCTTTCCAGACACCACCACACAGCAGAGGCCAAGCAGGGGCTGGAGGAGCCTCATGTCTCTCCAGAGTGGCAGCTCGAGGCCAGGATAAAATCCTAGTGCAGCTGGAGTGGCACTAACATGGATTTGGGGTGTCCCAAGAGCCCTGGCTAGATGGATCCTGTGTTACCCTAGAGGGAGCTTGGCTCTTCTGACTGTACTGACCACACCTGCCTGGCCCGTGGTGGGAGCATCCCTTAATCTGGGAGCTGGATCCCACTGACTGGGGGGCATTTTAGTAGCGCTTTGCAGAGGCACTTGAACTCTATAGTAGCTGTCCCTGCAGCGTTTGTTTCCCAGGGTCAGACACCTCTTTAAGCCAGAGGTTCTGACCCTGGCTCTGCTGTAGCATGGACATTGCATCCGTGGCCAGAGGGAGCTGAGGCTGGGGGGAATTTTTATGGAGGTGCCAATAAAACCTCAGAGGCCAGACCTGAGAGCTGTGATGAGCCCATCACAGCTTAACAAGCCTCAGAGGGAAGGCACAATGATGGAATAAATGACTGTGCAAACAGAATTTCTTGGACTACCATGACCAATAAACACTTTTCTCTCTAATACCCTGAGAAAAAATTGTCCTTTGGTTCAAGCCTCTTAAATAAAAAAGTACTTTTAAAAGATTTGCTCTGCAGAAACCCCTATGCACTCTGTGTTCCTTTTTCCCCGTTTGACTCCCATTTTTGCTCCAGCTGGCCTGGCCTACTCCAATTTGGTGTATGACTGGGTGAAAGCTGCTGTCATGTTTGGGGTCATCAACACCATCGCCAGACTGGACCACCTGGAGCCACCCCAGCCCCCAAAATGCATCACCATGCTCTACATCTTTGCCGAAACGTGAGTACCCCGCCAGCACGAGCCAAGAGGGTTTGAGCTGGACAGGGGCGGAGTGGAGGGGAGGACACCTGGGCTGTCCTGGGCAGCTGCTCTGTGAGCTGGAGGCCACCTGAAACCACAGCCTAGACCTGGCCAGAACCCAGGGAAATATTCTTTGGTGGGGAGAAATAGATAAGGAGAAGGTTAAACCACGTCTCCAGTGGCATCTGTCCAAGGAAGGAGCCTGGAGGACTGCTGTGAGCAAGGTCCAAGGGGTGCCTTGCCTGAGGATTGGGTGTTTTCTCTGTTTCAACAGGTTTTTATTGTCATTGTGTGTTTTAACATGTTCTTCTCATCTTATTTTAGGCATTTTGACAGAGGGATTAATGACTGGCTGTGCAAGTAAGTGTCCAGTTGACCACCTCGGGTCTGGTTCAGGGTCTTCCCTTCCATCCCAGAGCAATGAAGCCCCACATGCTGTTCATCCCAGAGCTGGGGTGTCCTCTCTTCTGCATAAATCCCACCATTTGCTCTGTTTAGCCCCAAACCTGTTGAATTAATTGCACAAAGAGCAACAGCCCCCTCCTCCAAAACTGGGAAGAAAATAGTGCTGTCCCAAAATCCCTTCAAGTCTGGTGGGTTTGGAGTTCCCTCAGAGGAGGAAGAGCCAGCTTTATATTCCTCCAGGAGGAAAGGGGAACTGAGTACTGTAGCTCCATCTGCATCTTCCTCAGCCCTTCACCTCCCTTCATCCCTGAGTTCACACCAAAAAAATCCCTGCTGAGGGGGGTGGTGGCTGCATTCTGACAAAATCCTGAGAGCCAGTGAGTCTGAGAGAGCCTCCAGCTCTAGACAACCCAATTTTTTTACCTGCCAGAGAGGGAAAGGTGGGTATTTTATCCTTGAGTATTTATAGGTTTGTAGGAACACAAGTCACAAGTGGTTGGGGCTCAGCAAAAATCAAAAGTTTACTGCAGAATGAGCAAAAAGTTTAAAGTTTAAAGCAAAAAGTTTATTGCTAGAATGAGCCAGCCAGAACATCCTCCCTGTTTTACACGGCTGTTCTGGACTGACCTGTCTCTGAGGAGCTTGGGAAAAGAAACTCCGGAGGGGTTTCCCGGACTACAGGGAGCACCAACCACCTTCCCTGGCTTGCAGGTACGTGTACGACCACATTGGGGAGAGCCACGACAACATCCTGAAGGAGCTGGTGGCCAGCACTGCCACCTTTGCTGTCACCACGCTGTGGCTGGGGCCCTGCGAGGTCGTTTACATCTGGTCCCTCGCCAACTGCTTTGGCCTCAACTTCGAGCTCTGGGTGCAGAAGTTCTTCCAGCTGGGGCCCTTTGCCAACCTGGAGGTCAGGAGCTGGGCTGCAGAGGGGATGGGGAGAGGTCAAGGGGGCTGGGGACAAGCTCTGGTGCCGGAAAATATCCAGAGGGAGGGAGGGAGCTCACGCTGGCTTGCAGGAGTCAGATTTTTGGGTGAGGCTGAGGAGCAGGATCCCTGGGGATGCCGTGAGGCTCCATGGGCTGGCCTCCTGCATGGAGGCCTGGAGATCTTCCCTGTGTTCTTTAAAATCATGGAATCATTAAGGCTGGAAAAGACCAAGTCCAGCTGTCTACCCTGCACCACCACTGTGTTCACCACTAAACCAAATCCTTGAGCGCCGTATCCACACGTTCTTCTGAACATTTCCAGAGATGGTGACATCCCTGGACAATCCTTGGGATTAGCTACTGAGTTGTGCAAGGGCAGCGTGGTCCTGGTGCTCTGTGTCCCTTCATTTTCGGCCCTTTGTCCCCCACCCAGAGCAAACAAACTCCTGCCCCTGTGATGGTTCACAGGAAATTTAGATTGAGGTGGGAATTCCAGAGGGAAAACAGGGGTCCAAGAGAAGCAGGAATGAGTCTCCAATGAGGCATCAAAGTGCCACAGATGGACACAAAATATGAGGTCTGTTCTTGGGAATATGTCCATCCATATGAGGAATATTCAGATTCTGTGATCCTGTGGGGAAATGTTTATATATTTTCTTATGGGAATAATTTGTTCTTCTTGTTCTCCAAAGCATCTTTGCATTCTCAGTGGTTTTGATCTGATTTCTTTTAAAAGCATTGTGTTTGGAAGCTAGAACAAATTATTTTTTAAAATACTCCAAAGTTTAGTGCCCTGTCTCTGTTTGGGACCAAGGTGTCTCAGGGACATACTGGGGAAAAAAAAAATCTTTAACGTTTCCACCCTGGAAACAATTATGTTCCTTACTTCTTTCTCCCAGTTTAAAGTCTGGAGGTCTTAAATTAGTTAAATAAAGATCTATTTTGAATAAAAGCAGTGGAGAGCAATCCTCCCGCTTGCTCTCCTTGTTGAACTCCTAATCAGATTAAGGCTTTCACAGGCAGTGAAATCCCCTTCCCTACGGCACCACAATTGCCAGCACTAAGTGGCCTGGGGATTCACCGTGCTCTTTTGAAGGCTGCTATAAACTCCTTCCCTGCTCCACTCACAGCAGCTGATCCTGGAGATTATGTGCCAGTGACAATGCCACTCTGCTGCTGTCATTAGTTTTGTGCCTTTTTTTTTTTTTTTAATTCCTAAGAAACTATTTTTACCAGGACCCAGGAGTGATTTGCATGTAGGGCTAATAATAATCCTGGGGTAGAACAGATTCTTCTGCCTTGAGGAGTGGCTTACCCTAGGCAAGAGGTGGAGAAAGCAGGACTCAACCATTTCATTTTAAAGAGACTCTGAGTGAGCTGGGGAAGGACTTGTGACAAGGATGTGGAGGGACAGGGCAAGGAGCAATAGGTTTAAACCGAAGGAGGGCAGGGTTAGATGAGATTGTCGGAAGGAATTCTTTCCTGTGAGGGTGGTGGGGCCATGGCACAGAGAAGCTGTGGCTGCCCCTGGATCCCTGGCAGTGCCCAAGGCCAGGTTGGACAGGGCTTGGAGCAGCCTGGGGTAGTGGAAGGTGTCCCTGCCCATGGCAGGGGTTGAATGGATGATCCTTGAGATTCCTTCCAACCCAAACCCTTCCGTGTGTCTGTGCTTCTACAATTATCATGAAACTGTGCCTAATATCTATCTTGTCCCTACCCATGGGACCCAGCCCAGGGTCCCTAACACAGCGGGGCAATTTTTGCCTTGTCCTTTTATTTCTTCATTCCAGAGGCACTAAAAGCTGCTCCGTTTTTTGCCTCCTCTCTGGGGTCCCAGCTGGAGTTGCACCAGTCACCCCTTTTCCTTACAGACCCTTTTCCCTCTGCTCCTCTCTATCCCTCTCAGGCCAAGCTGTCAGGGGCCATGTCTCGGCGGATCAGGGCAGCTTTTGGGGCAGTGAACTTCTGGGCCATCGTCCTCTACAACATCCTGGCCCTCAACAGCCTGGAGTTTGCCCTGCTGGTGACCAAGAGACTCCTCGTGATGGGTAAGGTGCTGCCAGCCCTCCCCATTGACAGACCCCTGTCTTAATGGGGGGGATTTGGTGCAGCAGCTGGGGACTGGGATTTTGAATCCTTTAGGGTACAAAGTGCCCCGGCCACTGGCTTGTGATGTGGCAGCTGCGAATGTCCTTAATTCTCAAGGTGCAAAAAGTGCAGGCTGTGGTTTCTTAGCCCCCACTCTCCTCACTGAGTGCTCTGGGGTACCAGCTACCTTCCAGGTGTGCTTGCACAGCTCCTGGCACAGGTTTAGTCTGCCTGGAGCACTTCAAAGGCCCCATTCACCTCGCCAAGCAGGGCTGAGTCCCTGCCTGTGAAACAGTCCCCTTGCTGGAGGAAGGGATTCACTCGTCCTGCCTCATTTCCTCTGCTCCAGCAGACATTCCTGCATCATCCCGAAGGTGACAGGTACAAATCCTCACCCTGCAGCCTGTACATTTCTAATCAGTGGATTGTGGCACTGTTGTGAAGTCTCCTTGAGCTGCCCAGGGTATAAATAGCCATCAGGAGCTGTTGTCCTGCAGCCCTGTCTGGGATGGGGCTGGCGTAGGCAATGGAAATTGTCACACTCGCTGTGCCAGGAGTGCCTGCCTGCTGAGCTCGCTGCCTTTTGCTGGTTGCATTATTCATTGCAGAGCTCCTGCTTTAGCAGGGACAAACCCTGGATCCACCCCAAGGTCTGCTGTGGATACCAGATTTGTGATTGCAAACACCGTCAGACCCTTCTGAAGAGGAGGGAGAGCTCCAGGCTCTGTCACTGACGTAGGTGACGAAAATATGTATTTTCCTGGGTGGACACTGTGTCCCCACTAAGTACAGGACAAGGCTGGGGTTGATCCTCAGCATCAGTTGGGCCCAAAGCTTTCAGAAGGTCACAGTGTTGAGCAACAATGGACAAGGGCAGGTTCAATGGGCAGAAAGTCAACCATAATTTCTGAACTTGAGGAGTGTCAGGGTAGGACACGAAATAGATGGACTCCATGGAGCTGTCAGGAGAGAAGGAAGGCTTTATTTACAATCCCAACAGTTTCTTTTAGAACACGCTGTGTAAAAAGGTCTGTTATTGCTCCATGGCACTGACACTGCTCTCCATTGGTTCAGGAATAGGAAACAACCCCTGGCGACAGTTGTTCTGGCAAAGGGAACACTGTTTGCTGAGCCTGTGCTGAGAAACAGAGAGAGATGTTTTGAAAAGAGAAACTGTTGGCAGCTTTCCCTTGGGAAAGGAGCCGGCAATGGTTGGCAAACTAAAATTCAGATTTAGAAATGTCGAGCCCACAGGGGAGCAGAAGGATTCTGAGAGCTAAGAGGGACTCAAAGCCCCTCCAGCACATCCCCACATTAGCTGCAGTCCATGGTGCCTTGGTAGGCTGAGGAAAAGCTTCATCTAAAATCCAGTCCTGAGGATTTCCCTCCTCTCTCAGTGAAGCTGCCGGGCCAGATCCATGACGAAAAATGTCACTGGCCACCACGAGCCTGTGGGACATCCCAAACCTGCCAGCTGAGGGGCTGTGGCAGCTGTGCTGGTGAAGAATCGGCCCTGCTGGGCCAGCAGCCACAGCTGGATGACCATGTCTCCCTCCCTGCCCTAGGTTTCCCCGTGAGCACCTTGTCCATCTGGTTCATCACCTACTGCGGCGTGCAGCTGATCAAGGAGCGCGAGCGCATCCTGGCCGTCCAGGAGGAGGAGAGGGGTGACAAGGCAAAGGTGGAGTAGGGGAGGCACCACAGGCTTGTCCTGAAGCCTCGTCTCCCTCCCAGCCACTGCTGCCAGCCCAGCCACTCTGGCCAGGGCTCTCCAAGCCCTCCTGACAATCGGACTGCTGTAGCGCATCCATGTAGAAGTCACCTGGAAGGCACGGGTCACCCCCCTTGCTGCAGGAAAGATTTTTCCGTCAGGCACAGTGGGCGTTTCACTGTCTCCCCAGGTGTGGCAGGATGCTGAGGCAGCTCCCAGGACATTTCTTTCATGCCAGAGCCATCCTCATGGTTTTTCTGACCCTCTGATGTTGTGCAGGCCCAGAGATTCCACTCCCCGCTTCCCACGACGCTTGGTCCACCAGCACTGGGCTCCCCCACAGCCCTTGTCTCCCAGAGGAGACTCTCCAGGTGCCATGGCTGGAGGTTTTAGGGCCCTGAACTGCTGGATCCAAGACTGATGTGGCCACCCCGCTGTGACACGTGTCCTGGGACTCAAGCCAAACCCCACCTCAGTTTTTTTTTTTATATGCCATGGACAAAGGTCTGAGGTCACATTCCTGCCCACGGCTGAGGGACAGAAAGTGCTGTAGACAACCCTTGCTCATCTCCAGCCACTCATCCCTTCCCTCAGCGGCCTTTGGTGTGCACAGACCACAGCTGTAGGGCTGAGTGAGCACGCGGATGAACACAATCAAAGGAGAAAACCCCAGATGAAGGGCAGGGACCTGGGGCTGGGTGGTGGAGGGAAAACCCCTGGGATGCTCCTTGGAGAATTGGACTTTGGGAGTGTGTGAAACACGGTGCCTTGGGGGAAAGGTGGGTTTGAAACAGAAAAATAACTCTGCCTCTCTTGCACTTTAGAGTAACTCTCAGTGGCCTTATGTCTGAGTTATGTCACTGTTTGGCGAGGGCAGGATCCACACCCCGTTGCAATGGGGGTCCAGATGCTCAGTGCATCCCTCTGGATGAAGCAGGATGGATTCCTGGCCAGCTTTCAGCTCTGCCAAAGTAATTTGTGGAGTCCCTGATAAATGTCACTTATTTATGCAGCCAATAAATGTTGGATAACTCTGGCACCTGCTGCTCATCCCTGTCACACTGCGGGGCTGCAGGTGACACCCCTGGCAATGCCCGGCCACCAGAGCTGAGAGGACAAGGATCTGTTTTGTAGGTCCTCATCTGCCCCCCAGAAGAGTTACACAAGATATTTTTGACTTCAGCAGAAACCCACCCTGGTGTCATCACCAGACTGAAGGTTGTGCTGCAGCTGGATTCATACTCACCTTTATTTTTACTCTGCTTTTGTACTGTACTTGAGCTTGTGGCCAGCAAACCATCACCCGTGTGGGTTTTGGGCTAGAGGCCAGGTTGGTTTTACTTTTGGGAGCCTGAACAACAATGCTGGGAGTAAGGGCAGGTATTGTGCCTTGGTGACATCTCGTCAATCCCTTTTGGACACATCCGTCACTGCTGGACTTTTCATCGGTGTTTCTTGGCATCTCCATTATTTCGGATTTACTTTTTCCATCAAACCACCTCTGCCACCATGTGCTTCCTGCAGGGTTAAATTCCTCTCTTCCCCTCTGTAGGGGTGTCCTGGCACAGGTGGCAGCACCTTGAGGCGCTGACACCAAGGGCTCTGTCACTGTGGTGGCTCAGCTCAGGTCTGTGGCTGCCTGGGAGGACTGAGTCACCTCCCGGTGTCCAAGTGGGTGACTCACATGGCAAAGCCCAGTGACTCTACACTGCCCTCCTGACTTGGATACTCCAGGAGAGAAAATAGCCCATTCACTCAGGCTCTATATTTACCCAGCAGCTGCATCTGCCTGAAGCTGCCAGAAGGAGCTAATGTTAGACACCAGCACAGGGAGCGATCTGCTAGAGACAGTCCATGGGGGAATTTGGGCTTTGCCCTCCTTTTCCAGGAGTTATCCCTTCAGCTTTTGCTGCTCCAACAAGTCCAGGGGGTCTGGTGGGCCAGGAGCACTCTGGTGCTGTCTCAACCAGCTCAGCCTTGCGCAGGACACCCTCAGCCTCACTGAATGCCCCTGTGGGATGGGATTTATCCATTGCTCATCCCTCTGAAAAAGAGCATCTCATCTGCTCTGGTTATTGCCTGCCCGTTCATAAAACTCTACCAAGAAGCCAAGAAAAGCAATTTTAAAATTGCAATTATAAATCCCGGTTAATAGCCCTACACTGGACACTTTCTTGTTCAATCTGATGTGGCTAAAATTCCTTCGTCCATCCTTTCTGTTCTAACATTTTGTGTGGGTGGGAGTGATCCTGCAATGCTGCATCCCTTTAGGATGTACCCGTGTACCCTCACTGTCCCGGTTTGATCCCACACAGATTCTCACTCACTCACTCACTCCCCCTCAGCCCATAAGGAGGAGAATCAGAGAGAAAAGGTGAACAGGTAAATCTGTTGAGATAAGAACAGTTTCACATTTGAAACAAAACATAATGATGATGATGATAATGACAATGCAAGGAAAAACAGCAGCAGAACCCAAGAGAAACAAGAGATGCACAACACAATTGCTCATCGCCCACTGACTGATCCCCAGCCTGTCCCCATACAGCAAACTGGTTCCCTTCTGGGTAATTTCCACTGCTGATACCCTGGAAATTATGTTCTGTGGTTTGGAATATCCCTCTGGCCAGCTCAGGTCAGCTCTCCTGGCCGTGCTGCTTCCCAGGTTTTGGTGCAGCTCCTCACTGGCAGAGTGCGAGACGTGGAAAATCCTTGACTCAGGGTGAGAACAAAGATCCAAAACGTCGGTGAGTTATCAAAATTACCCTCATCCTAAATCAGGAAATACACAGCGCTGTAGGAGGATTATTAACTCTCACAGACCAAGCCAGGACATTCACCCACTCCCATGTCCTGGGGGACTATTTCCCGCTTGGGGACACACTTAATGACTGTGGGAGTCCCCTGGTCATTGGAAATCCCTGGCTGTGGCCCTGTCAGACCTGGGGACAGTGCACCCAGGCTCTTGGAAAACCAGGGCTGCTTCCCCAAGCCTTGGAGCTGCTCCAGCTCCTAGGGAAAGCCATGGAGTCCCCAGGGCAGGTTTGGGACCAGCACAGTGCCCTTTCCCCGGGTGAGCCACCAACCTGGGAGGTGCCAGAGAGCCCCCAGGTCCCAGAGCTCCCCTTATGGATGGGCTGTAGCTGCATTTTAGCAGCGGCACCTCATGGGGTGGGGCGCAAGGAAGCAAAACTCAGATGGCAGCACAACGAAAAGGAAAACAACGCGGGGCTCAAGGGAGATTAAAGGCAGAGGGAGGGGGGGAAATCCCAGCTGGCGGCACAACAACACAGGATTAAACTCGGGATGGCACAGAGCTAATGCAGAGGGAGCAGAGAGGGGAGGGTGGGGGTGTCCAGCCCCAGATGTCAGGGAGCAAAGACTCCTGAAGTTCGTCCCAGTTCAAAAATCAGCACTCAGAACTTGATCCCTTCACGGATGAGCAGCACAGAAGAGCTTATGATGTGAGCTCTGAAAACAGCTTGTGATTATTTCCCTGCTATGTTGGTACTTCCCAGATGCTGCTGGAACCACACCAGTACAGAAGGGCTTCATACTGGTACAGCTCCCTCCCTCTTCCCACTTTTAGAGATATCCATTGCAGCAATTTTTATAAATACATCCCTGCCAGGGTAAAGGGGTTATGTGGCTTTAAATACGCCAAGAATAATGGCTAATATTTTTTCATAGACTTAATTAAATCGTTAATTAAATCTGTGCCATCACTGAGTGTCAGACAGCCCAGGGGGTCCACAGTAAGAGATAAAACAGATTCGTGCACAAGTTTTACTACGGCTATAAATAATTATAGCTACTCTGCTCGCCCATGTCTGTCAAAACTAATTTGCTTGTTTCTGAGCTCCATGGGAATAGCTGGACCTGGACTGGCCATCTGAGGGCCCAGGGGACTTCCTAGACATCCACGGGTAGGCAAGCAGGACTCGAGAGCTGCTGGAGAGCTCAGCCACTCTGCAGCGTCAGCTCCAGGCCAGGCAGGTTGTCCTGTCCTGTGGACTCTGTCATGGGGGTGATGAACCAGAAGGCCTGAGCAGGAGACCCTCAATTTACTAGAAGGTATTTGTTTTTAGATGTCTTGATCTGTGAGTTGAAGCCCACCATTGCATTTCCTTTACTTCTATTCTGCCTCAGACGCTCTCTCTGTCACCAGGGTCTGGGAAGGATGGATTTAGAGGTGCCAAGGTGCCCAGAGTCTGTGCCGCTGGGGCCCATTTTCATGTATGACAGCCACGGAATCAGGGAGGCTGGAAAACAGCTCTGGGATTGGCTCCAACCTATGACTGAACCAGACCATGGCCCTGAGTGCCACATCCAGTCTTTGCTTAATGCCTCCAGGGATGGTGACTCCACCACCTACTGCAGGGAAAAAGAGCCATCCCTCTCCCACAGTCCTCAAATCTCCTGCCTTGGTGAGAATTTTAAAGGAACTTCCAGCACAAATCTCGTATCCCATACAGGGCTGTAAACAAACAGCTCTATCTCCATTTCCCACCCATTTCCAGACCCCTGAAAAGTGACTCTAGAGGAGAATAAAGGACAAACCTGTGCACCAAAGCAGCCCTGGGCGGGAGCTGGCTGGAGCTGGGGATGCCACAGAGCCCACACAAGACCCTCCCTTAGCGCATCTTTCCAGCTTTGACTTCATGGTCTATTTTCAGCGCAGCTAAAGGTCCAGCACTTTCAGAGCAGCCCATTTAGCATCACCAGGAGGAACTCCTAGCCCTGCCGCTCATGACCCAAAAGGCAGATTGGGCTGTGGGACTCACCCCGAGGCCAATTCCCAATCCCATGGGTCACACACATCCCCCGTGGTGTCACAGCAGCGAAACCTCCCGCTCCCCCCGCGGTGACTCATGAGCTGACAGACCCTTCCTGAATTACTGAGGCTGGAATTACAGCTGTTCCCCCAGCCCCCTCCCTTCCTCCTTGTCCAGTGTGTCATATTAAAGGGTGATCGGCTTACACATGCTGCAGTATGGATTCCTTAAGCTCTGCAGAGCTGTGTCTATATATAAAGCCCCGAGCTGGAAACTGAAGTGCACAGACAGCTGGGAGCGTAGCGAGCGTTTCGCATTCCCGGTGTGCCGGCGGTCTGGAGGCTGTGAGCTCTGCTTTGAGCGAGTTTCTTTACTCAGGTGTGGATACAGCCACCAATATTTATCCATAAAAGGAGGATCGGGGCAAAGAACGAACGGTTACTGGTCGCCATGGGTTTGCCTCTCGATCAAGTGGAAGAATTGCGTCTCTACCAGCAAACTCTTCTCCAGGACGGACTCAAAGACATGTTGGACCACAATAAGTTTCTGGACTGTGTCTTGAAAGTCAAAGGGAAGGCGTTTCCCTGCCATCGGCTGGTGCTGGCAGCCTGCAGCCCCTATTTCCGGGCCATGTTCCTCTCAGACATGGAAGAGAGCAAGAAGAGGGAAGTCAGCTTGGAAGACGTCGATCCAGATGTCATGGGCAAGATCCTCCATTACATCTACACCTCCGAGCTGGAGATCACCGAGCAGAACGTGCAGGACATCTTCTCCGTGGCCAACATGTTCCAGATCCCCTCCATCTTCACCGTGTGCGTGTCCTTCCTGCAGAAGAGGCTCTGCCTCAGCAACTGCCTGGCCATCTTCCGCCTGGGGCTGATGCTGGATTGCGCCCGGCTGGCCGTGGCCGCCCGGGATTTCATCTGCGACCGCTTCGCGCTGGTCTCCCGCGACGAGGAGTTCTACCAGCTCTCCCCCGACGAGCTGATTGCCATCAGCTCCAGCGACTCCCTCAACGTGGAGAAGGAGGAGAGTGTCTTCGAGGTGGTGATGAAGTGGGTGGGGACCAAGGACCGCGAGGGCCGGCAGAAGGCCTTGCCTGTCATCTTCGAAAGCATCCGCTTCCGCCTCATGCCCAACGACTACATCAAGGACCACGTGGAGAAGCACGCCATGGTCAAGTCCAGCCCCGAGCTGCTCAAGAAGCTGCAGATGGTGAAGGACGCCCAGAAAGGCAAATTCACTGTGGTGAAGAAGAAGAAAGTGAAGAAGAACAGTGAGAATCAAGCAAAGGAGAATGTTGTCAATGGAGCAGTGGACGAGGGGGAGGACGCAGAGGAGGATGCTCTCCCTGGGATCTTGAATGACACGATGCGCTTTGGGATGTTCCTCCAGGACCTCATTTTCATGGTGAGCGACAGTGGAGCAGTGGCCTACGACCCCAATGCCAACGAGTGCTATTTTGCCTCCCTGTCTACTCAAATCCCAAAGAACCACATCAGTCTGGTGACCAAAGAGAATCAGATCTTCATTGTTGGAGGACTGTACTACAACGAGGACCACAAAGAGGATCCCATGAGCTCCTACTTCCTACAGGTACTGCCTTTATCTTTCTTTTGTTTCTTTGGCCCCTTGGGAGCATCACCAAGCTTTAGCTTCCATGCAAAGCCCATCATATTTGTTGTCATGTGATGTTAAAGTGAGAGTTGTAAATGAAGGAGAATGATCTGGCTTGCTCTACTGGAGATTTTTCTCCCTTTATTTTTGAGGCAGGTGCCACTGAGGGTTGCTTGTGGTAGATGAGGAAGAAGGTTTGAAGCAGTAGGAAATAGAAATGAGCCTTCCTGATCCAAATCCCGAAGAGAGGATTGTTTAAAACAGTGAATTTGGCCCAGCCCTGGCTGCCATGGGTTTCACAAACTGGGAGGTTTGTGGCATCAGACACAGGTTCTGCTTTGCATCTCCTGTCTTCCCTGGTTATGAACCCCAGGAAAACCCAAGGGTGATGAAAATGGAGCAGCAGCAGCTGCAGCCACAGAGCAAACACCCCGAGGACACCGGGATGTCCCTGCCTCCCGACATGTGCCCCATTCCTAGTGCTGTTCCTGCCCCTGGAGATGGGCTTGGTCCAGCTCAGAGTCTCTGCCTCAGCCATCTCCATTCTGCGAGGCGTCACCACCATGAGATGTCTTTGGGGATACTCCTCAGGGAAAGTGGCTTTTCTAACTCAGCAGTGACCAAGCTGTGACTGGATTGAGCTGAGCAGGCAATCTGAGCCCCAGCCTGGGCTGCAGCCCAGATTTCTTTCCCCCTGGACAGCTAACGCAAGGCGCCTACTCTTCCTGCTGACCCTGAGGAATCCAGTAAATCCTCTGTTCTTCCTCCCATCCCCTGAAATCCTTCTTTTGTTCCTCTCCATGGCTCAAGTCTTCTGGGAAGAAACAATAACATGTCCCAGGCTCACATCTTCTGGGGAAAACAATAACATCTCCAGACAGAAAGGATAAAAGGAGGGTGGTTGCCAAGCTTAGAGCCCTGATCCCTCCCTTGACTCACTGCCCTCAGCAGCAGGGCTGCACATCCTGCAGGGACCATGCTTGTCCTCACCTGGAAAGGGGCAGGGAGTTGTGCAGGCCAGGTGAAGTCCAGGGAATGAGAAGCCAGGAGGAAGAAACCCCAGCCCTATAAAGCAGGAGGGAGTGGGAAAGCTGAGGAAGTGCTGGGCGTGTCCTGTTTGAGATACAGCCTTCCACACCGGACAATCCATGATGACAGAGGTGTGGCCAACCCCACCAGTTACCTGTGAAGGGCAGGCTGATGCATCCAGCCCAAACCTGTGCTTAAAGATGAATCTTCCCAGCAGAGGTGGAGCAGGGTCCGGAGAGGTCACAGAACCTTCACAGACTCATAGAATGGCCTGGGTTGAGAGGGGCCTTGAAGATCACTGAGTTCCAAACCCCTGCCGTGAACAGGGACACCTTCCACTAGACCAGGTTGCTCAGAACTCCATCCAGCTTGGCCTAGAACACTTCCAGGGGTGGGGCAACATCCTTGGAAACATTTAATATTTGATTGCACAAGGCCTGGGAAACTGCTCTAACTCCAAATCTGTGTCCCCCTGAATATGTGGGTAGGACTAAAAACATTTGGTGGTCCTTTCCCCCACAGTACTCTGTGGTTCTAAGCTGCGAACAGCAAAATTTCCCCATTCAGCTCCCAGTTTGCCACTGTCTCAGTGACAAATGCCTTCAGCATCGTGGGGCCAGTTTTAACTCTTCCCCACGAGAAGGGCCTCTTCACAACACGTCTTCACTTGTGCTTGGGAGACTCAGACAAATCCTGGGATTGGAGAGTGCCATCAGCATGCAAATGTTTAATTTATTACATCAGTGTCATTATGAGGCTCACCGTTGCTGTATGAGCAAGCGAGGTTTTGAGCCCCTTTTTTTCAGCTCAACATATTTAGACATGCAGCTCTGTGACAAGCCACTGTGCCACAGCTCCCTGCACCTTCTGACTCTTCCTATCCTCCCAAATCTCCCATTCCCCCTGCTGAAGCCCGGGACATTAGGTCAGGGATAATTTAGATTTAAGGACAGGCACCAAAATATAAAAATGCTGATAAATCCCAGGGGTCTTGCAGACTTTGGCAGAAGCAAAATTATTCCATTGACATTTCAGATGGAAAAGGGTATCCTTTCTTTGTCACTTGCAAGATTTATGGCTCGAAAACAATGCTGAAACCATCAAGGAGCAGGAACTATCCCGATGACTGAACTGCTCAGGGTTGCACTATAAATAACACACGTGTGGACCACGGCTTACAAAGGGACAAAAACCACAGGCACCCAGCTGAGGCCGAGTCTTTGGAGCCAACCCATCAGGCTGAAGCTCCTTGGCCTGAGCCCATGGCAAACAATGCTCAGGCAGTGCTGGGTCACAGCTTCATCCTGAAGGCTCACAAAATTAGCTGCAAGGCATCCCTCCCTCCTCTATCAAGCTACATTAATTTTTTTCCCTAGTTCCCATTAAGCCAGAGTGCTCAGAGTCTCCAGTCTAAGATTCTCTTTTTTTTTTTTCCCCTGGTGGGAGGTGAGGCAATGCCTTGATCTACAGATGTCCAAGGATTTGGAGATCTGATCCAGCAGCTCGCTCATCTGTCAGATGGGTCTGGCACACTGTCTGTTACCTGGCAGAGATGGAAAATACCAGGATGAAGTACTGTGAGGTGTTCTGTGCATGAAAAGGTTCAGGAAAATTTCTAGGATTGAAATGCTTCCATTCCTCCAGTCCCAGGAACGATCCATTATAAGTCCAGCAAGGGAGTCTTTCACCCAAAGATGACCAAGCTTGTTCCAAGTTCCAAGTTAGAAGAGGAGACTCAGGAGAGAGTTTATCACTCTACAACTACCTGAAAGGAGGTTGGTGGGGGTTGGCCTCTTCTCCCAGGCAGCCAGTGACAGGATGAAAGGACAAGGCCTCAAGCAGCACCAAGGGAGGTTCAGGCTGCACATCATGGAAATTTTTTTTACTGGAAAGGTGGTCAGGCATTGAGATGGGCTTCCCAGGGACGTGGTGGAGTCACCATCCCTGGAGGCGTTCAGCAAATGACCTGATGTGGCACTCAGTGCCATGGAATTGACAAGGAGGTGACTGGTCAAAGGTTGGACCCAATGATCCCAGAGGTGTTTTCCAACTTTGATGTGATTCTGTAAAGTCCAGGCTTTGATGAATAGAGCAGAACATGTTGCTGCAGACCCATCTCTGCTCTTATGCCTTGCGGTAAAAGGTTTATCATACAATATCTGACTTGGGTTTGCTCTCAGATCTCCCATCCTGCTCCAGGTGACAAAGGCACAGCTGCAGGAGCAGGGCAGGGAGTGCTGCTGGGCTGACCAAGCTGCACATGGGAACAGACTTTGTCCTCCACCTCTGCACCCTGACTTTTACTGAACAGATGGGCACATCCTAGTGACCATATTTGTGGGCTCGACATTTCTGAGCCTGAATTTCAGCTCGCTGACCATTGCCGGCTCCTTTCCCAAGGGAAAGCTGCCAACAGTTTCTCTTTCCAAAACATCTCTCTGCGTTTCTCAGCACAGGCTCAGCAAACAGTGTTCCCTTTGCCAGAACAACTGTCCCAGGGGTTGTTTCCTATTCCTGACCCAATGGAGAGCAGTGTCAGTGCCATGGAGCAATAACAGACCTTTTTACACAGCGTGTTCTAAAAGAAACTGATGGGATTGTAAATAAAGCTTCTTTCTCTTCTGACAACTCCATGGAGTCAATCTATTCCCTGTCCTACCGTGACACATATTTTCCCTTCCAGTACGACCATCTGGACGCAGACTGGCTGGGGATGCCCCCCCTGCCCTCCCCTCGCTGTCTCTTCGGCCTGGGGGAGGCGGAAAACTCGATTTTTGTGGTTGGAGGGAAGGAACTGAAGGAGGGAGAGAAGACCTTGGATTCGGTGCTGTGCTATGACCGGCTGTGAGTGTTCAGAGCCAGTGTGGGCTGGGAGGGGGCTTGGAGGACAAGGTGGAGCAGCTGCCATGCCAAGTGACTCCAGCTCCCCAGGGGTCAAAAGGTCTGGGAGAAAGGCTTGAACTCGGTGTGGGGATGCTGGGACTGTCTGAGCCGTGCCCTGGGGCTCTGAGCTGTCTCGCTCCATCTGCTCCCTTTATGGAGCCTCCTGGAGAGGGAAGCTCTTTTGGGGGTGTTCTGTTATCTGATAGTAGTTGATGCTCATGTGAGACATGTACAGAGGTGTTTTTTCTTCTGCTAAATCTTCTGCTCTTGCCCACTGATTAAAGGTTCAGCGACATTCGCTGCGGTCTCACCAAAAGAGGTTTGAACAGAAAAGCTTGTTTTTAAAGTTTTCAGATGTGTCACAGAATGGCTCATGCTGACTGATATCAGGCTTAATATCTGATTATTTTTGGACAATGGGCTCTGGCCCATGCTGGCTCATGAGCTTTATTAAAAGGCACCATCCTGTTCTTCTCTCAGGAGACAGAAACTTCCAAAGCCTGCTGCTCTCTGCCCCAGAGAGCCAGAGCAGCAGGCATCAACAAGCCTTTGCTTGGTCTATATTTAGATGTGTGTCCTTCCAAGTCTGCTTTATAGGCAGAGATTTGAAACCAGTTCCATCCCCACGGAGCGGGGCATTTATCTGCCCCTGCGGACTCTGGGAAAGAATTTTTCCGCCCTCACTAAGTGCTTGGGGGTGGTTTGAGTTTCAGTTTGAAGCTGGTAGAGATGTGATCAGCACCGCTTTGTCTCTGGTTTTATTTGGTTGGTATTATTCTGCTTGACAGTGACTGAACATGAGCCAGCCATGTGCCCAGGTGGCCAAGGAGGCTGGTGGCACCCTGGATCTATCAGCAGGGCCAGGGAAATGTTTCCTCCTTCGTGCTGGGCCCTGTGAGGCTGCACCTCAAATACTGTGTCCAGTTTTGGCTCCTCGTGACAAGAAGGACATTGAGGGGCTGGAGTGAGCCCCAAGAAGGGAGGAAGGGTCTGAGGAAGAGTCTGGAGCACCAGGAGCAGCTGAAAGAACTGGGGGGGATCTCAGCTTGGAGAAAAGGAGGCTCAAAGGGTCATTACTGCTCCCTACACTTATCTGAAGACCTCAAGAAAATAATGGATATTAGCATAAATATTCTGCTTATTTTCCTGTCACCCCCTTGTAGGATCACAACATTTACTGTCTGCGCCTGTCTCATTGCAGACCTTGTGTTTCTGAGATTGAGTCCTAGGTCTGGGAAATGCCATCTCCTCTAGATGTCACCCATCAAGCTACAAATCCTCTTTCTTCCCATCCTTCTCTGACCCAGGTCCTTCAAGTGGGGTGAGGCCGATCCCCTTCCCTACGCAGTCTATGGCCACGCAGTGGTGTCACACAAGGATCTTGTCTACGTCATCGGGGGCAAAGGGAGTGACAAGTAAGTCAAAGAGCAAGGGAAAATCAGGGAGGCAATCCCCCAAAGCAGTGGGAGTGCAGAGCTGGTACCTCCTCAGCCTGGTTTAAGGAGGGATGGATGGGAGGGGATGGGAGAGGTGGATCCTTCCCTCTCCGCTCACCTTTGCGTCTGAAGCCCTTTCCAAAACCTGAGGAGGCCAACAGGGACATCAGGAAGATGGCAGTGTCCTTACAGGAGAGAGAGTGTATTGCCCCATCCCTGGAGGGGATGGAGAGGGCTTTAAGGAAAACTGATCCCGTGGAACCCCTGCCCACGGGGGTTGGAATGAGGTGATCTTTAAAGATCCTTTCAAATCACATCATTCTGTGATCCCCTTCGCTCACAAAAAAATAAATGTCACACATGTATTTTTTTTTTTTTGCTCACGAAAAGATTAATGTCACACGGATTGGGAGAGGCATTGAGCAAGAAGCCCCTCCACTTTTAGGGTCTCCTGTCTTGGACTTGTGGAGCAGAGTGGTCACCACTGTCAAATCCAACTTGCATTTGCAACAGGAGGGAGAAACCTCATCCGCGCTGAGCCCATCCCGCCCTCCTGCAGGAGACGAGCTCAGCAGGAAAAGCCTCTCTCAGGAGCATCACAGTGGCTGCCTTGCAGGGCACAAATGTGACTGCAGAGCAGACATTCCACAACCCTGCAAGGATTGGTCCTGCTCGGGAGGGGTTTTGGTCTGAAAGGTGTGAACGTGCATACATTTCACACCTCACCTGGAGACAGGAACATCACTGAGGATGTTCACTGCTGATGTTTTGCAGCATCGCAGTGGATCAGGAGCACCGAAACAATGCCTTGATGGCTGTGAGAAGTGCTAAGAGGCTGTTGGCTGCCTGGAGCTGTATCCAGGTGTGTGAGCACCTAGCTGAGCTCTCAGGACTCCTATCCAAAATGGGCACAGCAGGATATGTTGGGGATGTGTTGCACACACAAGGGGTGACCCCCAGGCATGGACGTCCTTGGGTGCACACCCAACAAAGGGGCTGTGTTCCTCCACTCATGACAACGTGAAGGAGCAAACTCCTCCCTAGAGACCCCTCCTGCTTCCCAGCAGACGCCCCCAAACCCCTGCAGTGCAAAACCACCCCTTGGCAGGCCACTGAGGCTCCTTTTCCTTCTCGTTTTTCTCCAGGAAGTGCCTGAAGAGGATGTGTGTCTACAACCCAGCCAAGTTTGAGTGGAAGGAGATGGCTCCCATGAAAACTGCCCGCTCCTTGTTCGGAGCCACTGTGCACAAGGACAAAATCTACGTGGCAGCTGGCGTGACCGACTCTGGCTTGACCAGCTCGGTGGAGGTCTATGACATTGCCACCAACAAGTAAGTCCTGAGTTGTGGTTGCACAAGGAGTAGGTACAGGTGTATGTTCAGCAACATCCAGCCATTCTGGAGTGTGTCTGTGACTCCTGATGTCAGCTCTTCCAGTTTGTAGGGGGATTTGGAACTGGATAACCTTGAAGGTCCCTTGATGGAACCTTGCGTGGGGTCAGATGTGATAAACTCCACGAGGGTCTGTCACCTCTGGGGGGGCCAGCCCTTGCAGAGAAATGGCTTAAAATAATAGCGAGATAACTTCCCTGGACATGCTTTGTAAAACAAAAGGTTTTAATAATGATAAAAATAACAAACATTATCGATAAAAGAAATATAAGTCGAACACAGTGGAGAGAACACTTACGCTGTCTCTGGCAATCCAAAAATATAATCGAGCTCTTTTGTGCATCTTCTTATGTATACAATGATTAAGGGGGAATAATTTGGCTTGCTGCCAATAGAAGCAGCTACAGGCTTTCAGAGACATTTCTAAAGCCCAGTAGGTGCTCTCAGGCTGGCTCTGGGCCCACACTGATGAAAAGGGCACAGAACTTTCTAGTTTGGCTTCCTTATATGTTTAAAGGTAAAATGAAACATTTTTCCTTAAATAGAAAGACCTGCTCGGGTGAGGGGGTGCATTTCTACGGTCCCTTCCAACCCAAGCCATTCTAGGGTTCTATGGCTCCCCAGAGAGCTGAGCATCACCAAAGCCACTGTGGCTGGGCTGTGGCTCATCTCAGGCTCGTCCTCAGAGTGGCTTCACCCACTGTGCCATCCTTGGGTTCCCTGGCAGCTTCACCCAACACGATAAACCCTCTGAGTTTGGGTGGCTCTGGCAGCTGCAGTCCCAGCGCTGGGACATACTGGTCCGTGTACTCAAAGCAAAACAGAATTGAACAGTGGTGATGGGAACAGTTTCCCTAAAAACAGCCAGGGTATGGTCCCATCCCAGCCAGACCTGCAGAACTGGATCTGTCACTAGTGAGCTCAGTTGTTGAATCCTGATTTGAGGCCATCCTCAGGGTGAGGGTGGCCAGGATGCTCTAACTTGTCCCCTCTCTCGTTGTGGCAGGTGGGACACCTTCACGGAGTTCCCTCAGGAGCGCAGCTCTGTCAGCCTGGTCAGCCTGTCTGGGGTGCTCTACCTGCTCGGGGGCTTCGCCACGGTGGAGACGGAGTCGGGAGAGCTGGTGCCAACGGAGCTGAACGATGTCTGGAGGTGACAACCTTCCCCAGGGCTGTCCAGGGGAGTGTGGGAGGGATGGTAGTGATGACGATGCCTGGAGAGGCTACCTGGAGCAGAGGATGCCTTCAGCTTTAGCTTTCATGTGTTTCAGGCTCTGTGCTGCCCAGGGGCGCAGCTCTGAGCTCACACTCAGTGTCACTCAGCTCTCTGCACACAGCACGGACACAAAACAAATCCTTCTCCTGCTGCACACCAAGGACAGCTGGGACAAGTGTTCAGGCCCAAAAGCACCAACAAGGCCGGGCTGGAGGGAGGAACAAGAAGGGTGGGACTGCAGAACCTGGAGCTGCAATTGGACAATTAAACCCCAAGGTGCAAATGGACCAAAACTTATCAAAGTATGAGACCTCGTGACTGTTTGTCCATTTTGTGTCCATTTTGTGACCATTTTGGGTCCACCTTGGGTGTAGCCCTGGCCAGGCTCTTGTCCTGCCCAAGGTGTATCCTTAAAGGCTTTTCAATAAATACCTACTTTATTCTCTAACTCTGTGCAGTCTCTGCTCCAGCTCAGCCTTCCCGAGGCAGCACAGAGGCTAGACAGTGTTAAGGGAACAAAGAAGGTATTTATTAGAAAGGCCTTCAAAGGATACACCTTGGGCAGTACAAGAGCCTGGCCATGGCTCTACCCAAGATGGACCCAAGATGAATGACCAGCCACAAGTTTTCACACTTTTATAGGTTCNACCCAAGCCATTCTAGGGTTCTATGGCTCCCCAGAGAGCTGAGCATCACCAAAGCCACTGTGGCTGGGCTGTGGATCTTCTCAGGCTCGTCCTCAGAGTGGCTTCACCCACTGTGCCATCCTTGGGTTCCCTGGCAGCTTCACCCAACACGATAAACCCTCTGAGTTTGGGTGGCTCTGGCAGCTGCAGTCCCAGCGCTGGGACATACTGGTCCGTGTACTCAAAGCAAAACAGAATTGAACAGTGGTGATGGGAACAGTTTCCCTAAAAACAGCCAGGGTATGGTCCCATCCCAGCCAGACCTGCAGAACTGGATCTGTCACTAGTGAGCTCAGTTGTTGAATCCTGATTTGAGGCCATCCTCAGGGTGAGGGTGGCCAGGATGCTCTAACTTGTCCCCTCTCTCGTTGTGGCAGGTGGGACACCTTCACGGAGTTCCCTCAGGAGCGCAGCTCTGTCAGCCTGGTCAGCCTGTCTGGGGTGCTCTACCTGCTCGGGGGCTTCGCCACGGTGGAGACGGAGTCGGGAGAGCTGGTGCCAACGGAGCTGAACGATGTCTGGAGGTGACAACCTTCCCCAGGGCTGTCCAGGGGAGTGTGGGAGGGATGGTAGTGATGACGATGCCTGGAGAGGCTACCTGGAGCAGAGGATGCCTTCAGCTTTAGCTTTCATGTGTTTCAGGCTCTGTGCTGCCCANACTTTTTGGGCCTGAAGCTGCAATGGTGTCCTTGGTTCTGGGGCTGGAAAAGAATTGTTTTGTCTGAAAAGAGCTCGCTAACTCTTTTTATGAAGTTCAGAGTGATATACCAATGTGGTAAAAAATCTGGAAAATACAAAGCCTAAAACGTAAGACATCAATGAAATAGATAATTTCTGACCTTTTTTATGCCTCCGTGTGGGATGGAGGTTGTCACCCCAGCACAAGGCTGTGGGCTCAGCACAGGGTGTCTGGGAAGTTTGCCCTGTGCTGTGCTGGAGGGCACACTGATGCTCCAGTGATCTCTCCCAGCCTGTCTTGGTTTGAAAGAC
>WBMY01014856.1:239926-312161 GCA_013397315.1 Donacobius atricapilla | reverse complement strand
CACCCCCCCGGCACCCCGCGGGCAGCGCCGGGGGGCGCATCCCGGGACCCCCAGCAGCGGGGAGGACACACCCCGGGACCCCCGGGCATCGGCATCCCCGGAGGGGGACGCGGGGGGACACATCCCGGCCCCAGCATCCCTGGGCAGGGGGCACGGAGAGCACATCCTGGCACCGCTACTCCGGGGGGACACCAGGGGACACATCCCGGCGCCCCTCGCATCAGCATTCCTGGAGGAGGGCACCGGAGACACGTCCCGGCACCCCCCAGCAGCGGGGGGATCCCGGCGTCCCCCAGCGCGGGGATCCCTCTGTGACCCCCCGACCTCCTGACCCAGCCCTGCAGCAGCACCGGGATCCCCTCGCAGCCCCCTACTCTGCCCCCACAGCCGCAGCGCCCCGGGGGCACGGCGGGGCTCCGGCCCAGGGTGGGGCTGGGGCCGCTCAGCCCCCACAGAGACCCCAGTGCCAGCCTGGGCCCTGCTCGGCCCCGCCCGGGCGCCCCACGGCCCTGGCATCGCTTGCCAGTGCCAGGCTGGTCCAGTTGCCGCCAGGGCCTCTGCCACTGGTGCCCTGTCCCCGCGGGCCCCGCGGGCTGGCTCTGTCCCATGGGCAGGGGTCCGGGCAGGGCGCTGCTCCAGCCCGAGCCCCAGCGCCAGAGGCAGCGCCTGGATGGGGCCGGGGCAGAGCCGGGAGAGGAGAAGGGCGCGGGGACCCCCGGCCCCGCAATGGCCGCGGCCACCCGGGGACCCCCGGCCCCAGACCCCACCTCTATAGGGCAGTGCTGGGGCAGCACCCGGGGGACACCCGGGGCTGCTCTGGGGACTCAGCCCGGGCCCGTCCGTGGGACAGCGGCTGCTCCTTCACTGTCCCTGCGCCGCTGGCTCCATGGACACCTCATCCCCTCGCGGCCGGCATCAGCTCCCGGCCGGCTGAGGCTTCCCAAGGTCACCGCGTGTCCTTGGACACCTCCACCTGCAGCGCAGCAATGTGTCCGTCATGGCTGCTCCTCAGCCTGCATCCCACATCGGGCACTGCACGTCTGCAGCAGGCGTCCTGCATCCCACATCCCAAATCTCGCATCCCATATCCTAAATCCTGCATCCCACATCTCATATCCCAAATCTCACATCCCACATCCCAAGTCTCATGCCGGGCATCCCACATCCCAAATCCTTCATCCCATATCCTGCATCCCACATCCCAGATCTTGCATCCCACATTCCAAATCTTGCATCCCATATCCCACATCCTGCATCCAATATCCCAAATCTCACATCCCACATCCCAAATCTCACATGCCAAATCTCACATCCCACATCTCATATCCCACATCCCAAATCTCACATGCCAAATCTCACATCCCACATCTCATATCCCACATCCCAAATCCTGCATCCCACGTCAGGTGTCCCACATCAGTCACCCCGTACCCCACACCCCGCACCACCCACGCCAGTGCAGGAGCTGGGGCAGTGCCAGGGGCTCCCTGGGGACCCCATTTCTGTGCCCACCCACCCCAGGTGGGACCCACATCCGCTGGGCCGTGACCCCCTGGTGCCCCCCGCTGCCACGGGCCGTGCGTGCAGGGGCTGGGCCGGGGGAGGCCGGGAATGGGGGTCCCCGCTCCCCCCGCAGCCGCGGCTCCTGGCCGGGCTCCGCGCCGGGAACAAGCCCCGCTCTGTCCCTCTCAAAGGGGGATTGAAGGGGCTGCACCTGCTTAGTATTCCCCAGGCTTCCGGCCCGGGATGCGTTTCCAAGGGGACCGGCCGAGGGGCCGCCGGGATGGATGGGGGGACACGGCCCTGACAGCTGGGAACAGGGCTGGGGAGAGGCATCGGGGTCCCACGGGCTGAGGGGTCCCAGGGCCAGGCCCTGCCTGGCAGCAGGAGGCCGAGGGAAGGCGGGTGGGATCCGGGGCTGGGAATGGTGCTGGGATGGAGGCAGGAGGGATCTGGGAACGGGGATGGGATGGGGGCAGGAGTGATCTGGGAACGGGGATGGTGCTGGGATGGAGGCAGGAGGGATCTGGGAATGGGGATGGTGCTGGGATGGAGGCAGGAGGGATTTGGGAATGGGGATGGGATGGGGGCAGGAGGGATCTGGGAACGGGGATGGGATGGGGGCAGGAGTGATCTGGGAACGGGGATGGTGCTGGGATGGAGGCAGGAGGGATTTGGGAATGGGGATGGGATGGGGGCAGGAGGGATCTGGGAACGGGGATGGTGCTGGGATGGAGGCAGGGCAGGGCAGCAGCCCATGGCAGCTTCCAGCACCCACAGTAACTCCTGTTCCTGTCCAGCAGGAAGCTGGTGGGGCTGGCAGGGAGCCCCAGGACCACCTGCTCCAGGCCTGGAGCCAGCCGGGGTCACATCTGGGACACCTCCATGGCCGGAGGCTCTGCCAGCCCCTGGGGCAGGCCGGGCCCGTGTCCTGGAGCACCAGCTCCAACCAGAGGGTTGTGTGGCCAGTGTCCCATGACAGCCCGGGGATACCTCATCCAGGGGGGTTCCCCATCCTGAGGGGTCCCCCTCCCACCCTCACCGGTGTCCCCTCAGGGTATTGACATCCCGGGGGCTCCAGCCAGTGTCACCCCCGGGTTCAGAGCCCCAGGAGGAGAGACCTTGTGCTGGGGACAAGAGGGTGTTGGCGTCCCCACCCTGCCCAGGGGACAGGGCCAGGACATTCCCTGCAGGACCCCTGTGCTCGGGAGAAGCCCCCACGTCCCACACGGGCTCTGCACCCCTCCCTGCTCCTGCGGGTCAGGGACCCCCAGCCTGGGTGGGGGCAGAGCTCAGGGGGGCAGTGGGTGCTGTGCCCGGGCAGGAACATCCAGCTGGGAGAATTCCAGAGCCTCCCTGTTCCCACACCCCGGGACATCCAGGGCCAAAGCAGGGCTGAGCCTTGATGTGCCAATTCCACCACTGTGCCCAAATGCAGGAGCAGCCGAGCACAGCAAGGCGCCAGAGCCAGATCCCACCACATGCCTACAAACCTGCCTTGGACTGGGCCTTGCCAGCAGCAGAGGGTTGACAGGATAGACAGACAGGCAGGATGGACAGACAGACAGACAGCAACGGCTCTTCAGTCTCGAAGGAGAAATCCAGCACCCACTCCCTCACTTGGGAAGAACCAGCTGCTGTTGCCAAGTCTGGGTTTTCCTGGGGGAATTACTCAGAATATTAAAGATGATTTAAAAGACTGGGAACTGCAGCCACCATTTGGAGCCTTTCCAGAGCCAATCCCTGAGCCCTGTCCCTCCGTGCCGTGATCTGGGGAGGGATCTCATCCCAAACCCCTTCCCTGCCCAGTGCAGCACTGGGAGTAGTTGGCCTGTGGATCCTGCCCTACCTTGGGATCCCCCAAAACCCAAGGGAGGGGCTTTGCTCCCCCAGTCCTGCTTCACGCTCCTGCCAGTGCTCAGCCCAGTCCCTCATGCCAGCTGATCCCGGCTGGCAGCTCCCAGTGTCCCCGTGGCTGTGGGGCAGCCCCACCTTCCTCCTCCCTCGGGGCACCTCTGGCTGCAGGTGCCAGGCTGGCTTGTGATCCAGGATCCCGTGGGGATGGACAGTGAGGAAGGCCCGGGCTGGGCTTGCATCCCCACCTTCCCAGCTCCCTGCCATCAGCTGAGCACCAGGAATGGCCTCATTCCTGTCCAGTGACGATCCAAGGGGCCATCCAGACCCGTGGGATAACGGGGGGGCGATGGCAGGGCCGGGCCAGCACGTCCCCCAGCTCATGTTCCTCCCATCTCCTGTCCCTGGGCTGCCTTTCCCTCCCGCCTCAGGGTACTGGAGAGGCTCAAATCACCTTTTATCCGTGTTTCTTTCATCAACAAGTACTGGAAAAGTGCAAAGAAAATGAAGAATTGAAACATAGAGCCAGGACTGAGGTTGGTGTTTCGCTCCCCTCGGGCACGTGAACCCTTCTCTGTCTCGCAACATCCTGGATGCTGAGCCTGAGCCCAGGGCTGAGCCCAGCTCAGCCAGGCGGGATTTTAGGGACGGCTTTGTCCTTGACTGGGGCTGGCACCGCCCGGGCTGGCTCCGAGGTGACGAGTCCCGATGCGACACCGATCCCTGGAGGAGCCGCCACCGCATCGCCCTTCAGCCTCCCCCGTGCTCAGCCCACAACACCCAGCCCCCTTCTGCAGGGAGCAGATCCCCCCTTCCCTGATCAGGCACACGCCAAACTGCTCCCCACACCCGGCAGATCCAAAAATCACCGCAATTCCGTGTCCTCGAAGCAGGAGCCGTGTTTAGGATTCCAGGAGCAGTCTGGGGAAGGATGCTGGAGGCACAAAAACAGACAGACCCACAATCTCTGCATGTCCTGTGGGGCTGGAGCCGGGATCTTCCCCAAAAACCCTTCCTGACCTGCACATGGGCTGCTGCATTTGGGCCTGCAGAGGCAGAGCTGGCCCAGGCAGGGGCAGAGTCCTGGTGTCTGAGCAGCCTCCGGCTCTGCCCGACCTGCCGGAGGGAGAGGTTTAATACTCACCTGTCACAGCTCTGAGCTGCAAAGAGCAAGGAGAACCCTCAGTAAAGCGACGTCAAGCTTTGGGGAGAGAACCAGCGGGGAGCTGCATCCAAGGATGGAACCCTGCATCCTAAGGATGGAGCCCTGCATGCCAAGGATGGGAGCCCTGCATCCAAGGATGGAGCCTTGCATGCCAAGGATGGAGCCCTGCATCCAAGGATGGAGCCTTGCATCCCAAGGATGGAGCCCTGCATCCAAGGATGGAGCCCTGCATCCAAGGATGGAGCTCTGCATCCAAGGATGGAGCTCTGCATGCCAAGGATGGAGCTCTGCATCCAAGGACACATCACACGTGCCAGCTGTGCCCAACACCTTTCGTGTCTGTGAACATGCACAGGCTGCACAGGTGACAAATGAAGCTGTCCCTGACCGGGGGAAGTCACCGTGAGCACCAGCACTGCTCTCACACCTTCCTCCTTCCCGCCTGGAGAAGCCGGTTTAGTACTTGTGATTTTGCCAAGAGGGCACTAAAGGCCCTTCAGAAAAGCTTTTTACCTCCAAGGCTTTGCATTCATTACTGCCGGCAGCACGGGTGAGCCAAGGCGGCTGTCTCACAGTCAGGACAAGGGGTGAAGACACAGCTTCATCCCCTGAAATGACGGAAAAGGGCTCGGGAAGGGCTGGGCTTAGCCCGGAGTGCTGAACCTCGTCCCTCCCTCGGCAGGTCAGGTTTAACCTTCTCCCTCTGCAGGAGGGAGCCCAAAATTGGAGCAGCAGAGAGAACCAGACCTGCAGGGCACCCAAATCCACCCGGAGCATCCTCCGAGGGCAGTGCCCGGCTCTGGACCAGTGGGACCACAACATCCTGGTCCTGGCACTGAGAAGGAAGAGGGGAATTCCATGGAACAGATCCTGGGGGGGATCTGGAGCTCCCCAGCAGCACCCGGACCAGAGCCCAGGGAGGAGATGTCCCTCAGCTCCCACTGGGCTGATCCTGCACCTGGAAGTGGCTCCAGGTCTTTGCAGGGTCAGTGACACAGAGCTGGGTGGGCACATGGGGACCACCAGCTCCATCCCAGGGCTGGAATTCTGGGAGCACGCCTGGAAGGCTGCTGGCTTTGATGGACACCAGGTTGTTTTTATCACACTGCACTTAAAAAGACAGAAAATGAGGGGTTTGGGGAAAAAAGTTCCCGATATTCAGCACTGTTTCCCGTTCAGCCTCCAGGTGCCATCCCGAGGGCTGTGGGAAGGGTCCCATGAAAGGGGAAATTCCCAGCGCAGGCGGCCGGGAGGGAGCTGGTGCATACAAAGGGGGACAGTGTCCCTGGAGAGCTGGCAGTGACGGCCCTGGCACGGCCCTGGCACGTCACCCAGAGCCGCTGGTCAGCCTTGTCTGGGGCACGTCCCTTCCTGCCGGGATCTGGGGGAATTATCCGGGGGTGGGCGCCGGGGTCAGCCTTGCGCTCGTTCCTGTAAAACCTGAGTGAGAAAAGGAGCTCCTCGCCTTCCAAACCCCTGGCGTGGAAGTTTTCCCATGAGAGAGGCACAGGGATGAAACAGCAGCGAGGGGACAACAAGCACTCAGACACCTCAGACTCTCCACGAGCCCCGAGGTGCATTTTGGGCTTTAAACGGGCCAGAAAAAGACAAAAATGCAGCTTTTCAGGCAGCCGGGGTGGAGGTGGTTTGCGAGGCAGGACACGGGAGGTTTAGGGTGTTTTTGGGATGGACAAAGGCTGTGCCAGCGCCTGCTCCCGTTCCTGCTCCACTCCCTCGGCCAATGGTGCTGAGGAAAAATCCCAGGGCTCGCCTCTCCCATCTCCAGCAGGATCCGATTACTCGGATGAAGATGCAAACCCCTCCCAGCTGTACAGGCAGGAGGGCCGGGGAATTTTCTGGAGCAGGCAGAAGGGCTCACCCTGAGCAGGTAATTCCCTTGATCCTGAGGACATCTTGGATTGAAGTGACCCCACCCGCGGTTTTGGAGCGGACACGGAGCCAGCTCAGAGCCCGGTCCTAACCCCGCTGTACCCGCACCAGGACACTGAGAACAGCAATAAATTCACTCCCAATCCCGCTCCCTGCTCCAGCAGCAGGAGCAGCCCCGGCCCCCACCCCATCCCCAGCCCAGCTATGGGGATCCAAATTGCCACAGCAGCGTCAAAATCCCGGGATGGCTCGGGTGGGGTTGGAGGGACCTCAAAGCCCATCCAGTGCCACCCCTGCCATGGCAGGGACACCTCCCACTGTCCCAGGCTGCTCCAAGTGTCCAGCCTGGCCTTGGGCACTGCCAGGGATCCAGGGGCAGCCACAGCTGCTCTGGGAATTCCAGCCCAGCCAGGAATCCCTTCCCAATCTCCCACCCATCCCTGCCCTCTGGCAGTGGGAGCCATTCCCTGTGTCCTGTCCCTCCAGGCCTTGTCCCCAGTCCCTCTGCAGCTCTCCTGGAGCCCCTTCAGGCCCTGGCAGGGGCTCTGAGCTCTCCCTGGAGCCTTCTCCTCTCCAGGGGAACATTCCCAGCTCTCCCAGCCTGGCTCCAGCCCTGCAGCAGCTCCAGGACCTCCTCTGGATCTCTGCAGCCGCTCCAGGTCCTGCTGCTGTTGGATGCAGGGCTGGGGAATCACCTGAATGGGGCAGAATTCCCCATTCCCTGCTGCCCATGCTGGGGATCAGCCCAGGCACAGGGAGGGCTCTGGCCACTCCCACACCCACCAGCATTCCCAAAACTGGGATCCCAAATCCCATCCATTCTTCTCTCCTTCACTCCAGCTCTGCCCTGCCCAGCCTCGGCAGCTGCTGCGACATGAAGATTTGAAGTCTGTAAATAGAAAACTTCCAAACCTGACGTTTATGACTTACCACTTTCTGTGCATCCCTCAGGAAAACGATCTTCAGGATGAGAGGAGGAGAAATGACCATTGCTGGCCTTCAGCAGGATCCAAGCAGGAACCCAACAGCAGCTGCACTGCAGCCACTTCCCTGAGCTCTGGAACCCTGAGGGTCCCCAGCAGCACATTCCCAGGCTGGGAAGGCTGCACTCCCCCCAGTTCAGGTTTTGTGTTTGCTCCTCTGGAGTTCACATTCAGCCCCAGAACAGCCCCGGATCACAGCAACAATTCCCAGCTCTTCCCGCACACAAAGGCAAAGGAGACTTCACAAACTCCACAGGCTTTGTACAAAAACCGCTTTTTTTTGCTTTTATTTCACAAAATTGGGTGGCTGCTGCAGGAATCAAACCGGCCCTATACAGAGATCAGGTGAAAAAGTGGGCACAGGGATTATTTATACAGAAACAAAACAGAGTCCAGGATCCAGGTCCTCGGCAGGATCAGCACTAGGACAGTAAAAAATAGTCTCCACCTGGATCCTGGGAATTGCTCACGCTAAAAACAACCTGAGGTTACTCTAAACTGGACTAAGGGCTGCACCAGAAATCCCACGCTCACCCCAAAGACCCTGGAGGGGAGGAAGCCTTGGGAAGGGGAATGGGAAGGCCCCGGCCGCTCTCTGTGCGGCACTGTGGAGTCGTGCTGGAAGACCTGGCAAATCCTTAATTTTTAAAAGGTGGAAGCGGTTCTGGAGGTTCCAGAGTTTTTGGGAGCCTCTCTCCAGCCCAACCTCAACTCCCACCTGGACAAAAGCCACTCCTGAAACCAAGGAGCAGCGTCCAGACCCTCGGCAGGGAAACCCCAACGCTCCTGGGCCACGATGAGGGCAGAGAACCCGACCCACGGGCAGAAAAAGCCTTTCTGCAGGGCTTTTCCCCAAGTGTTGGCAGCCTGGAAATGTGCAGCAGCAGCTCTGGAGTGCTCCCAGCCCTGCCTGCTGCAGCTGCTCCCTGCCCCAGCCCTCCAGCCGCAGTGGGGGCTGACAGGAGCCGCCCTGGCCATCCAGAGGTAGTTCTGGCATTCCCATCCCAGCCATCCCAACCCAATCCCAAATTCTAGCACTTCTTCGCTACCTACTTATTTTTTTTTTGTTTTGTTTTCTTCATTTTAAAAAGTACAAAGTATATGCTCCAAAAAGAGGGACTAAAAACGGGGGTTATTCCTCAGTTGGCTACTGCACCGAACTACTCAGGGAAGGTCCAACTACCACCTCCAAAGGCAAAGGAAAGGTAAAAACTGGAGCAAGAAAACTCCTACCATTGAGTGGTTTTATTCAGATTGATTGGCTCTCAGCTTCATTCCCATGGATCAATATTTCCTGTAATAAGTTAGAGGCAGCTCTGGCTGCAGCCACCAGGAATCCCTGCGGGCACGGCTCCCTGCGCCGCCGTGCTCCAGCACGCCCTGGTTCCCCTGCTCTGCTCCAGGCTCTGGTTTGGCCTCTCCTCTCGGTGCTTTGCTCTGCCCAGAGACCCCGGAGCACTGAATCACCCCGGAGCGGGCATGTCCTAAAGCTCAGCTCCTGCCCTAAAACCTGGATTAATTCACCCTTCCCGGGAGAAACCCGAGCTGAAAGCATCAAGAGGAAGGAAACCAGCGTGGAGCTCTGCAAGGCGAGCAGGCCAAGGGGTAAAGGACTTCCCACCAGCAACATGGAGGCACTCCTGGCATCCCTACCTGCAGCTTTCCCGAGGGAATGCCGAGCTCTGCCGGGTCCAGCGGGGAGCGCCGCCGTGCAAACGTGTGCAAATCACACACACGCGGCCGGGAGGGGAGGGGACACCTCCCCAGGGAGCAGAAGGGAACTGAGGAATTCTCTTTTGGTCACCACTATGTTGCTGTGGAAGTTCTTCCTCCTTCCTTGGCTGCTTAGGGAGCGGCTGAGGCCGGCGGCGCTCCGGCTGGAGGTGGGGTCACTCCTTCCGCGGGCGGCTGCGCCGGGCCGGGATCTGCAGGACACAAGGGGGACAGTGAGGGACAGGGAGGGACAACAGGAGCGGCTGCACACGGAGAAGGGACACAACGCCCACGCCCCAGTGTATCCAGGCCATGGGAGAGTCAGTCCGAGGGAATTCCTGCAGCCAGAACCCAGGAACGGCACCACGGCAGCTCCTGAAGCTCTGCTGCGCCTTTATTTTGCTCTCCCACCACCCAGCACTGCATGGACTCCGTGAAAGAGGAAAAAATTCCCACATTTTTATGGACAAGATGCTGGGGATGCAGCTCAGCAGCTGGCAGATCCATGCCAAGCAACTTCCAGAGCTGGAATTGGCACCTCTCACCTCCCAGCTCTGCGCCCGAGCCCAAATTACAGCTCTTTTCTCCTTAAAACAGATGGAACAATAGCTTTGATATAAACAGAGGCTGCTCTTCCCTCTGAAGGATGGATGTAGGTTAAAGCAGAGGAATCCACGGATGCAGCAAGCAGGAGGGAAGAAAGGAGGGATACAAAGGGCCAGCCTCGTGCCCAGAGAGGAGATGCTAATAGAACATGACTGACTTGTTTAGTAGGGGAGGAAAAAAGGACAAGTTAAGAGAAGGGAAGAGAGCAAACAGGAATACAACCTGACACAGGACATTCCCAGTGGTAAAGGCTCAGGAAAAAGGATGGAAAACTGAGTAAAGCTGGGGGAGCAGAGGAACAGGAGCAAGGCCCAAACAGAAATAGCACAGGCGGAGTTTTCCCGCTGGGGCTGGGAACGCCCGTGAGTCAGAGCTCACAGCAGCTCCTGCTGCTGAAGCCAAAACCAAAAGGGCTTTTCCCAATTATTTTTTGGGAGAGGTACTACAAGTGGTGACAGTTCCTGCTCGTCTGGTGAGAACCACACCGAGCATTTTGGGGGGTGAAGATTCCTGAGCAGCAGCTGGGCCAGGCTGCAATTAATAATGGCAAATTTATTGAGGAATTCCTGATGGAGAATTCCTCAGTCATTCCTCCCCGTGCCAGCTTGTCTTCTGCCTTCTGGGCTTGGCCACACTCTCACACTCATTCAAGCAACTCCCACACCATGGCTCCTGATCCAGCTGCTTTTTTGGCTGCCATAAATCAACTTCATTTTTAGAGGTGCAGATTTTATACTGGGAATGTTCCTTACACGGTTCATCTTTTCCTTCTTCCTAACCAGAACTTTCTTGCCCCAATTCCAGGGCGCCAAGTTTTCAGTAAGGAATTACTGAACTGGATCCTACTCTGACCTCCACTATTTAGGAATTCTAGTCAATTCCTGACCCTCCACTAAGTCAGGAGAGGCTTTTGATCATCACCACCAAGCCTCTGTATCGTTATAAATAAAATAAGGGATGTTATAAATAAAATAAAGGACAATGGAACGCGTTGGGATGCCCAGAGGGCTGAGGAGCACTTAAAGCTTCCAGCACATGCCTGGCACCACTCTGGGGCTGGCAGCATGCACAGACCCTGCTGCTCCTACAGGAAATGGGGAATTCAGTGGCATAGGGGCCCCACAGAAGTCCCAAAGGAAATGGGGAGTTCCCATGGCACAGGAGCCCCCACAGGAGGGGGGCAGTTCCCAGGACTATCCCAGGAGCCCCCCAGGACTGTCCCACAGGAGGGGGGCAGTTCCCAGGACTATCCCAGGAGCCCCCCAGGATGCCCCAGGGAGGAGCACTCACACATTCCGTTGGGAGCTGCCAGCGGCACGCGGGGCCCGATGAGGTTCCCGGCCATGGGGGCCATGCCGGGCGGGGCGGCCCCGCTCCCGGGGTGGATGCTGCTGGGCATCATCCGGCCTGGCAGGGGCTGCCCAGGGATCATGGAGCCAGGCCCTGGCATCTGACCTGCGGAGGAGGGAGAGACGCCAGGTGAGGCCCTGGGAGGTGCTGGGGAGGGGAGAGCAGAGGGGTCGTGCTCCCAGCAGCGGCAGAGGTGGCTCCGTGAGCGCTCCACGCTCCCAGGAAACTCCCTCTTCATCCCCCAGCACACCTCCAGGAAGGGCCAGCAGGCACTTGGAATCTCTTCACCGGGGAAAAGTGAGAGACAACACAGTCAAAGCCAATGCTGGCACTGAAACCACACCAGAAGCGGCATCCCATGGAATGCAGGTGTTGGGAAGCAAACGGAGTAACAAGGCATCAGAGCCCTTGATGGACAGGAGCAGCCATGAAGCCTCACGGATGAATTTTGTGGGAGAACTGAAATCATACAGTTAAAAATGGGCTGCATAGGAATTCCTACTGTGATTCCCTGTTTTGCTGTGAGGGAGGATTCCAAGGTTCTTCCTCACAAACCAGCTCCATGGGAGACCTCCCTGCTCCAGCTACAACACCCAGCCTTGGGCACCTCCAGCTTGGGGTTGATGCTTTCAAACCTCATTTGAAGGAGGGCTGGGCATAATCCAATTCCACTTCCTTCAGCACACTTCCATGGAGTGACAGTATTTTAATGAGACAGGGATGGAAGCAGCTCCTTACCCCTAACCCCAGGCAAGGGGGGAAGGACCTAAGAGCCAAAGGGGCTCCAGGAGAGCTGGAGAGGGACTTGGGACAAGGGATGGAGGGACAGGACACAGGGAGTGGCTTCCCACTGCCAGAGGAATAGGATATTGGGAAACATCATCCAGTTCCAACCTCCCAAAGACTCCAAGGCTTTGCAGCAGCAGAAGAAGATATTCACAGCTACGAGGGGTGTCATTCACTGGCAAAATTAAAGTTGATCAGGGAATAAAAATATAAAAATTAGAACAATACAGCCGTGTTGGAGGGGCCCAGGAAAGGTGGGAAGTGAGAAATTCCCAGCCTGGGAGCTGCTACCTGAGAGAAGCCTCAGTAATTTGGCCATCCCTGAACACCACTGGCCTACAAGATCCTCTCTCACTAACCAAGTGATTAATATTAAAATCCCTCTTCTGAACAACCTGAAGCTGAATCAGACTTTACTATACATTGAGTGGCTTCACATGAAACTCCAGCACGGGGCAAGAATTCCTTCAGGGAAAGGCTGCCAAACCCGCAGGGATGTGAAGAGTCAAGGATGTTTTATATGCAAATCAACCCCAGCTGAGCTAAAATCACCACTGAACAGAAACTAAATCTACTTTATAAAATGTCATTTCTTCATAAATGCAAAGTGTGCCCCATCCCCGGGAGCATCCAAGGCCAGGTTGGACGGGATGATGGATAGTGGGAGGCGTCCCTGCCACGGCAGGGGTGGCACTGGATGACCCTTAAGGTCTCTTCCAACCCAAATCAACTCCCAGTCTCCCAGCGATGCTCACTGGGAAGCTCCCTCCTTCCTGGACCATGGAGTGTCCTGAGCTTGTTTCCCTGTCCAGCTTTGGAGGTTTAAATTCATGCTGCCCGTTTGCTGAAGTTACCCTAAGCTGGGAAGCTCCTCTGTGTGAGGGTTTGGCCGCCTCTTTTTTCCCTTCCTGACAAGGGATGCAACATTTTTATCTCAAAATTAGCTTAGGGAGCTGGCAGAGGAACAAGCCCATCCCAGCTCCAAAACAGCCAGGCTGAGTACCCAGGCACTGAACCCACCTGGAGTGGGATTAACCAAGGGGAAATCACCGCTGCCACCACAGCAAAAACCAAAGCCCTGCTTCTACAGAGATGTTTTCTTTCCAAGAGAAAGCGCTCCAAGACAGCGGCTCAAGCAGAAAATGTGGAAGTGTGACCTACATAGGGGGGAGAGCTTAGGAACAGCAGCTGTGGGAAGAGATCCAGCCCAAAGGTTCAACACAACGAGACTGAACTGACTGAAAACCCCTCACACGGCAGGGCTGGGCAGGTTCACCTTCTCCTGCTGCCAGCGCAGCTCACATTCCAGGGAATCGGGGCAGGAACTGCCTTTAGAGGCTCTCCAAGGTATTTATCTCCATTAAAAAGCCTCTCCCTCTATTAAATCAGCACTTGAGGAGCACTGGGCTGATAAGCAGCCAGAGGGGTTTTGTTTTGATGCACGAGGCTTGGAGCTGATCCAAATCCTCCGGCACCTCTCCCTGCCCAGCCTGAGCAGGGAAAACCTGTGGACACAGCCAGTGCCCCGTGCAGGAGGGGCCTTTGCTGGGCAGGATTCCGTGGGGATGAGCCTGGCTGACACCTTGCTCTGCATGGAACAGGCAGAGAACAGCTCCAGGGAATGCCTGCTGGCATTCCAAGGTGTGCTCCTTCCCACTGGGAACGGGTTTCACAGGCTCTGGGAATCCTGGAATGGTTTGGGTTGGAAGGGACCCTAAAGCTCGTCTCATTCCACCCCTGCTGTGGGCAGGGATATTCCAACAGCAAATCCATCCTTCCCTCCTCCCTCCCTCGTGCCGCCCCCCCCAGCCAAGCACTGTGAATAATTAACCACAACAACTCATTTAGCCTCTGTCTGGGGGAAAGAGAGGCAGAATTTCCACTTCACTGGCATCCAGCACTTCTGCCCCTCCAGAGCCGGAGCCGTGCCCGGCCCCGCTCCGGGATCACCATTCCTTGCCTCCCGGGAAGCACGTAGGATACACCGGGAGTATCTCGTGGGGAGGCGGCTGCTGTCACCCTCCCCGGGGAAAGGATCCTGCTCCAAACACCCCCGAGAGCAGCTCAGCCCTCAGCAGGGCAGGGGCAGCACAGCGCCGGTCACTCCGGAGGCGCTGCTGTCCCGGCGTCACTCGGATTCACTGCCTGATTCTAGGAATTCTGGAATATATCAAATATTTACTCCTTTTAGTCACTATTCCAGCCCCAAACACCTCTTGCCTGGGGCAGGTTTTCAAACAGCCAAACTGCACCAGAGGGAGCCCAACGTGGTGTCAGTGTTGCTTTGTCACTGACCACCCTCACAGCTCCAACCCCAAATTACACCCTGGTTACAACGCCATGGATCAGCTCCAAGCACGTCCACCACCCCCTGACTGGGATTTCCTTCCATCCCACTGCTCCCTGCACCTCCCCAGCAACCTCTGCACATCTGATGGAGAAATAGGAAGCACTGACAGCTGGTAGGGAGTATTTACCTAAAGGAAGTGAACTCAAAATCCTTTTCGTACCAAAAAAGCCCCCTGGAATCATCAGCAGTCCAGTGAGGAAGCAAAGAGCATCCAGCAACTTAATGTAAACCCACAAATAATGAAATGCTCAGCAGCTGAAAAACCCGAAGCCCAAAATTCCTGACAAAGTCTTTTTTTTGAGTATTTCAACCACTGACAGAAAATGAGGTAAAATATATCTGGGAAAAGGTTATTAAAGTTGCTCATCCAGATGTGGTGGGAAGTGTATCCCGCCCTCCTCATTCCATTTCTGCCTTAGGTCAGAAATTATTTGCCAGGTGAAAATCCCACCTGAAGGAAGAGTTAAAAATGACAGCTACTAATTCCCAGCTCTCTTCCTCCAGGAATTTCCAGAAGCTTCTCGTATTCCACACCATGGGTACCACCAGAACCAGGAGTTCTCATCCCACTGATCACCAGCCCAGAGCTTGAAGAGAAATCAGTGAAGTGCCAAAAGTGGTACCATGGGAAGAAACTGGGAATTTTATTTCCTGTTACAATGACAAGGTGTAGCTTTTCACAGTGAAATTGGAATCCAACTTTGTTTCCCTATTTTAAATGTTTTTATTCCAGAGCAAAGGGGAGAACAAAATAAGCTCAGGGAAAACGAATTCTAAGGTCCAGCAGAGCCAGACATGGCCATGCCAGGGAGAAGCGGGTGACCCTTGGCTGGAGATGTTCTCCAGATGGCTCCAGCACAACTCTCCACTGGAGATATTCTCCATCACCACCTCCAGACTGACATCTGAGCTAAAAACTGTATTTCTGGGAAAAGCCTCGCTTTTAATTTTAGTTAAGACTTTACTGCTTCTGCCCCCGGGCCCAGAGAAGCCGTGAGCAGGAATTTATCCTCCTCTCTTCCCTCTCCAAATGCCACCTCAGATCCTTCCCTCCCTTCGCTTCCCACCCTCCCTTCAGAGCTCTTGTCAGTCACCCCAAGGACGCCGGCGCCGCGTTCTGTTCACGCTCTGCTGAGCCCACGGTGGCACCTTCACTCCTGCTGAGGTCAGAACCTGTCTGAAACCCCCAGGGAGCACCAAGGTAGGGCCTGGAGTGAAACCTGGCCAGGAAAACCTGCAGGTATTCCCAGCCCAGCTGCTCCACGGTGCTTCTGGATCACCCTCAGGGGTTTGGGGGGTTCTTCTCCCCATCCCTGGCAGTGCCCAAGGCCAGGCTGGACAGGGCTTGGAGCAACCTGGGATAGTGAAGGTGTTCCTGCCCAAGGCAGGGGGTGGCACTGGGTGATTTTCAAGGTCCAACCCAAACCATTCCAGGACTCCATGATCTCTTCACACTCACCAAATTTTGGGGTCTCCAACAAGGCTGCAGGAGACTCGGGGGCACTGAGGGAACTCACAGGCGTGGGGCCAACGAGCTGAAGTTCACCAGTTTGCCATTTTCTCTATAAGTTTCTCTCCATGCTCTCAAGTTAGAATAACTCTACTGTGCAGCCAAAGAGCTTTGGCACCTGTGGCCTTCCCAGGCATTCCTAACAAACTTCCTCTGTAGAACTCAAGGAAATGAGCCCCCTCTGCTTTCTAGGCAAGATCAGCTGGGTTGTGGCAGGAGACACAGAGGGGTTTGCTCCAAAGTTTGACCAAACTCAAATTCTTCCCTTCACAAAGGCATCAGAGCAGAGAACTGTCAGAGGAGGTGAGTGCAGATCCTGGTCCTGGGGGCACAGGGAATGAGACAGCTCTGGATGCTGCTGTGAGGGCTGCAAGTGATGAGCCTCAGCCAGGGCTCCGCTGCCCTCACAAAGGGGAGGTGCTGCTGGGAAAGTCAATCTATCGACCAGCTTTAACCAAACCTGAGAGAGAGATGTTCTGACTAATTAACAGACCACACTGCCTGTCCCTGCTCTGGGAGGGACACTGGGAATGCAGAGCCTGGATGGCTACAAGGGGCTGGAGCAACACAGCAACACAGTGAGCCAAGGACGGCAACACATCAGCAGTTATCAACAGTCAGGAGTTATCAGTTCCCCAGTGAATAAATACAACAATGCTTTAATCTTGTCCCACTGCCAGTCTCCACAGAAGGAAGAGCTGTGCACAGACGTGCCAGGATTCCCTCCTTTCCCCTCTTCTCATTTGCCAGTTTTCTCTTTCCAGGTTATTCCTTCACGGCCACACGAGCAGCCCTGAGCTGTCCACACCCCACAACAGACCCACTGGGCCAGGATGTTAAACCTGAGTCTAAAACCAGACCGTGTTTTATCATACTCTCAATCCAATTCCAGCAAAAACCAAACCAGCTCCCAAAAAGTCCAGGGGATTTTTGTCCATAGTAAACCAGGAACTCTCTGAGTCTTAAAAACAGAGTGAGCCTGAGCCTCACCAGACACCTCTTCCCTCCCTGAAGTCACCACTACTCTGCACCTGCTGAGGGGACGCACTTTGATTACTCTGCAGATCCAGTTGGATTAGATACTTCCCATTTTCCTGGTCACCTGCAAATCCTGCTGTTCTCCTGTGCCCTTCTGCTCCTTCCCAAACCAAACACTTTTTGTCTCAAGAGGAAAACTCAAGTTCCTGCAGCTTCTTGTTGCCATGTTCTGTTTGGATTATGACACCCAAAGTTTTCAGCTTCTTCAGCAGCTGCCTATGAAAAATCTTCCCAAATATTTTTGGCTAATAACTGATTAGGTCTTCTTCTGGAGCAGGTTTTGGTCAAGCTCCTCTGTGGCTGTATCCAGTCCCACAGCCAGGTTCCCATGTGCCAGACACTGTTATCTGAGTTTAAATTACCGTTTCAACAACCTTCAGCAAGTAAAAGCTGCCAATTCACATCATCACCTGATCACCCCACCCTCTGAAATCAGGAATACCTGCCCTTGGAGATACCCAACCCTCAGTAGGACAAGTCAGCAGGAGAGGCTGGACTGGAGACTTCCAGGTGACACCAACATGGTCCTGTGACCCTCCCCTGGCATCAAACACATCCAGGCAGGACACAGGAACCACTCACAGTCAGGTCTCCTGCCAAAGGAAACTCCTTAAGGAGCTTCCTGCCCCTGCTGCTCGGCCCAGTCCTTTCCCTTAATTTCTGTACATGGTTTGGTGTGCCATGAACTGGAGGAGTTGAGGAGTGATTGTTTTTGAAGGAGCATCTGCTCAGATCACCAAGTATGAAACAAGTCTAAAGAAATACAAATAACCTAAAAACATCTGGAAGTGCTTGGGGCAGCTTCATATTTCACTTTAGAGCTTGACTGTCCCAGGCAGGGGACTCGCAGCCCAGCCAGACAATCTGCCCTGGGGCTGATGAGCCTCCCAGGAAAAAAAAGTGTTTTCTTGTGGTTGGAAGGAATTTCTTGTGTTTGTGCCCACTGCCTCCCACCCTGGCACTGCTGCCTGACTTTTGGGGTTCCACCCTCTGTAAGATAACTCCTCCCCAGACTCCATCCACACATCTGGGATGGGGCTGAAAGCTCCACAATGAAGCTGCAGAACAAGCAAAGCTCCTCTTCCCAGCAAACTCTGTCTGACAGTGGCACCATTATAACCCAGACCCCCCATCTCCCCTCGGGAGGGCTCCCCTGGCAGCTCCTCTCCTCTCCTCTCCCTCTGGGCTCACTCCTCAGGGATTCAGGGCAGGAATTCCCTGCTCCCAGCTCTTACCTGGCTGAGGTGGGTGAGGAGGTGGCATCTGGTGGTGCATCATGGGGTAGGGCGGGGGCTGCTGGTGGGGCAGCAGCCCTGGGTGTGCTGGTGCCCCCAGGGGGTTCATGCCAGGCCCGCTGGGGTGCTGGTGGGGCTGCTGGGGGTTCTGGCTGTGCTGCTGCTCCATTTGCTGGCGCGCCCTTAACTCGGCGTACTTGAGCTGCTCCATGTGGAAGTTCTGCCTCTCGGTCAGCAGCTGCTGCCTCTGCTGCTCCAGCTGTGCCAGGAACGGGACAGAAGGCAGAGCTGAGTTAGGAAGGATGCATTTCAAACGTGCTCCTGCCACTCACGGGGCTGGCTTGGAAGAAACCTCTCATCCCAACCCCACCAATCCCACACTGAACGCTGTCCCGTGGATGTTTGCAGCGTTCTGGGAAAGGCTCTGGAGCTTTTTCTATCTGGAACATGTGAACTCACTTTGCTCTGTCCTAAAACCCCTCAGCAACACAGCTCCTTACTCACTGAGCTCTGCACTGAGAACTCGGCCCCAGCACAGCCCTGGAAGACTGGGGGCTTTTCTCTCCATCTTCTGCATGTTGGAATGAGAGAGAACAGGCATCTCAGGGGATTTTCTAAGTGAGCCCGAAGCAGAACGTGTGTGCAGCTGCAGGAGCTCAGGGATCACAGGCAGGATCCTTCTCCATCCTTTGGGTGCAGGAACTGGATGCCACAGCAGCCAGACACCAGTGATTTGCACTATTAAGATCTTTATGTAAAAAACCTCATGTCATTTAGACCAATGAACATCAAATAGGCTACTCTGATTGATTATGAAGTCATGTAGAGAGTGAGACCTGAGCAACCTGGTCTAGGGAAGGAACCGGACGATCCAGAAAATCCTCCCAACCCAAACCAGTCTGAGATTCCATGAAAAATCAAAAAAGATACAGAAAGCATTTCCTGCTATTGGGCATTTGTATGATGGATCAGTGTTCTGGTGAAGGAAGTGAAATTTAATTTATTTAAGGAATATTGACACATTCCCACATTATTCCTCTCGGACAACTGGACCGGGGCTTGCGTGACTCGTTTACAAATATTTAACAAGTGTTTCCAGGTAGACTCCACAAATCAGCTGAAAAGCAGGTTGCCAAGGAGACTCTCACCTAGCACGAGTTCTCCAAAAATCCCAAAGCTCCCTCAGTAGTCAGTGCTGGCAGGCTGGCTGCTGACAAGGCAGGGCTGGGGAGCAGGAAGGGAACTCCACAGAGCCGGCATTCAGCAGCCCCAGATGGGCCGAGCTCATGAATTAAACATGCTCCTGGCCGAGGTGGAGTGGCTGCTGCAGGGCACACAATGGCATTATTCACGCTGCCCTGGCTCTTTTCTCCTCGGGCACTCTGATACGCTGAGGGAAGCACCCCATAAATCCACCCCACCGGGGAAATGGGGCGTGTGGGGAAACATTCCCGAGGTGGCAGACAGCTGGGAGGGGAATTCCTGCAAATGACCCCAAACAAAGGCTCAGGCAACACTTCTTTATTCCTCTGAGACCCTTTTGTGGCCCTGCTTTGCTCTCTTCGTGGCACCCCATCCCACTACAGTTTAAAAGAGTCTTTACAAGGATGCCCAAACAGCAGCCAGTGCCTGAAAATTCACACTGGAGAAAGCAAACTTCCTTTCTACACAATCCCTGTGCTTGGGACGAGGAAAGATAGTTGGACAGAGGGAAAAAAGGCACAGAAATGTAAGTTACAACATGAGTTGGTGTTAAAGCCGAGCCAAGTTTCAGCTTAGGCCCTAGTAGAGAACCCAGACCCTGGTTCTGTCACAGGCCCTGTCCCCACCTCAGACACAACCCCAGCCTGGCATTAAAACAACTTTTTCCAGTAACACATTTTCATGTGTCCATCAGTAACCTGCAGCTGCTCTCCAATCTCGGTCACTCCTGCAGCTGGAATGAGGCAGGAGCGAGGCTGAGAGCCTTCACCAAGGTCAGCTCCTGTCACCTGCCACAGAACCCTGGAGTGCCTGGAGATCTCCCAGGCCAGCCCCTGCCAGGCAGGGTCACCTGCAGCAGTGACACAGGGATGTGCCCAGGGGGTCTGGGATGTCTCCAGAGAGGGAGACTCCAGGCCCCCCTGGGCAGCTGTTCCAGGGCTCTGCCCCTCCATGGAAAGAGGCTCTTCCTGCTGCTGAGCTGCAGCTTGGTGTGGTTTGGTTTGTGGCCACTGCTCCTTGTCCTGTGCGTGGCACCACTGAGCAGGGCCTGGCACCACCCTCTGACAGCCCTTGGGGAGATTTGTGTGGATTGCTGGATCCCCTCTGAGCCTTCCCTTCTGCAGCCCCTGCAGTCTCTGCCCTTCAGAGATGCTCCAGAGCCCTGAACATCTCTGTGGCCTCTGCTGGACCCTCTGCTGCAGAGTCTCCCTGCAGAAGCCCACTCAGGAAATGAGCTGGAGTTCAGGGAGGTGGTTCTGGGTGTCACACCTGACAATCCCCCAGTATCCAACACCTGTTTCTGCACTGTTGTAGAACTGCTGCACCAGAAGGGGCAATACAAGCATTTAATATTCACTCATACAACATATCACTCTGCTATAGCTTCATCTCCAGCACAGAATTCCCTTTCAGGAGGAATTTCTCCATGGGAAGGGTGCTCAGGCCTTGGCAGGGGCTGCCCAGGGAGGTTTGGAGTGCCCATCCCTGGAGGTGACCAACGAATTCCAGGAGGTGGCACTCAGTGCTCTGGGCTGGAGACAAGGTGGGGATTGGGCACAGGTCAGACTCCATGGGCTGGGAGGGCTTTTCCAACCACAGGGATTCAGGGATTCCTCCCTGAGCAGAACCAGCAAACCTTCAGGTTGCCATTAGAAATTCTGGGTCAGCAAAGCTCTACCAACAGGCTCCTGGTTTCCCACACTCAGCACTGGCATTGCTCAGCTCAAACACAAATAAATGTGTTTTGCCTGAAATGTAACAACCTCCAGTCCGCAGCACCGATTCCTGTCAACACTCACAATCCCTGCTCTTTCCCTGCAAGGAAAAGCCAGGGCAGCAGGAACGACAGGCACAGTGTGCAATGGCAGCAAGGAGGTTTTTCTGCTTTAATTATTCCACTAAATATCCACAATGACAGGTGAAAAGACCGATTTTAACCACCAGGAAGCCAAGGGGAAAATCTGTATGCACATTTTTAAAAAGGGAAATGTCATATGCCTCAAAAGGGAGAAAAAAACCCCCTCCCTGTCACTAATGGAATATATCCCCCAAAGAAAGAATCTGCAGGGAACCTTTCCAAAAGAGTTGGGTCCATTTCCTGAGCTGCCAATCAAAGGCAGACTGAAACGGTGGAGGATGTGGAGCAGTCCAGAAATTCCTGCTGACATCCTGCTCCAAGAGGAGTCCACATCTCGTCAAACTCCATCAGTGTGATTAGAGGCAACTCTGGATTGGAAGAGAGGGTCTCCATGGAGAGGGTGGCCAGGCTCCCCAGGGATGTGGCATCAGGCCTGGCAGAGCTCAGGGAATAACTTCGTGATGCTCTTTGTCACATGGTTTAGTTTTAGGTGCTGTGAGGAGCAGGAGTTGGACCTGATGCCCTTTCCAGCCTGAGATAGGATTCCATTAATGCCAAATGGGGGTGTAATTCCATTAAATTCACACAGAAGGGCAAAGGTGGAAATCCCTGGAATTATGAATCAACATAATCCAGCTTGAATCTTGAACCCATCCATAGTAACTGTCTACTCACAACAATGAGGCAGCTACACAACAGAAACAAAAGAAATTAAAACCTGGTCATTCTGATAAAAATGAGATTCTGAGTCATTTTTCAAGCAGCTGGAGAGAAAGCACTTCTCCAAAGCCGCTGGCACTACACGTGACACAACTCCTGGTAATTCCTGAGTAATCCAGGCCCAGACAGCTCCTCTCCATGTCCTGACCTCACTCCTCCCTTCCCCTCTCCTGAAGCTGCTGCTGCCTTCCCAGCTCAGGCAAATCCATCATCATGACCACAAAGTGAAGCTGTCACTCCTGAGCATTCCCCTTCCAGCTTCACATCCCACTTCCAGGGCTCTCCCAAGAGCTGCCCAGAGTGCCCCCAAAAACCTGAACTCTCTCCTTGGAACCCACGCTTCAGCAGGGTCAGGGAGAAAGGCACACAGGGCTGGTTCCCCTCGCTGGGGAAGGAAGGGTTCCACCCCTTCCACTCTTTCCAGGGAAAAGCTGTTCTTAGGTCAGACACAACCCACGTGGAAAGGCGACAGAAAGGCTCAATTCCATGTCCCTGCTTGGAGTAAGGATGAGGACGCAAATCCAGGATACCCCTAGTGTGCTGCTTATGGAATAGAGAATACACTGGATGAAGGAGGAAAGGGCTCAAATGCCACTGTGGGAGGGAATTATGGATACCAGCCAAAGGAAGATGGAGAGGAGAGGGGAGAGGAGCTGCTGGTTTTCCAGACCTTGGCACACAGATCTTTGCAGGGAGAGATTTCATCCCAAACTCCCACTTACTGCCTCTTTCTCACGGTCCATGATGGTTTCCAGCTCCTCAAAGTGGCGAAGTTTTATCTCCAGCTTCTTCATCTGAGTCTCCACCAGAAGGGCCACCAGAGACTTGATCTTCCTCTCCTCCACAGCTGCCAGGTGCTGGGGATGAAACACAGGGGTTGTTCTGTGACACTGGGCACAGTAAGGGGCTTGGACACAGGGAATCATCCAGCTTCTGCCATCCTATTCCACTTCTGGACAGAAAACAGGCAATTAGATTATGAATCTTACACTGGGAACCAGAGGCCCTTGGAAGATTATTAAGGGTTTAATCAAATAAATCGGTGTGAAGGTTTCACCCAAGAGGTGTGGAGGATGCTCAGAGCAACCCAACTCTGCTTTCCCAGCACTGGGAGCCCTTCCAGTGGGAATGCAAATGAGGGAGAAGGGTCTGTTCAGTGGTGTCAGCTGAGGGTCACCCAAAAAGCTCCCAGCAGGACACACACAGGAGGCTGTGACCTGGAATGACCCCAAACCAGGGAGCTGGCACTGCCATGTCTTCGCCATTAAAATAGATTTTTCTCAAGTAGAAGGCAAATTGATTCTTTCTAAGGATTAACATCATCCCATTTATATACACACATAAATAACACCAGAGATCTGTGTGTATATATTTGATACACGAGACAGTCATGGAAGTGTTTCACACCCTCAGAGTGTGACAAGTGTGGTCATGATGCCTTTCCCTGTTTTTGTTAAAAAACCTGCTGCTCAGAACAAGAACACCCTGAGAATGCACCCACCGTGCCCTGCTTGGGGGGCTCTGTATTCACAGGCACAGACGTGTCCAAGCCTCCCCGACACATCCAAGGGCTGGGCTGTCAGAAGGGAAAGGTGAGGGCTGAAGGGAGAAGGAAAAAAGGAAAAGCTGGAGCTCATCCAGCTCCAGCTGCAAACAGACTCCTACTGAGGGAGCTGGGCCCCAACTGGCTCAGATTGGGACAAACACGGAGCTGGAGGAAAGCAGCATAAAAAACCTCCCTGGAACCCTGAATATAATCAGAATTTCTCACACCCCTGTGATATTGTGCCATTTGCCTCCCTGACCCACCAGCAGTGGAGGAGGGCTCAGTAAATGTGGGTAAATGCCCTGAGTCTCTAAAGTGAATTTCAAATCAGGTCTGAGAGAACCAAAGTGACTCCAAGCTCATCCAACACCACATCCCTGAGAGATTCCAGCAGCTGTTCCAAAACTGACCAAAGTGCTGCACACAAAACAATGAACCAGAGCTGACAGAGCAGGAAATTTCACATCAAATAACAGTTTAGTAAAATAAACTTGCATGAAAATTCAGAGTGAGGGAATCACCTGGTGATACAGAGTCTTCTACCAAACATTTCACTCTGTTTCACATGTGCAATTTTAATAATGAAATGGGATGAACATCTATTCAAAGCACATGATTAGGTAAAGAATAGGTCTCAAAATACACCTTGGACAGGAAATTATCCCTGAAGTTTTTCCTAGAGAGATTCAGAGGCTGTTTCTCAGCCTGGCATTACCCAGGGCTTTCCGTGGGCAAAGGACAAATTCCTACAGCTGCAGCTGAGGAAAATAAGGAACACAAATTCACTGGTAATTTGAAATGCCTAATAAACCCATCACTGCACCAGCCTCGAGTCATAAATGAGCAAGTGATCCTAAAGGGCTTTTCCAACCTAAACGATTCCATAAAAAGTAATCATAGAATGCATGGATGGCTTGGAAGGGACCTTAAAACCCATCCAGTGCCACCCCTGCCATGGCAGGGACACCTCCCACTGTCCCAGGCTGCTCCCAGCCCTGTCCAGCCTGGCCTTGGGCACTGCCAGGGATCCAGGGGCAGCCACAAATCTCTGGGAATTCTATCCCAGTCCTTCCTCACCCTCCCAGCCAAGAACCCCTGCCCAGTCTCCCATCCATCGCTGTCCTCTGGCAGTGGGATCCATTCCCTGTGTCCTGTCCCTCCATCCCTTGTCCCCAGTCCCTCTGCAGCTCTCCTGGAGCCCTCTTGCATCCCTGGGATCAGCAGCCCCTAGGAATGATCTCTTCAGTCCCCCACCTCCCAACAGGAATTCAGGGAGGTCACAAGATCAGTGTCTGGCAGGGGTCAAACTGGGACCAGAACAGTCGTTCTGGGAAGGGGAAGAGTTGGATCAAGAGCAGAAGTTCTGCAGCTCAGTCCCAGCTGGAGCAGAGCAGGAGCAGAGCAGGAGCAGCACAGGCCAGGATACTTCTGCACAGAAAGGAAAAACCAGCTCACACTGGGGGCAGCACATCAAGAGGAAAATGAGCAGAAGGTAGTTAAATTCTAATGCTGTTTGTTCAGAAAGCAGAATCTGTAAAAACATATTTAAATTGCTGGTCTGTATGAAATAAAGAGTCTCACCCTGAACATTCATGTTCACCATTTCTCAAACAACAAAACTCAACTTCTGGAAGCCATTGATCCCAAAAGAAAAAAAAAAAAAACAAACCAGAAAAAAACCCTCAAATAAAACCCCCATTTCAATCACTTGTCTTTAACTCCCATCTTCACTCAGAATCCAACTGCAATATTCCTCTGCTATAAAATCCTAAGGAAAACAGCTTTTCACATGACCAGGCCTAGAGTTTATGATGAAGAGTTTAATTACTCCCTCAGACAAGACACAGACCACCCAAAGCTCTAATATTGTCTGGCTTTTTAAGTGAGTGGGAAGAGAAATCCCTGTTGAACCTGAATTCTACTCTGAAGTGTCAGCCTCCTAATTACAATACATTATTCCCTGTAATGGAAAGCTGAAGCTCTTCCAGAACATTATTACTGCCATAATGAAAAGTGCCATCAGCCAGGTCCCTGCTCCCCCAACTCGTTATCTCCTGAGGAAGGGGAGCAGCAGCTCATCTTCATTTGCAGCAAGTGGCCTTCCATAAAACACAGATTACATCTCATGTCTCCTCTTATAGATAAAGGCTTTTCCAACTTGGCTGAGGTTTTCTGTGAGCCTGATGAACTGAGGGTTACCCTCAGGTTCAAAGTCAAGCACAAGGGAGCCACTCTGGACTCTGCACTTCACCAAGACACTGAACCTCAGCTTGGCCTGCAGGGATTCTAATGGATAGAGAGTTGTCTGATATGTGGGATTTTACAGCCTGGTTTGAAAGGTAAGAACTAAAATATCCCCCATCTCCTGGGTTCAAAAGGAGAGGCTGCACAGGACATCACCCACCATCCTCACTCTGGGGAAAAAGTCCAAAGTTAAAGAGTCAAAGATCAGAGGGGATAAGTTAAGAGATCACACAACACCTCATTCTATCCATGGAAATCCAGGAATAAACACCTCCCAGGCTTTGCTCTTGGTTTCTATAACGCAGGTGGACGTGGAATGTGGCACTGAATCCAAGAGAGATTTAAAAATCCAAACTAGAACTTGAATCCAAAGAAATTTGTAAAGAGAAAACAGATTTGAAAAAGATACTCTAAAAGCAATGAAAGCAGTGTGGTTCCTGCAAGAAGGAAAGGCAAGACAACGTGCAATTAGTAATTACAGGGTAAAGAAAAGCTGATTCAACACAGCTCATTAGAGACCACACACAAACAGGAGTTTAAGGGGAGACACCAACGTGCTTTTAACAGAACTCTTAACAAAACACAAAACCATTAAGGTGTCTGTGAAAGCTGCAGTGCCAGGACTGAACATCCCTCTGGGCTTGCTCCGCAGAGCTCAGGGGTTTGTGTGAAGCCCTAGAGCAGCACAAGAGGCCACTGAAGGGTTTGTGCCCCTCAGCACCACAGCCAGCCCCCCAGCAGACAAAAGCCTTGCCACGAAGTTGCACACGTTTTGGGGCTATTCCTTAGGGATGTTCACCCAGTTCATAATCACCCAGGGAGCTGCTTAATTAACGCTGTTTGTTCTCTCCCTCGGGGGCTCAGGCAGGAGGAATTAAGGCAGCACTTGTGCTCCTGTGAGGTGTCAGGGATCAGAGGGTGAACCCCACAGCTCTGGGACCAAGGAGCACCCCAGGCACAGCTCTGCTGGCCCCGGAAGCCAAGCCCGGATGTTGGGACAGCACCAACCTTGGCCTTGGTGGCAGCAGAGGCCAAGGCAGCAGCTGCAGCTGTGGCCACGTTTCCTTCCGAGATTTCATGTTCCACTTTCTTCTTCCCAGCCTCAGCCTCTTTGTCTTTGCTGCCATCAACGTTCTCCTTGTTCTCCTCTGCCTCCTTTTCCTCTGCAAGACATTCCCAGCCAGCCCGTTACACGCCTTCCTGGCAGGGCAGGGCACCACACTAATTACTGAGGCACTAATTAATTCATCCTCAGTTCCAGCACTGCTCCCCATCCAAATGCCGACAGGGGAACCCCAGTTTGAGAGGATCTGATCCAACAAATGGGGCAACTCGAAATGCTTTTCATTCCCATCCTCTCAATTCAGCACCTGCCATCAGCTCCCCCTCTTCATTCCCAAATCCACTCCATCAAACCTAAATGCTCCTTATTCACACGGTGCTAAAAACCTGAATTTAAGTTGCAGGAAAAAAGCAATATATCCATTCCCATCCCTGGCAGTGCCCAGGGCCAGGCTGGATGGGCTTGGAGCAGCCTGGGACAGTGGGAGGTGTCCCTGCCCGTGGCAGGGGTGGCACTGCATGATCCTTACAGTTCCTTCCAACCCAAACCATTCCATGATTTCATGAGGCACAAGGGAGACGTCAAAAAGAATAAGGTTTTATGTGGATGTTGTTACTCCTCAGCCTGTCAAAATCCAGGCTCTGCACCACTTCCCAGGGAAACTGGGCTGAAATGTTAACTTCCAAGGGGAAAAGTGAGCAGAGAAGCCCAGGATGGTTTGGGTTGGAAGGGACCTCAAAGCCCATCCAGTGCCACCCCTGCCATGGGCAGGGACACCTCCCACTGTCCCAGGCTGCTCCCAGCCCTGTCCAACCTTTAACACCCCACCAGCAGCTCCATTTCTTTGCATCCAAAACCAAATGCTGTGAATATGGGCACCCCCCTCCCATTTCTGTGACCCACAGGCACTTTGGTGCTGCAATTCCTTCCCCCCTCCCCAGGGCTGGGACGCTCAGGGAGGGATTTGGTGCCTGAGCTCTGCAGGGAGGCTCAAGGGGAACGTGCTCTGCCAAACAGGGAGCAGCCCGAGGTGCCAGGGGAACACTCCCAGCTGGGTTTGGGGCCTGTCCCAAGCACTCTGGGGAGGTGCTGGAGCAGCTGGTACCTGTCTTGGGCTCTGCAGCCCCGTCACTCTCTGGCTCCTTCTCTGTGCTCCGCTCGGTTTCCCCTTCTGGGACTTTCTCTCCTTCCTCAGTTTCGCTCTCGGTTTTGCTCTCCACCTGCAGGGGATGGGATTGGTTGGACAATGACAGGGAGAGAAGATATTCATTGTTCACTTTGTTCATGGCCTTCAAATGAATTCATTACCACAATGCAAGAGATTACACTTGAAAGGGTGGCTGCTGCTTAAGCCAAATTTGACAAACAAACCCAAAATGTGAATAACAGTAAACTGGACCAAGTCCAGTGACCCAGGCCAAGCTGGGTTACTCTGTGGGTACAAAAACTCCTGAACTAAGATCACAGAATCATGGAATGTCTGGGAATATGCAGATTTCCGAGCCTTGAATGACTCTTCCCCACTTATCTCGTCCCAAATGTCCCTGTTTATCAGGGAGGCAGACAAACTACCTGAAAACAGAGTGGGAAATAACCCCAAGGCTGCACTGATCAGCCCCAGGTTAGTCTGAACTCCCCACCTGGTGAAGGAGGCAACGAGAAATATCTCCTGTTGCTGTAGACTCCAGAAAAAAACACCCCCATTTACTTATCAGGAATGTAGAAGGAATTAGATAATAAATAAATATTTTAAAATTAAATCTACATATATAATTAAAACATTGGTTTCATTAAAATACACATTAAACAACATATATATTAATACATAAACAAATAAAATAGTAGTAGTTTAAGTATCAGAATAATTTAGCAGTAATTAAACTGCTATCCTGGAATTCCAGGATACCAGTTTAATCCCAGTTCATGGCTGAAACACTCACTGCAGTTTGAGGTACCTGCCTGTGGACACACGTTACAAAAAAGCCACAGATGTGTTCTAGTGGTCAGTGTCAACAGGTTGAAGGGTAGTGATAATTAGTGTCTAAATATCCGATCTTTACGGGCAGGGTGGAGCACCCCCAGCATCAGGAGGGCACAAACACATCCGTGTCCAAGAGCCAGCCCAGAATTCCTGTGGAGAGGCTTCTTCTCCTTGAGCAGCTCAGCTGAGGCCCCCAATTCCACAGCAGAAGTGGCTGTGGAATTACTGTGAGGGCTGCAAAGCCAGCGTGTCCTGCGAGCCTTGGTGCCAGGCACTGCTCAGGCCCCTGTGCCCAGCCCTGCAGGGGACCCTCCAGGAGCCCCCACAGCCCAGCTCCAATCCCAGTTCCCACTGCACCTCCCCACTGCCAGCTCCTCCCAGCCCAGCCCTTTTCCCCCAGGAGCAGGAACAACCCATGGATGCCTCATTGCTGTGGTTCCACACTCAGCACTGAGAAGAAGCTCTGTGGAGCCTGGAAACCGTCCCTGTGGGGGCACAAGCTGTCACAGCTGTCCCCAGTCTCACACCTGGCATCCTGAAACTGGTGAATTCAGGTTTGAAGTGCCACAAGCCTCCTGCCTGCAGACCCAAACTCACCTTCTCTGCTGGCTGCCCCTCTGCCTCCGTTTCCATCTTCTCCTCCTCAGCCCCATCTGAGAAACAAAGAGGGAAGGGTTTAGAATTGCCCCCACAGCTGCTCCCCACACTCACTTTGTGTTTTGGGCTTAACTAAAATCTGCTGTTCTCTACCTGTGGCTTGAAGAAAGTGCCAGCACTGACGTGCCACAGACCAGGCTGCTCCAAGCCCTGCCCTGGGGCACTTCCATCTCCCTGCAGCCCTAAACCAGAGCAGACAAGGCCCAACCGGTGTTAAAGTGAGCCCACCATGACGACAGAAGAAGAAATAACAAAGATGATGACGAAGGAGTCACTGTTCCAGGTGCACCTCGTAGCAGGGGTGGTGGGAGAGCTGGGAGTGCACCCCAGACACAGCCCTTGGCAATTCATTTGTTGCTTTAGGAAACATTGCTTTTAAATGTTTCTGTAATGACAGCTGGTTCTGGAGATCAGGGGCTAACAACCAGCCACGGAAACACCGTGGAGGTGCCTGGATAATGTCCTAGAATCCCTAGAATTTTGTGGGATTATTTAGAAGTTCAAGAAATCCCAATTTATCCACAGCTCTGCAAGGAGGGACAGGAGGAAGCACAACCTCGTGGTCCTGGCCCAGGATTTCACAATTTAATGTACAGAGGCATTAAAGGAGCTTATTTAGATCCTGGACTGGGGTGATGCAGAACTGCTGGTGACAAGCCCTGATCCATCTCTAAGCTTCTGAAGACATCAGCTGGTGCTGGGGGTTCATTTTCAGTAATCCTCATTTTCCTGCTAATTCCTGTGTGCTACACTGAGGAAAAACAAGGTATACAGTGTTCTTCTTGAACAGCAACAGTACGGTAGAGAAACCTTTACACAGGTCCCTTCCATATACAAGAAAAACCAACTAAAATGTCTGACTGAAGGGTAATAGTTTTCCTCATGGCCTATTTTAAGATGATAAACCCACTTATCTGAACTATCTGCCACCATAATTCAATTTAGGAAGACTGGGGGACGTTCTTCCTCACAGGTTTTATCTCAGAGTTAGGATTTAGTGACCCAATAATGTCACAGGGAAAATCTCGATTAGATTTTGTCAGACAGCTCTTTCAAGCCTAGAAGCAGAGTTCCAAACTGGGCTTAAAAGTGTCATTCCTCCAGGAAAGGGAAAGATTCACAAAGAAAGCTGGATTCAATCCTTTAAGAAATAAAAGGAGAGACAAAGTGCAGAACACTCCAAGCATGCCCAGGTTGGTGGAACTCAAACCAAAAAAAATACTGCACAGATATACATAAATTTACATTCTTGGGCGGGAAGGATCATCAAGATCATCCCACTCCCACCCCTGCAACGGGCAGGAACACCTCCCACTGTCCCAGGCTTCTCCAAGCCCTGTCCAGCCTGGCCTTGGGCACTGCCAGGGATGGGGCAACCAGAGCTGCTCTGGCCAAGAGACCACTGCACGGACCATGGGAGCTGCTGAGGGACTGATGCTGCTGCTCTGGAGAAATTCACAGGATCCCAGGATCCCTGAGGCTGGAAAAGCCCTCCCAGCCCATCGAGTGCACCCTGTGCCTGATCCCCACCTTGTCCCCAAGCCCAGAGCACTGAGTGCCACCTCCAGAAATTCCTGGGACACCTCCAGGGATGGGCACTCCAAACCTCCTTGGGCAGCCCCTGCCAAGGCCTGACAACCCTTCCCACAGGGAAATTCCTGCTGATGTCCAAGCTGACCCAGCCTGAGGCCGTTCCCTCTCCTCCTGTCCCTGTTCCCTGGGAGCAGAGCCCGACCCTGGCTGTCCCCTCCTGGCAGGTAGGAGTTCCAAACAAACAGGACATTGCAGAAAGAAAAACTGCTTCCCATCTACTCTTCAGAGAGGATTTTCTCAAGGAAAAACACACAGAGCAGGTCAAAGTGCTCTCAGATCCTCCCTTGTGTCAGGACACATTGATGGACACCATCCAAACCCAAGTGCTCATTCCCATTCCCAGGGACACCTTGGGAAGGAAGGGATGTGTGACACCCAGGTTATCGCAAACATCCTGATTTAACCTCACTTCTCTGGTTCTGGCTGCAGCAATAAATGTTAGGTTAAAATTAGCATGACAGCTTCAGACAGGTTGTAGTCAATGGGTTTTGGAAAGTGTTTTTGTGCATCAGCTGCAGAGCCCTGATGTGCAGTGACAGCGCGGTGGCTGCAGCTCCCAGGGCCACCAGGTCCCATGGGTGGGACAACACACGTGCAAGGGACAACAGGTTCAATGACCCATTGTTAATTTGGGGGGAAAATGAGTTTGCCTGAGTGGAAGCAGGTTTTTGGTTCTAAATCACAGACTGCTCAAGGGATCCCAGAGTCATTAAGGTTGGAGAAGATCTTCAGGACCATCGAGTCCAAGCTGTGCCTGATCCCCACCTTGTCCCCAGCCCAGAGCACTGGGTGCCACCTCCAGGTCTTCCTGGGACACCTCTGGATCCACCACCTCCCTGGGCAGCCCCTTCTAATATTTAACACCATTTCCATGAAGAATTCCTCAGGAAGTACCTCGGAATAGTAGAATCTGGTAGAACTTAATCCCTAATTCCAAAATGAAAGGATAACACCAAGCCCAAAACACGCCTGACCTTCTGCACAGCCGTAACACAACTGCCTCTGGCCCCTGGCACAGACTCAAACTGTACTGATTTTCCTGTGTGATCTAATGAGCTTAATGAAAATACATCCCAGAGGAATTGATCAGTTGGAGATCTGTGTCCCTGGGACAAAGGAGGAAGCCTTGACTTTAAGGAGAGAGCCCCTAAAATCCCTTTCTCCTGCACCGAAGATGCTCTTGAACTCTCTTCAGCAGGTTTGGTGTTGCACCTTGCAGGATGTGGGAACCAAGGATCACAGAATCATTAAAGCTGGAATACACCTCTGAGGCCATGGAGTCCAACCTGTGACTGATCCCCACCTTGTCTCCAGCCCACAGCCCTGAGTGCCACAGCCAGGCCTTCCTGGGACACCGCCTGGGATGGGCACTCCAAACCTCCCTGGGCAGCCTCTGCCAATATTTTACAACCTTTCCATGGAGAAATTCCTCCTGATGCCCAATTTGAGCCTCCCCTGGCACATCCTGAGGCTGCACCTCTCGTCCTGTCCCCTGTTCCCTGGATGAAGGGATATTTCTTAAGTCAGGAAGGGGCAGATGGTTGTGAGTCATCACAGGACACCTCTCAAGAGGGAAAACCACTGGGAGATGAGGAATCATCATCTCTGCAAGCTCCCCTTTCCACCTGAATCAGCAGGTATTCCATTTCTATGGAATTTTGTTCTGTTGCGCACATTATCTCCATGAACACGGAGCCCTTTTTTCCAACACATGAACTTGGAGGTGATTTCTGCCCAAGCCCAGTGACTTCAGAGAGAACTTACATGGACTTTGGGCCAACAGGGAAACCCGTGAAACATCTCCCTGCTAAGAACTCCCTGTGCTACCAAAGAGATGCAGAAGCAGCAGATCCGGAGCCTCTGCTGTCGTGAGAGGAACAAACAGAGCTGTGCCAACAAAAGCAGTCACCTGCCTGAGCTGCAGCTCAGCAAACAGTTTAAGATGCCCTCCAGACATCCCAGACTCCTCTCTTTTCACTGAGGCAACACACAACCTGTCACAGCCAGGCTGGAATATTAATATTTAATTGAGAGGAAATACACGATAGCTGTGGAAATATCCCAGCTCTGGATATGATAATGATGCTGTTATCTAAACCATCATTTACATTTCCCACAATAAATCAGGGCTGCACAGCTCTGCTCGTGCCTCACACAGCCTGGGGGCTCAGCAACAGGGGGGCTCCACGGGGAAGCCTGGGGAGCTGGGAAAACTGCAGCAGCTTCTGTGTGAGCCACAGGAATTCTCCAGGAGAGGACTGCAGGTGCAGACCCAGCCCCCAGGACACTCTCAAAGCTAAGGAGCACTCCAGAATCCATTGGTTTAGTTTCCATCACCTCAGAGTTCTCACCCTGGACAGCAGGAGAGAAACCTCCCTGCCAAACATGTGTAAAATAACTGTGTGAATGTGCCCTCCTTGTGTGTGGTTGGGAATGATTCAGACCCAGCCACAAAATGGTAAATTTACTGGTGTTTTCAGGTGTAGGGACGCAGGAAATCAAAGCACCATCCCCTCACTCACTGGCACAGAGCAGCCCCAGCCTGAGCCCCCAGGACAGGTGTCAGTGGAAATACTTGCTGGAGTAAGACCTGAAACGCTCAAGTGACTCCAATACAGCCCCTTCAGAGGCTGCCTGGAGAAATCAGCGTCATTACCCACCTCTGGGAAGACATGAACAAAGACTTCCTAGAAATTATTAAACACCACAGGTGTGCTGGATGTTCCCTTTCTCTGGAGCTTAATCCCAACCAGAAGAGCTGGATCCTTGCTTGCTCCCCTGGGTCACTGTCACTGACACAGCTCAGAGCAGCTCCAGTGCTTGTGTTCCACAGCCTGTGCTGGGGCAGCACTCAGAAAGCTCTTGGTATTTATTGTGGGGAAGTGTTTTAAAACCCTAGAGCAGATTGTGCAGAGACAATCTTCCTGGGTCCCTGGCAGTGTCCCAGGCCAGGCTGGACAGGGCTGGGAGCAGCCTGGGACAGTGGGAGGTGTCCCTGCCATGGCAGGGGTGGCACTGGGTGGGCTTTGGGGGTCCCTCCAACCCAAACCTTTCTATGACTCTATGAAAGCAGGAGACAGAGTCACCACACTCACCACAGCATCTGAACCACTCCAGTCTCCTTGTAACTCCACTGAAGCCTCACTTTATCAACTTAAAAGGAATTATCACCAGCTTTTAAAAAACCTAACAATGAAGACTTAGAAGAGGAGATTCTTAGGTATTAACTTAAGCTCCTCCAATCTGTTCCAGTCATTTTCCCTTTTCACATTCCATATTGACTATAATTCACTGATATTAAAGTTTGAAAATTATTACACAGCTCTCATATAATTAAATTTTTGAAATGTAACAACTAATGAACTTTAATTCTAGTATGGAACCTTAAGCAGATACTTTTATTTCTCCATAGTTGCATTTCAATATAAAACCAGCATTCTGTGATTCCATTCCAGAATGGATGGAGGGACAGGACTTGGGGAATGGCTTTGAAGAGGAAGAGTGCAGGGTTAGACTGGATGCTGGGAAGGACTTGCTCCCTGTGAGGGTGGGCAGGCCCTGGCACAGCTGTGGCTGCCCCTGGATCCCTGGAATGGCCAAGGCCAGGCTGGACGGGGCTCGCCTGGGATGGTGGGAGGTGTCCCTGCCCACGGCAGGGGTGGCACTGGATGACCCTTGAGGTCCCTTCCAGCCCAGCAGCCTTTGATTCTCTGACAGTGTAACAGCCAGTGTAGCTCCCTTCCGTGTGGAACCCCAGGCAGATGTTTTCATCCCTGCACAGCTGCTCTGAGGTGCAATCCCCCGGTGTCCCAGCACAGCCCGTGGGACAATCTCTGCCACGGACACTCGGGGTCCCCGTGCCCAGCTCTGGGGGGTGGGAGGCACCACAGACTGCTGAGTGACCCAGTTCACTCGGGCTGAGCAGCTCCCCCAGGGAGAACCATCTGCTCCTGCCCTAATTTATTCCATTAGTCACAGCCCAGAACAAATCGCATTAACGCCGCCGGGGCAGGGCTGGGCCCCAGCTCCCCATGCTGCTCACTCCAAACTCACTGTGGGGTGGGCTCTGCCCTGAGACACCCCCAAACATCACTGACAGGCACCTCAGAGCCCCCATTCCTGGCTTGGACCCACCCAAACTCTCCCAGAGAAAGGGCTGAAAAGGGTCAACCTGCAACCTGGCAATGGGGAAACTCCAAGCAGCCTACATGTTATAGGGCAACATATTTAGGACAAGAGGAAATGGCCTCAGGATGTGCCAGGGGAGGCTCAGGTTGGGCATCAGGAGGAATTTCTTCATGGAAAGGGTTATTAAATATTGGCAGGGGCTGCCCAGGGAGGTTCAGAGTCCCAGTCCCTGGAGGTGTCCCAGGAAGGCCTGGAGGTGGCACTCAGGGCTCTGGGCTGGGGACAAGGTGGGGATCAGGCACAGCTTGGACTCTGTGACCCTGGAGGGCTTTTCCAGCTGAAATGATCCTGTGAAGTCCTTAACACCTGTACTGGGAAATATGGGAAAGGGGAACAAAGACTGGATGAAAAATTTAACTGAAGCTGACCTTATTTTAGAACACCTATGAAATCAAACTTAGCTCCAGACAGACTAACACAGAGATCTGGCTTATAGCAGACTTGTAAATAAACCCCAAAGCCTTGTCCTTCCAGCAGAGCTTCAGTGCCTGCTGTCAGCTCTGAGGAACAGGGAGCAGCAGATATTCCAGATGTTTCTCTTCCCTTTCCAGCACAGAATGCACACCATCCCAAAGCACCGAGCTGCCTCATGGCAAGTCTGTCCCACTGAGTGCAGAACAGAGATATGTGACAGAAGGGCTGAGTGGTTTGTTTGCTTCTTTCTAATTAAAAACTATCTTGGTGATTTAAATGGCATTCTGCAATCTAATTCACTGGGTAGTTTTGCAATGGACATTAAGTGCTATAAATAGCAGCCCTCCATGGGTAGCAGTTGATAACCGAAGAGCACCAAAGAGTCCCTTGTGATGCCATCCCACAATCTGGCACCTTGCTCGTGTCCCTGGATGGGGTGACAGCAGGTCAGCTATGCAACACAGGAGCACATCCCAAATCCAGCCTCCCAGTCAAGCTCCATCACATCCCGCTCAGCTTTACCCAAAGCCAGACGTGCCTTTTCATGTCCAGTCACTAAATTCACTAAAATCGTTTGTGATAAGCTGAACAAAGCAGGAGCCAACAGGGCTGAGAGGAAAATAACAGTGACAAGATAGTAAGTAGATCTGTAACCAAATGAGGAGAGCAAAGTCTGACAAAGCCTTGGGGGTGGAATAAACTGTGTCTGTTCCTCCTGCTGGGGAGAGCCAAGAGGGGCCAACAGAGAGGGGCACACAGGGCTTCACTTCCCAGTGAACTGCTTTGACACTCCAGAGTAAGGAGGAACCAATTTGCACCAGCCAGGGTTTCAGAGAAGAGACTTAACAGAATATTTGCTGAACACGACAGAAATGAAACCAGGACTTGTTAACACACACAGAGCACCAGACTCACCTTAAAACCCACTGCCCAAACCCCTCTGTTTTCTTTAACACCACAAAGGCAGCATCCTCCAACACCCCAACTAATGGAATACCCCGCTCTGGTATTTTTGGCCAGTCTGCTCTGTGCATCCCAAGCAACAGCACTTCCACACAGAGAGCAGGAAAACAAACTCCTAAAACTCAAAGCAGTCCTAAATTCCTTTGTTCAGCATCCAAGTCAATCCTTCAGTGAGCAGAACGACCCGTCCCCTTCTCCCCACCCACAACTTCCATGTCCTGCTGGAGGTGAATGTAGGGTTTATCCCCACCCAGAGAACACGCCCCAGGAAGCCCAGCTCCAGCACTCCGCGGGGATGCAGACTCACCCATCTTCTCGGGCTCATCGGGGCCGGTGCCGGCGATGCAGCTGCTCTCCAGGCCGTAGGTTGGATCCACCTTCCCCGAGGCTCGAGCTGCTTCCTGCACTTTCTTCACGTGGGCTTCCACCAGCTCCAGGGGCACCTCCTCCCTGACCCGGGAGAACTCCTCTGTGGGACACCACACGGGAAATGAGACATTCTGGGGCTTTTGCAGCAAATTAAGGCACATTTTCTCTGATCAGTGTGCAGGTAAGCCCTGGGACAAGTGAATTCTCAAATATCTGAGTTCCCTCCTGTCACATAGGGTGGTTGATTCTGTCTTTCAGATGTGGTAGAGAAGAGTCTCTTCCCAATTACATGAAGTTATTTTATGTAGAAAAACAAGGAAAAACTTGAAAGCAACTCTTTAATCAAGTGGACACATCCAATGCCCAGCCAAGACCTGAGCCTTCTAGTGGAAGATATCCCTGCCCATTGCAGAAGGTGGAATGGGAGGTCCCCTTAAGGCTCCTTCCAACTCAGTCCAGTCTGGGAATTCTAGGATCTCTGGCAAATAATTTCACACAGGTAAAACAGGAAAACTGCAAGATTCATGATGAGTTTACCCAGAGCTGCACTGGTGACAGTGCTCAGAGGAACACCAACCACCAGATGCAAATCCATCAGCAGCACTGAGGGCAGAAGGCAACACCAGCCATTCTTGGGCACTCAGTGGCCTGTTGGAGCCACTCCAACTTCACACAGAGTGCCTGGCTTGGGAGGCTCTGGAGATCTCCCAGGCCAGCCCCTGCCAGGCAGGGTCACCTGCAGCAGTGACACAGGGATGTGCCCAGGGGGTCTGGGATGTCTCCAGAGAGGGAGACTCCAGGCCCCCCTGGGCAGCTGTTCCAGGGCTCTGCCCCTCCATGGAAAGAGGCTCTTCCTGCTGCTGAGCTGCAGCTTGGTGTGGTTTGGTTTGTGGCCACTGCTCCTTGTCCTGTGCGTGGCACCACTGAGCAGGGCCTGGCACCACCCTCTGACAGCCCTTGGGGAGATTTGTGTGGATTGCTGGATCCCCTCTGAGCCTTCCCTTCTGCAGCCCCTGCAGTCTCTGCCCTTCAGAGATGCTCCAGAGCCCTGAACATCTCTGTGGCCTCTGCTGGACCCTCTCCCGCAGCTCCTTGTCCTGAGGAGCCCAGAACTGGACAGGATATTCCAGCTGTGCCTCACCAGGGCACGCTGGCTGCAAATGGGATTTCAGGAAAGCAGAACACAAAGGTGGCAAGAGCAGAGCTTCTCCTACCCAACCTGTTCCCCCAGCTCCCCAAGGAGGGGCAGGCAGGGGGAGGCCGGGGCTGTCCGTACCCAGGGCGGCCTTGGCGGCAGCCGAGGCCACGCGTGGGTCCACCACGGAGGCCAGGAAGGCCACGGTGCTCATCACGGGGTTGCCCGACTGGCTGAAGGGCACGGGCTGGTAGGCCAGGGGCCCCAGCGAGGCGTCCGAGTTCTCCAGGTAGGGATCCTCGATGGGCAGGCGCAGGAAGTGCAGGATGCACTCGTCCTGCGTGCGGCTGCCCACGTGCTCCGACACCTTGTTCCAGTCGTCCTTGTACATCTCCAGGGCCTGCAAAAGGCAAAGGCAGCAGCTGCAACACGGCCTGCTCGGGGAGAGCAGCACTGCTGTCGGCAAAAAGGGTTTTCCACACTGGTTACTGTGGTGATGGAGCAATAAATGCGGATCAGACTGGTAATTCTTATCTCTAGTACAGTCTCACAAGTTGTGAGTTTTGGCTAACAAAGTGAAAAATGGCTCTGGCTCTATCTCCCTACAAGGTCATTTAAGCAAAAACTCTGGGCTTGACACTTCTGAGCCTGAATTTCAGCTTGCTGACCATTCCCAGCTCCTTTCCCAAGGGAAAGCTGCCAACAGTTTCTCTTTCCAAAACATCTCTCTGCGTTTCTCAGCACAGGCTCAGCAAACAGTGTTCCCTTTGCCAGAACAACTGTCCCCAGGGGTTGTTTCCTATTCCTGAACCAATAGAGAGCAGTGTCAGTGCCATGGAGCAATAACAGACCTTTTTACACAGCGTGTTCTAAAAGAAACTGTTGGAATTGTAAATAAAGCCTCCTTTCTCTTCTGACAGCTCTATGGAGTCCAGCTATTCCGTGTCCCACTGTGACAGTCTCTATCTCTGTACAAGGTCTTTTAAGCACAAACTGTCCAATTATGAAATGACACCTAAATTATTTTTACTTTTAATCCAATAACCAACCACCTGTGGCCCGCAATGCAGATTTTTCTACCCAATTACAAAACACCACCCAGACCCATGGAGAAGAAGGTGAAAAAGAAATAAATCCTCCATCTGCCCTAAATCCTCCATCTTGCTTTATATAGATTACTATATTCTAAATTGAACTCTAAATTCTCCACCATGTGATATCACACACTTCTATTCAAACTCCACACCCCTAATCCCAGTGCTGTCACTCAATTTTGGAAGCTTTTCCCACAGCCTAAGCTCAAATGCAGTGTTTTCTTGATGGTCAGTGCCTGTCAGCACAGGAAGTCTGAAATTCTCAGCTTCCAGGGTTCCAACATCAGACAACTACTAAAAATGCGTTGGGTTTTTTTTCTGTTATCAAAATTATCTGCATAAGAAATATGAGAATTTCCCTGTGATATCAGCAACACTGAAGCTATAGGGATCATCACAGGAATGGATGCTGCTACTGTATCAGAAAGAAGTGTCAGAAGACTTGGGATTTACTAATATTTGCACAGTAGGTGTTTCCCCATTTTGCTTCAGAGAACTAAATCTGCTTTTCCCACCAAGTCTCACAATTCTTTAATTCCCACCACTCCCTCCAAGGGCTCTGGCATTCCCTCCCTGAACTCAGGAAGGTCTTTGGGGCAGGAACAGGATCCATTTCTCTGATGTGGACTGGCTGTGATGGTGAAACCCAGTCCTTAGACCCATCAGATGTTATCAAGTGGAGAAGCATCAAACCAATACACCAGGGGAAAAAAGGGAAATCCATCCCACATCCTGAAGCCAGGAGAGACCAGTTCTGCAGGAGCTGGGCACCAGTGTGATTTCTGTTACCATTGGGGCTAACAAACCATTACTGGCTAGATAAGGCACTTGACAAAGTCAGAACTTCCAGATCGTATCAAAGACATTATTCTGAATTCCAGTCATTTTTGAATTTCTTCAAGAAAAGTCTTAAAACAATTTAACAGCAATGAGCTGTTGAAGGCCCTGCACTAGGTTCTGAAAAACCAACACATTAATCCTGTAAAACCCTCCAAGTCATAGCCTAATAAATTATTACTCCTTAACAAACCATTTTTTCCCCTGAAAACTGTTTTAGTGAAGCATCTGGACAGTATAAAATAAATACTGACATATTCTGAACCATTAACTTTTACATTTCTGAGAGGATTCATGATGCAGTCACCCAGAAAAGGCAAAAACCCATTTGAGTTCCTGGCAAAAGATGCTCAATGTGAAAATGAGTTTTCCCAAGTAAATCTCTCCCACAAGGCTGAGAACTCCCAGAAATCTCAACCTCCCAGACTGACTTAACTCTCAGAGCAGGCAGGGAGAACTCGGAACTGGGCTGGAGGTGCCAGAGGTCCCGAGGAGGATGTGCCCAAGGTGGGAGGGCAGAGCACACCGGGACACAACGCTCCTGTGCTGGGGCTTCCAGCACTTCCCAGGGACAAGGGGAAGGTGCAAACTGAGCCACCAGCCTGCTGCTCGGAGTTCCTCCACCTGGGAAGGGCCCAGAATATGTAACAACTTCTATGGAACACCAAAGGCCAGGCTGATGGGGCTTGGAGCTACCTGGGATAGTGGGAAGTGTCCCTGCCCATGGCAGAGGTGGGGTGGGATGAGCTCTAAGGGCCCTACCAAACACACTGTTGCTTTCAGAGCAGCCCTGGAGGGAAAGTGTTTTAGTATTTGTTCAGTTAAAACAGAAGCTCTGAGAATTCCTCAAGGACAAAATATCGACCTGACCGGGCCCCTCAGGCACTCTGTGGCTGCCGAGGGTCAGCTGAGGTCACGAAAATGCTCCTGTTTGCAAAGATCTGGAAGCAAACTGGCTACAACGACAGATAATTCAATCTAAAACATCAGAGACCCAACGCAGATGAATCTGCAGAAAACACAAGCTGCCTCAGTGTGCAGCACTTCCCAGCCCCTGACCCCAGAGTGATTTAAGCTTAAACCTGGCTGAATATTTCTCTCCCAGACAGGTCTCACTGCTTAACTTGGGTGGCAAGGGGAAACGCCCAGTGCATCTCCAGAAAGCCTCTGGTTTTTCCCTGCTCCTTCCCTTCCAGCAGCAGTGGGATCAGTGGGAACGGCCCTGGGGAGCTCAGCTGGGTGGGGAGAACACTCAGGAGCTGCAGAAGTCCTGTGACCAGTAACAGGACTGGAGGAAACAGCACGAAGCCGAGTCAGGGGAGGTTTAGGTGGGATATTAGCAGAAAGAATTTTCACCCAGAGGGTGGCTGGGCACTGGAAGAGGCTCCCCAGGGAAGTGGTCACAGCACCGAGCCTGACAGAGGTCAAGAAGCGTTTGGACAACACTCTCAGGTACCTGGTGTGACTCCTGGGGCTGTCCTGTGCAGAGCCAGGAGCTGGACTCAGTGATCCTGATGGGTCCCTTCCAACTCAGCATATTCTGTGATCTTCCTTTCTTGTCCAAGACCCCGAGCAAGACCAGCAAGGGGCTGTGAGAGCTCCAGGGGAGGAGCCCTTGGCTGGGGAATGACCCTGGGACAGGCTGCATCGGACAGCCTGGTCCCCACCATGGCAATCAGCATTCCCAAGCCCTGCTGAGCCCTTCTCCTGCCCCCTGGGATCTATCTTGGAGTAGATAAGAGACTGCTCAGCTCAGTAGGTCACGCTCAAGGGAGATATTTATTCTCTGCTCAGCCTTTATTTCTCTTTCCCCAATTTCAGCTCAGGGCTCTCAGTCCCTGTCTCCATTTTTAACCCCACTGGTATATGAGATCAGCTCTGCTTTTCAACGCCCCAATTTCTGCTTTCTGCTCCTTCTCCTTCCCCGTCTGTTGTTTTCCTGCCAGACAAACCCTCACTCGCAATAAATGTCCTTCCTAAAAATAGCTGAAAATGCATTTAACTCTGCCTGAGCCGCGCAGACATGGAGGGGGCTGTGCAGGGTGGGTGGTTTGGGGAGGAAAATTCTATTTCCTCCCCCAAATTATTCAGTCAACAGGCAGAAGGCCAATAATTATTTCAGATACGATTTATTATTTGGAACTTCACTGCCTATCTATCTGCCCAAAGCTACCCTGAGGATTTAATTGGACTGAGCTGGCTTGTTACAGCTGAATTGCTTATGCTTGAACTGATATACTCTTTACTGATTTATTCATAGAGCAAGTCCATGAAAAAGGAGGAACAAAACCATTACTAATTTAAACTCATTAAACAGAATTGCAATCTCAAGATTTAGGGGGGGTTTGGTTTGTTTTAAACATAGAATATGTCACTGGATTATTTCACTGGGCTACAATGTGCCATATATGACCAAAAGCTAAAAACAAACAAACCAATGGATTTTAAATAATACTACTACTAATATGAAATATTTAAATAATATATTTAAATAAATAAATAGGAAAGAAATTAGTATATTAAGGCATTAGCTTTGTTTCTCCTTACAAGAATGCCATGGAAAACATCTTTGCTGTTTACAGCCTATAAGCAAAATGTTTCCATGTGCCAATAGAAAAGTATTGGCTAAACAGTGAATATCAACCTAAAATAAATAGGAAAAAAAGGGAGATTTTGGCTGTTTGATGACCACACTCCATATGTGTAAAGACTGAATCACAGCTGCTGATCTGGCACTGACACAGGTCCATCCTCCAGGCTTTTCCCCAGGAAATTAACTTTTCAATGGGTTTATTGACACATGGGAAGACAAAAAAGCTGAAAAAACCAGGCAATTGCAGTTTGCTCTGAGCTCTGCAAATAAAACCCAAAAAACAACAGAGCCCCAAACTGGAATTCTCAGAACTCTGAATTGCTTTCAAAGAAAGAAATCAGCCATGCAGCCGCTACATCAGGAAAATGTTCCTGTGAAAGCAAAGCTGGGGAGAAGATCTTTTCTTTGCAGGAAGTGGCAGCACTTGAAATTATTTCAGGCCACTGAGATTCTTCTGCTGCAGCAGAGAGAAGCAGCTGCCCTGATGTGAGAGCCCCGAACCCTCTGCAGCTCCAGGGGAGGGTTCCAGCCATCCCCATGTGCTCCAGAGCTTCACCTGAGGCCACTTGGGGACACCAGCCTGCCTTATAAGGTACCTCATGGAATCATCCCAGGGATTTTTTTTTTGGGTAGACTCCCAGAAAAAGCTCAAAGAACACCCCAAGTGCAGCTACAGGGAAAACAAGGAGGAAACAGATGGGATGAAGGAGCTACCAAGAACTTCCCTTCTCTGTGGCCTCAGCTGCTCCTCAACCACTTCAGCTTCCAAAATGAGCTGTTTCCCTAAGCTATGGCATGGCTTGGAAATCAAAATTTTCAAGTATTTATGAGTGCCAGGTAAACCTTTTCCTGAATTATTTACCACTATTTGAATTACTGACATTACTTCATACTGTCAGTGAGACCTGCTGAATGAAGACACCTCTCTGCACTGCAAAACCTGTTCTTGACTTACACCAAGTTCTTAAATGCTTTATTTCTGGCTTGCAGGTCCAAGTTAGAACCAAACTTTAGCCACAGGCAGCACCTCTCTCACAGAGATGCTCCTGCCATCTCTTTCTGGTACAGGAACACTCTTGTAGCCATGACGGCAGTTGTCATCTAACTCCAAAAAATGCACATGTGGATTTTTAAAGCCTGACCTACCCCTCCTGGTTTGGTTTCCTTCCATTTGGCCTGGCCTCATGCACTCACCTCTAACAGCAGCAGTGTCTCCTGCTCTGTCCATTCTCTGCCAGCACTTGCACCTTTACTCTACAAAAGACAGGAGGGGAAAAAAAAAAAAAAAAAAAGGGTGAAACACAGGACTTCTTGCCCAAGACCTTACAGAAGAAAACACTGAGGAAGAAAGGGGAAGAATCTGTGATTTGATCCACTCACACCTCCCCTCTCCAGCTGAGCAGCCCCTGGTCACCCCATGCAGGGGGGTCCACATCATTCACTCCTTGGTGAAGGCGCAGCTGGGGGTTACACATCCCAACTTCCCAGCACACCCTCTCGAGCTAAAGCCAAGGGATCCCAGTGATCTGTGCCTGCACACACAGCAGAGAGGTTCTCCTGAATAAGGAACCCCCTCTGAGTGCTGAAGGCAGAGTGGGCTGGTCCAGAATAAGTTGATTTATCTCCAAGTTCATCAGTAACTCAGTACAGAAGTAACAACTCTTTCCAGAGGGATGAGCTTTGTGAGGAGGCAGAGTAATTCCAGCAGGATCATCTGCACATCCAGCTATCACCTGCCCCAAGGGCTGCTGCTCCCAAATCTACACCTCGTGGTAAATTGCTCAGATTGGATCGAAATCCCAAATTCATGGTGCAACTTCCCCTCCTGTGACACCCTGACCCAGCACAAACGCAGCTCAGGTCCTGCTGCTAAGGAACATCAGCACCATTGGATGGCTCTGTGCTAGACCAAAAGGAAGAGGCTATTTAGGATAATAAATGTGATCTCCAGATGCATTTCAAACAGCTCATTAACCCACAGAGAACATTAATCAATGTGAGTCACCCAACTGCTGCTCTCCACAGCCAAAACCCCCAGCACACAGAAGCCAAACAGGGAAATCTGCCAACAAACCTGCTCCAGTTCACAGCTCCTGTAAACAGAGCCAGAGCCCAGAATCAGCAACAGATTTATCAATTTGGAGAATATTTATACCTCCCTTAACGAGTGAAAAGGTCGATCCATGAAATGTGAGATGGAATCGGCCTTACAAAAATACCTCTAGAACTGGTTTGGGTTTGTGGGGTTTTTAAATGATGGTCTGAAGTGGTGAATAGTGTTTAAACAGTTATATTTCAGGTTTAAACAGTGACCTCTGAGGACAATGAACCAATGATATGGATTTAGCCTGATGGCACCCACGAGAGTCACTGTCCAGCTCTGGAGATTCCCAATTCCCACTGGAGGCCGTGCTGAGGTACCGTGGCATTCCCACAGCACCTCCAGGGACACACAGGGAGCAGGGAAAGGCAGAGGCTATGGAATCAGCACAGCACTGCAATGTCTCCCAAGTTTAATTATCCTGTGTAACACTGCAATGACGGAGCCCAAAGGTCCCCTGCAATGGCCCCAGGACACCCAAAGCAGTGAGAATGGGGTCCCTGTTTGTGGGCCTGGAAAACAGGAGAGGCAGAGATCCTGCTGGAAGCTCGCTGTGTCCTCAATCACGGGATGGTTTGCTGAGGCTGAGCCATTCCAGCAGGGCATGCAGGAACACAACGACTTTGGCATCTGAGCGCTGACAGTGTGGACTGGTCTTGGAAGTTGTCCATGTCTTTATTCCCAAAACATCAGAATTCCAGCACAACCCCCCACCGTAGTGTCCTGCACAGGGATGGAAGACATCTAAACCAGGAGTGCAGGAGCAACACAAGTCACCTCAGAGACACAAAGTGGGGGACACCTAAGGAATAACAAAGCTCACTGGGAGCTGTAGGGAGGATCCCAGGACACTTGCCTTGGCCAAAGTCTTTTTGGAGTAAATGTCTGTGCGAAGGCCAAAGTTCTGCAGGTCAGTTGGCTTCTCCTTGTTTTTCTCAGGAAAGCTCAGCATCTGCTGGGCAGCTGGAACCTGGGAACAAATGTTACAGGGGAAAGGGGCAGCAGTTCGAAGTTACCCAAGGTTTTCAGACCAACACTAAACAGAACACGGACTGGGCAGAGAAGCTGAACACAAGCCCAAGACATGAGAACAAATGTCTGAGCAGTGTGTGAGTGGTCCTGCACGTAAGGGGACAGGGCCCAGCTGGGCACAGGTCCTGTGCTGGGCAGAGCGAGGAGCCCGGGCTCACCTGCGGGGTGCGGATGTGCAGCGGCATCAGCCCCGAGGGGGTGTCGGCCAGCACGTTGAAGTGGGGGGTCGGGGGGGGCCCCATGGCCATGGGGCGGCTCTCGGGGTCCACCTGGTAGTTGATGAGCCCCCACTGCTCCAGGAAGGCGTGGACCCTGAGAACAACAGGACAAATCCAACCTTTGCCACCAGAGCTTCGCTTGAGCTTCTTGTGTGGGAGGTGACGAAGGACGAAGGTGATGTTTCTGGATCAAATCCAGACCCAGGAGCCCCTCTAGTCCTTCATTAATCCCAAAGAACAAAACAAATCCCAGGGCAGGAGCTGTGTGCACACCTGAGGGCACTGCAGTGGGATGTATAAACCAAAGCCTGACTGTGTCCAGTTCTGGGCCCCAATAAAGACCCTGAGGGGCTGGAGTGTGCCCAGGGAACAGAGCAGGGAAGGGTCTGTAGCCCCAGGAGAGGCTGAGGGAGCTGGGGAAGGGGCTCAGCCTGGAGAAAAGGAGGCTCAGGGGGGACCTTGTGGCTCTGCACAACTCCCTGCCAGGAGGGGACAGCCGGGGGGGTCGGGCTCTGCTCCCAGGGAACAGGGACAAGAGGAGAGAGAACGGCCTCAGGCTGGCCCAGGGGAGCTCAGGGTGGACACCAGGAGGAATTTCCCCATGGAAAGGGTGCTCAGGCCTTGGCAGGGGCTGCCCAGGGAGGTGACCTAGAGGCATCCAGGGAAGGCCTGGATGTGGCATTCAGCGCTCTGGTGAGGACAGGGCACGGGTTGCACTCAAGCTTTGGAGGGCTTTTCCACCCCCAGTTATTCCACGATGTTGCTGATGCCTGGAAACACCCAGAAGCCCCAAGCCCCAGAGCCCCCGCTGTCACCTCATGACGGCGCAGACGTCCCCCGTGAGGTTCCTCCTGCAGGCAGTGCTGGTCAGGTACTCCTGCGGGTTCAGCCGGTACGTGTCGATCATGAAGTTCCTGTAGGCCAGGTATCTGCAACACAACAAACACCAACCTGTGTGCCCCCACCTCTGACACAGCCCTGAGCTTGCATTTTAACATTCATCCCCACACACACCCCTCACTGACAAGGAAACACCAACAGATCTCTTTTACTGCTGAGATTTCAGAACCAGCACCAAAAACAAGGGGAATTCACTCTCTTCTAGACTCTTTCACTCTGGATTTTCCCCTGTGTTTGGATTAGCAGCACATGGAAACACGTTTAAATTGTAAATCACACAATTATCTGTTGTAACTTCGTCACTGACCAATATATTCCCATAACAGAGTAGAAGCTGCAGGGGGAAAATAATGGGCTCTGGTCCTCACACAGGAACAGGATAAATGATCCTTGTGCATCCCTGTGTGAAGGAAAAAAGCTGCACAGAGAAGCAGAAGCAGACGGAACACTGCTGTGGCTGCATGTGGAGTTTTTAATGGACAAAGGGATGAGGCAGAAAAGGCTGGAGAACAGCAACATAGAGAAGAAAAGATCTTTGAAAAGCAGAGGACAAGAGCCCAGAGCCGGAACAGCTGGGAGCAGCTGGAGCAGAAACAATCCCTGAGAGATTCCCCCATTTCAGTAAGTTTCTGGAATATACTGATGCTTCCTAATACAAATTATCCCTAAGAAAATAACCTGCCGTAAAATTATTGATAGCCCTGCCCCTGAGAGGGAACAAACCCAATCTGTCAAAGACAGATTGGCACCATCCAGGCTGGATGGGGCTTGGAGCAACCTGGACTATGGAAGGTGTCCCTGCCCATGGCAGGTAGGTGGAATGAGATGGGCTCCAAGGTCCTTTTGTACCCAAACTATTCCAGAATTTTATTAAGTGAGTATCCAACGCAAAGCCGTGTGCAAAACAGGGGTTTTAAAGCAGATTTCTGCTTTTGGAAAATTCCAGGGGGGAATGTTTCACATGCAGTGTGTGAAGCAGCTGGGAACCAAAAATATAAATCATCCAGGCAAGGCCTGAGCAGGCAGATGCTGCAAGCACATGTCCCTGCCAAAATCCCACCATCTTCCTCCTGACCAAATCATATGTGCAACTGGCTGGAAGAAAATTGCTGGAGTAGGTGTTTGGCTCCATGTGGGATGTTTGGGATGCAAGAAACAAAAAGGAGCTTATTCCACAGAGGAATATTGAGGAACATTCCTGAATGCTTCAGGGGAAGAGGGGGATAACCTGCCCAGGAACAGGTCTTGGCTGCAGAAATTAGTATTTATTAGCAAAGGTCACATCATGAGGTGGAGAGAGAAGCCCAAGACAGAAACATCCCCAGGTTTATTCTGAAGGGAGATGGTTTTGAGCCATGACACGACCCATCAGCTAAACCCTGCCAGCAGTGAGAAGAGAAGTCAAGCAGGATTTAGTTCAAACCCTCTTCAGCCAGGGCCCACCCCCAGGCACTGCTGTCACAAGGATGAACCTGTGTGAGCTCCTCAAACACGGTGTTTTGACCTGAATATTCAGCTGGAGGCGACTCATCTCCATTTAGAGGGATGTTCCTCTTTTACTTTAAAAGAAAACACAAAGCCAGGACCACGTGCTACTCCTACGGTCCCGAAATGGCACCAAAAATAGATCTCCCGGATGAGATGAGGACTGGGAGGAGCCCCCAGCCTGCTCCTCTGACGGGCAGTACCCAGTGGCAGCCCAGGAGGAGCAGCAGGAGCACTGATGTTGTGATGCCAGCTGGAGAAGGGCACCTGGGCCTGATGTGACAATCACAGCGAGAGAAATCCAGGAGAGAAACATTCCTTCCACATTCCAGCAGTCTGCTGCCTCTCACTCTGAGAAACCCCCAAACTACAATTTCCTGGGCAGCCTAAGTGCTGGAACAGGGTCAGTGCAGGCTGGACTTTGCAACAACCACGCTTTGGAATGGCAGGGAGTGGAACCAGAGGATCCTTACAGCCCCTGGCCCCCCAAGCCATGCTGGGGCTGTGGGAGCCAGCTGTGGTCACTCTGCACCTACACACACAAGAGAAGCTGTGAGGACAGACCACAGACTGGAAATCCTTGGGGGTGCCGGGGGCCTCAGGGGGTGTCTGAGCCAAGCTCCTACTCAAGCCATGAATTTTCACCAGGTTTCTTAGGGCTTTGTCCAGGAAGGCCTGAAGGACGCCAAGGAGGGGCAATCCCAACTTCCCAAGGCCCCATCCCAGTGCCTCATCTTGTTCAGAGTTCAAAACTCCCCTTTTCTCGAGCCAGAACCTGCTGTTTCAGCCTGACCTGTTTTCTGCCCTGTCACAGGCTCAGTGACAGCCTGGCTGCACCCCAGGGACCTCCTGGGGCAGGGGACAAACACCACGAGGGCCCCAGGAAAAAGGACAGTCTCCAATTCCTGTTTCTTGATCAGACCTGAAGCTTCACAGACCAACAACCACACCTGAGGTGAGAGTTTCCAGCACAAGGACAATCTCTGCAGGAATTCTCCTCTCCAGGCTGGCAGAGCTGGGAATGTTCCCCTGGAGAGGAGAAGGCTCCAGGGAGAGCTCAGAGCCCCTGCCAGGGCTTGAAGGGGCTCCGGGAGAGCTGCAGAGGGACTGGGGACAAGGGATGGGGGGACAGGACACAGGGAATGGCTCCCACTGCCAGAGGGCAGGGATGGATGGGAGATTGGGAAGGGATTCCTGGCTGGTAGAGGGGGGAGGGGCTGGGATGGAATTCCCAGATTTGCTGTGGCTGCCCCTGGATCCCTGGCAGTGCCCAAGGCCAGGCTGGACAGGGCTTGGAGCAGCCTGGGACAGTGGGAGGTGTCCCTGCCATGGCTGGGGTGGGATTGCGTGTTTTTTAAGGTCCCTTCTAGCCCAAACCATTCTGGGATTCCGTGGAATGCTGTGTGTGAGAAATGAAGGTGACAGATGACATTCAGACAAGGAGGAGACACCTCAAACACTTCCTTTAGTACTTGTTTGAATTGACCAGCACACACTGGTGTCCAAATCCAGCTTTTTTTTGGTGTGAAATCTCAGGTTTTAGGATCATTTTCAAAGAAGCAAGCATACTGTTCAAAAGCCTTCGGCCATCTTTCCTTTATCCACGGCCTTTCAAAATCACTCTGAATAACCAAACTCAAAATAGAAAAATCACTTCACCTGTAGAGCCTGAGACAGGATCTACAGCACATGGAAATACAGAAATACAGTGTGGCAGGAAGAGAGGGAGGAATAAGGAGAATTATTCTATTTCTACCCTTTCATGACATTTTAACATGGCTTTGGAAGTTGATCACATCTCATACCACACGGAAATCAAGAATTTGTTTCAATGTTACTTGGGGGAAAGTAGTTTTATTTTACCTGGACAACCACTGGTAAATACCACTTTGATGTTTAAACTTTTACTCTACCATAACAAGGTCCCAACACTGTCAGTGGCTCTGTCCCTCTTTCAGGCCCTACAGGAGTATCAGCCTCACACACACCCAGCTGTGTGCACAGGATTTATGGACTGCGAAGCTCCTTTATCCTGCCACACTGTCACTGCCCATGGGCACAGGTTTTACTCACATTTCTGGAGTCTTGGACTTGTTTTTGCCATTGAAGAATTCCGGAAGCGCGCGACGTTCAATCACGTGGATACTGCAACAGAAACATTTCAGGCCTGAGATCCTGGAACAGCCCTGATTCCAAGGAGGATGCCAAGCTGCAACAAATATCCTCCCTCTACAATCAGTGACTTCTCCTCAAAGTCAAGTTCGGAAGCAAAATAAAAAGGCTTTCAGTAGAAGGGACAAACACAGAATGGTCACACAAAGACTAGAGAAGTAAAAGAGAAAGGAATTAGGGTGGGGATTAGAGGTAAATCAGTGTAAGCTGAGGAGGCAGAGTGAAGATCTGTGCTGTTTGAAATTCTCTTCCTCATTCCCAGTCCCTAAGAATGGCCAGAAAGATTTCAACACAAAACATGGGAACCACACCTGAACAAGAGTCACTTCCTTCAGCTCCCAGGCTGATTTATGAGAAAATAAAATCAAGTGCAGCCTCCCCCAGCCCCCAGCTGCCCTCTCACCAGTTGTAGTCGAACCAGGAGGCGTAGCTGGGGATGATGATGTGGTTGGTCTGCTCGGTGACATTGTCCTCCCCCGGGTCAATGGAGCGGCTCTGGTCACCCTTGTTGGGGTCCTCGTCCTCCTGGGGCACAGGGGGGACACGGCAGAGTGAGGGGACAAGTGAGGGGGGCAGAGAGAGCGAGGGGGGACACAGAGAGAGCGAGGGGGGGGCAGGAGCTTCCCGAGCCCACACAGATTCTGTGACACCCCACGGGGACAGAGCTTTGCTCCCTCTCTGCTCCTCCACACAAGCCTCCTGTGAACTGCTGCTGTTCTGCAACTCAGGATCCAGCAAATGCCAACTCCCGACCCCAAGTGATCATGAGGAGGGCACAGAGGAGGCAGCCAAACAGCGTCAGGGCACGATAAGAGCTGGACAAAACACCTGAGTGTTGTTTGAGCAATGTTAAAAATAACCAAGTCCCACAGCCAGGTCCTAAGGAGTCACTGGTATCAATAATGGATCTTTATCTGGGACTGAGCTCCCCCCAAAACAACAAGGTATCACTCTGAACACATTCAGTGATCTGACAACTGTTAAAAATAGTGCCTGGCATGCCACAAATGCAATTCAGTACAGAAACTACCCCTGCAGCTCTATTGAAATGATCAGGAAGCCAAAGCAGGGTTTAGATTTAGTTCTAAAACCTTAAAAAAAAAAAAAAAAAAGGCAAAACCTCTCATCTGAAAAATGCTTCTTGGAAAATACTTGGCATCTATCTCCTCATTCTCCTTTTTAATACACTAGATTTTAAAATACCAAGTAATCCCACAGAATCTGGAGAGTTTTGTAATAGCAAACCCTCAATCCTGCAGTAACTGATTTAAACTGATTTAATCTTATAGATCGCTTGCAAATGATTCCAGGTGAAGTTACTGAAGTGAAATTAAGATCTTGGCAGGACACAGGGAATGACTTGGAAGAGAAAGAGGGCAGGGTTGGATGAGATACTGGGGAGGGATCCTTCCCAGTGAGGGGCCAGGATGGGATTCCCAGAGCAGCTGTGGCTGCCCCTGGATCCCTGGCAGTGCCCAAGGCCAGGCTGCAGCAGCCTGGGATAGTGGGAGGTGCCCCTGCCATGGCAGGGGGGCACTGGGTGATCCTTGAGGTCCCTTCCAACCCAAACCACGGGAGATTCTACAATCTCAGCTGTTACCATATTTAGGAAGAAGCAGGTGCTGTTACCTTTCCTCCAGTTGCCACTGTCTCCTCATCCTGCTCATCTGAAAGGTAAAAACATGGAGAATCACACCAATAAACTCATTTAAACATTCACTAGTCTTTCCGGCAACACAACTGTTTAAGTGGAAAGAACGCTTAATTTCCCTTGGAAGAGAAGGGAAACAAAGTGGATCCCACATCACTGAAGCAATTGCACCTTTACCTATCCCAGACCAGGGAACAGGTAAGAACACAGAGGAAGGATAATTAGAATTTCTCAACACTTCAGAATCCATAATTAATTACGTCCTTTCCCAGTGTCCTAGGTGACTCTTGGATAATAAGATATGGGATATGAGTTTGTATCTCATGTCAAGGCTCAGCAAAGCTCAGGGAACCTGTGATTTACCCTGATTCCCAGGAAAAAAATATTCTGCTAGAAAAGAGCTTGTATGTCATGTTAAAGAAATAAAAATAACAACAGCCTATGAGGGAACAGCCTTGCAGTGAAAAGACGAGTTGGTACATTGAAATTTGAATATGAATGAAATACAAATTAATTCAACAAAATAGCAGAACTAGAGATTGCTTTTTAAATGGAGAGATTTAGAAATATTTAAAATCTATTTTAAAATCTTGACTGCAAGCAGGACTCGAGGGTGAGGCTTTACCCAGGTCTGCCACGGTTCCTCCTTTCACGGGCGTGTTCTCACTGTCCTTCTTTGGGTTCACTGCAAGGAACAGGGAGTGATGAGAGAGCAGCAGACAGGGAATTCTCCAGCCTGGCCTCATTTCCCTGCGCTCTGCTGCAGTTCAGGAGTTCACACGGAGCACAGGGGCTCGTTTGTCCCATTTCCCTGCATTCCCAGCTCCACACAAAGCAGGAGCTGCCCAGGAGAACCCTGCTCCTCCCCACCTGCCCAACACACAGCAAGGCTTTGGCACATCCAAACCAAGGAACACCCGAATGGAGAGACTCCCAAAATAATCTGGTGTCAAAGATGCAGGGGGAATTCTTTTTCCCAGGATTATTATTGCCCACATCAACACTTCCCTGAAAAGCACTAAAAGCACTTGAAATATGGCACATTTTCCACTCATTTAACATCCTTCTTCTGGGGACTTGGCAGGGAAATATTTTGCTCCAGGAAACTCCATTTTCCCCAACATGAACAGGTGAAATGAAACATTTAAGTAAACTGTTGCAAAGCTATTTTTAAAAGTGTCTTTTATAAATTCAGTTTTGTATTTTAAAAGGCCAAAGGAGGTGACTGCTGCCCTTTTCAGCTCTTACATCCCTGACTAGATAAATTTATGGGCAGAGGTCACCTGCCCCATGGCCACGGAGTATTTCAAAGATTTGACAAAATATATATACGATTTTAATGCAGTTTAATTTTTAACATTCGAAGAGCCCAAAGTGTTCTCATATTTTACCATTTTTGGGAAGTACCACTTCTTCTATGTTGGGTACTGGGGTGGGATCCTCCATGTCCTTGGTGAGATCCTCCTGTTCATCCTCTTCCTTCTGCCCCCTCCTTTTCCCATAGAGAGCTGCTTGTCTGGAACAGAGCAGACACAGGGGCTGTGCCAGGTGTACCAGGAGGGTCAAACCCTCCTGAAAGCACTCTGGGAACAGAGGCAGAACCAGCCCCACGTCTCCTCACAGACCCCAACTCAAGTTTTAAGTTTGGGAGTTGAGATTATCAACTCATTCTTGATAAAGTTCCAGTTTTGTCATCTTAGAGCCCAACAGGTCCATAAACAAGGCCTGAATTTTTAGCTCTGAAGTGCTCCCCTCCATACCCACACATAATACCCCATAATTAGGTTTTTATTTGGGTGAAATATTGGTAGAATAAGGAATTGTACAAACTGCTCAGGAATAATCCCTCAAACCCATCCAGAAATTACAGAACTCCAGCTCACAGAGCTCTCCCCATAAGCATTTCTTGAATTTGTTTCTTTTCACCTCAAATTCCAGACCTCTGGAAACTTCCAGACACTCACCCTTTCTTCCCTGTTTTTTTCCTGGACTCCACAGGAGTTGGGGGTGGAGAAGGGGAATGTTTCCTTTTCCTTGTACTGGCTGCTGCTTTCCTGTCCCTCCTCTCAGGGCTCCGCACGGGCTGGGAGGGAGCAGAGGTTTGAGTTATTCCCAAATTCTCTGACTGCAGAGCTGGAGGCTGCATCCTTCCTTAACCCACCCCAAAACAGGAAGCCACAGCTTCTCTGGGCACCCTGTGCCAGGGCCTCCCCACCCTCCCCGCCAGGAATTCCTGCCCAATCTCCCATCCAGCCCTGCCCTCTGGTAGTGGAAGCCATTCCCTGTGTCCTGTCCATCCATCCCTTGTCCCCAGTCCCTCTCCTGGAGCCCCTGTAAGCTCTGGAAGGGGCTCTGAGCTCTCATTGGAGCCCTCCCTTCTCTAGTTCTACCCATGCAGAGATAAAGGACATTCCTGTCCTCCAGGTCACCCTCAGCAGAGAACCACTCACCTCTTCATTCTTCATGGAGATCCTCTGGCGAAAACTCACGGATTTCCTGTTCTCATCCACCTCATAATCCTCCTCATTCATCCACTCATTGAACACATCAGTGTCCAAAATCCACTTGGCATGAACCTGCAAGGACAGGAGACACCGAGAGGCTGAGGCTTTGGGAAGCAATAACTCCATGAGATTCCAGGACTAAGGACATTCCCTGAGCTGTATCAGGTCTGAATGTCCCAATCTCTCCCACTGATTTCACACATTCATGGCAGAGTCACGAGGCAAGACCACAAAGGATGAACAGGAATCAGCTGACAGAATTCAACCTCTGCTCTTCAACCATTTTCAGGCCTCCTGAAATGTGAGGTCAGTTCTGAGAGCTGGGACAGCAGCTTGGGGTTACCAGTGATCTTTGGATGCTGAAAATTACCATCAAAACCTCCTAAATATACAGATCCCCTTGGGCAGGTGTGCCACAAACACCAGAAAATGAGAGAGGGCTGGCCATTCCCTGGAGAGACAAAACCACCTGACCGGATTTAATTCATATAGTTTGGTTTACACAGCTGAAAAAACTTCTGGTGCTTTAGAGTCATTTATACAATTTCTTACTGATTTATTAATACTTCATCATACAATTCTCTCTGACCATTCCTAGTAAGGTTCATACTCCAAAATCCTGTGTTCCAGTGAGTTACAGGTTTCTGAACAGACTCCAAGGTCCTTCCAAGGTTCCAGCAGTGACTCTGCAGCCCAGGAGCACACCCAGAACATGGCCAGGGGTAACAGTGACTGCAGGAACAACCAAAGCAGTGCCAACACCTGAGTGGCCCAGCACAGGAGTTCTGCGAAGGACTGGGCCAGACTCACCTTCCAGGGCTTCTCGGGGATGGGGGGATCCTCAATCTCCGCATCGATTTCATTGGCGTGGACCCAGGTGTCGTAGCTGGAGGGGTCAGGAGAGAGCAGCTCAGCCACCAGCACCACCCAGGGATGGTTTTCCAGCAGCTCTGGCACGTGCAGATCCCACTGCCGGGGCTGCAGTGCTTCCCAGGGAATAATCCTGCCGTGTGCCACAGGAGCTGGACACGGCGCAGAGCGGGGCCCCTGGGCATCTAATGCACATTCAATTTAAAAACCCTCTCAGTGAAGCAGCTCCAGCTTCAAGTGCAAATCTGGAGAGATTCAGGGGGTACAGGCAGCTCCCAAGCAAACCCTGCCATCAACTTAATTCACTTCTTTCTTTTCTGTGACTTCAAAGCGAGAGCTGTTGGACTCCTGGAAGGGAGGAAGCTGCACCCTGTCCTAGAAATCATTCACTATTTATATTCACTCTTCCACATTATTCCCTCAAAAGTCTATTTATGAACAAACTGCACTGAGCAACAGCAAAAGCCAAAGTGCTTTGTAATCAACACCGGATGCTGAGGAGTAGAGAGAAGTCAGGTGCAAGGAAAGATGTGCATACAGCATTCCTGGTTTTATAACGGTTTTCTGTGTACCTGGTGGTGGTGTTTAAAAACACCAATACAAACTCCACTACTGCTAGAAATATAAAAATATTTAAAGGCTCTTCATCTGTATGAATAAAAAAACTTCAGTGTGATCACTGTTTGCCCTCCTCCACTGAAAGTCCCATATGACACAGTTCCTAGGAATTCAGTGTGTGAACAGATTTTAGTGGCCTGAAAAAGTTAATTAAATAGAAGTCAATATTGGGTTATCAGTGTTTTGATTGATCTTCCATAGCTTGGCCTCAGAAACCAGTTATTGCAAATATACTGAAGTTCCTGACAGCACAAACACTGGATTTTAACATGTTCCTACAGCACAGGGCAGGTTTCTCAAAAGGGTGCTTCAACAGTCACTTGCACCTGACTTAAGACAACCCCTGGAGCGAAATCTCATTTTCAAAGTTCAGCCAGGTGACTGGAAGTTCTCCCTTTAAAGTTTAAGGAAAGGCTCATTCCAGCTTTAAAGTCTGGTTCAATTTCCAACCAGTTCCTTGTGGCTCTGCAGAAGAACTCTTTTTCCAGCCTCACCCACCTGCCAGTGCCACAAATGGATGTGTACATTGCAGTTTTAAATCCATAGTTCATTCTTTTCAAGCTTTGCACATTGGGATCAAGCCTTTTCCCTCAACAAACAGTTAAGACTTGGGGTTTGCTTTTCCCCCCAGCTTTCTTTACCTGTCTGGGAAAAAGCCCCAATGTACCAGCACCTGCTTGTCCTTTTTCATCACAGGTCTCAACCACTCATCTGCAAAGGGAACAATATCCAGGTCAGATGTGGAGGGAAAAGCACAGTAATTCACTTTTCCACAGCAAGTCAGAGGGAGGGTATTGCAAACCCCTCTGCTAAAGGGGGTCTGAGCTGGGAAGGGACCTCAAAGCCCATCCCAATCCCCCCCTTTGCCATGGCAGGGACCCCTCCCACTATCCCAGAGTGTTTCAAGCCCTGTCCAGCCTGGCCTTGGGCACTGCCAGGGATCCAGGGGCAGCCACAGCTGCTCTGAGCACTCTGTGCCAGGGCTGCCTCCCCATCCTTCCAGCCAGGAATTCCTTCCCAATATCCCACCCATCCCTGCAGCTCTCAGGTACCAAACCCTGCAACCCAAATCCCGAGAGCAGAGCCCAGAGAAGCATTACAGGAGAAATCCCAAGGATGTGAACCTGTTTCTCTGCTCCCCGCTGGAATTCTGGGCTGCTCCTCACAAAGCTCAGAGCTCTGTGACACCCTGCTGAGAGCCTGGGCACGGTGCTGCCACAGGAACAGAGCACAAACCATTCCTGATCCCTGCAAACTGCAGGGAGCACTTCCATCTAGTGGCCAGCACAGGCCAGGGAATGTGGGAAAGGGATTTATCGATGTCTGTGCAACCTGGGCTTGAGGACAATGATCCACCAGGTAATTAAATGTATTTAAGATGAAAAAAGGAAGAAATATTTTTTGCTATTTGCTGAACGAGACAGCTGTGGAATTGCTTTTTTTTGGACCTCGCACTTCATGCAGGCAGAGTGAACTTTAACACAGCCAAGCCTCATCAAGGAGCTCTCCTGGCCACCCACACACCAGGACTGTACCAGCATTCCCTACAGAATTCCTGGACACCCAGGAACTCAGAATCAGGGCATCCTTGAGGCTGGAAAAGCCCTCCATGATCACAGAGTGCAGCCATTCCCAGCACTGCCCCCTGTCCCCAAGTGCCACATCCACACAGCTCTGAAATCCCTCCAGGGACTGGGACCCCACCCCTGCCCTGGGGTGGAATTTTCCCAATATCCAGCCTAGACCTTCCCATGCTCATTATCCATAATGCAGCAAGTGCTCCTCAGGAGCAGCTCTGGAGAACACTTCTGGAAGTGGCATTAATTATCACTTCTCATGGCATTAATTACAAGACTATTCCCACTTCAAAACTGTCCCAGAACGTTACCATCATCCGTTGAGGTAGGACTTGGATACACGTGGTGGGTAGCCTTGGATTTCTCTTCGGTGACTGTTCCCTGTGGGAAACATGGAAGAAGAGGAGAAACTGCATGAGAAACCCTCAACACATCACCCCAAAACTCAGCTGGTGGTCAAAACTTACAACCCATAAATGCGTAAGAGATTTATTTAACAGCACAACGAGCTGTGAATCCCATCCTGGGATAACAGCAGCAGCAGGAGGAGGAATTAGGACAGCATTGTGGGAGTGGGATGTGGAGATACTCCGGCATCAGGGGCTGAAGGGCAGGAGTTCCCACAACTCAGAAAAGGGACAGGGGCAGCTCTGAGCAACAGCAAAGGAGGGAGAGAGCTGGAAAATAACAGAAGTTGGGGCAGGGAGGATTTGGGATACCAGGGAGTCTCAGCCACTGGGCTGGGGGAGTGGGGAGGTGACAGCATGGGGTTAAAAAAATGAAAATAACCAAGACAGTGAGGAAGCAAAGTTAGTGATAAGATAAAAATTCAGAGGCAGAGCAAAGGAAAGCCCAAAAAGCAGAATTAGGGATGACTTCTGTTTTCATCTCTTCACATCCCTGTAGTGACAAAGCTGCTTTAAAAATCCCTTTTAATCACTCATGGATACAGTGTGGAGCTCACTACAGACTTCCTTTGTGAAAGGAAAATTGACTCATTCACTCTAATTTAAGCAATAACACCCATCCTGAATCAGCCAAATAATTAAGAGCAACTTGTAAAAATCTGCCCAACTGAGGCTGAGACAATGGTTCATAATCACAACACAAGAAATACATTAAATCTGGAAAAGAAACTCTTTGGCTACAGCTGTGAATTGTCCTGACACAAAAGCCACCAGAGGTCACATTCCAGGGTATTTCTCTCCAAACAAATGAGAAGACTGTTCATGTTTAAGAGATGAAACCATTAATCTTGCTCAAGTCATCCTTTAGCACCTGGAATTACAAGGGCAAGTGTTGGCTCTCTGAGGCTTCCTGGGCTTTGCCCAGCACCAGCAATGAAAGAGTGAAATAAAGCAAAAACCAAAGACTATTTTAAGAGTGAAGCTTCCTTCTGCTGTCCCACTCATCTGGAACAGCTGCTGCATTCCCTGCTTCAGTCTCAGGTTTGGACAAACCTGTACTGAGCAATAAATCAGCTGGGCCTGCCCCCAGCTCACCCAGAGCCATCTGGCAGCAGGTCCAGGTTTGCTTTCAGAGCCCAGCCAGGATTCAGCTTCCAGGAGAGGATAAAAACCATTCCACAGGTGAGCTGCTGCTGCTGCCCCTGTCCTCTGTGACCCCCAGGGGTTTCCCTCTGAGCTGAGCAGCCCTGGGTACAGCTGTGCTGTGCCACGCTCACCTGGTGACGTTTGACAATGTCCTTCAGCTTGTTGGCCAGCTTCAGCTCCATGTCAGGAATGAGGTAGATGGTTGGTCTGCTCAGACAGTTGTTCTGTGAGAGGACAGCAAGTTGAACAAGGAATTAGGAGGTGATCTGGGGCAAAAATCAGTATATTCCTATGAAAATCCCCAGTGCTGGGACTCCAATGGAACCCAGACCAGGGGGTGACACAGATCAGTGACCCCAGCTCCAGGAGCCCTGGGACAGGACATTCCCTTCATACACCTCCTAGGAAAGGCCTGCCCAGGTTTTTATCGTGCGCTTGAAACCACTCTACACGGGCAAGATTTTTTTTGTAGTAAGAATATTGTCGCTTTTTGCTGTTCTTCCTGTTTCCATTCCTAATGGACACCTGAAAGTTATGTTTTGACTACATAATACACTGAACTTGCCTTCACAGTTTGAAAAGAAAATCATACATTATTCCCATGCAGCAGTTAAAAAAATTGCACTTCAAATCAGACTGCACAGAGGTGCTTAATGGGTACAGGTAATAACTTGTTTGACAAAGTGAGGCTGAAATGTGTCCTAACCTGAAAAAGGCCAGTTTAGGTCAAACAGAAACTCAGCCCTGGAATGGGTGCGGACAGGACCAGTTACTCAGTCCCAAGGGTGCCACTTCCACAGGGATATGGGGACATTTGAGATCTTTTCTCTTTCCTTACAACAGGTTTTCCTCAGCCTCTGCATATCCACAGAGGATCCGTGGAAATACTCCGCATTTTTCAAGTGAAAACGTGAAATTGTGACTAAACTGGGTGGGAGAGGGAGGGGACAGCCCCACATTCCTACAGGAGGCCAGGAGGAGTGCCCAGGAGTGATCCCTGCCCAGGGCAAGGGTGCTTGTCCTTGCCTGCACCAGTGTTTTCTCAATGTTCATGAACATCTCCACGTTCCGATCCATCCGGGAGGGATTCTGCAGGTCGAACCTCCTCCTGTCGAGGGAAATGATTGAGAAATATTGTGAAATATGGACTCCACGTCCCCAGCTGCCAGCAGTCCAGAACCTTCCCCGCTCCACACAAACACTGGATCGTGGCAGCGGTGGCAGGACACTTCCAGCACAGTCACAACCATTTCTGCTGCACTTGGCACCCTCACAGGCCAGAAAACCACAATGAACCAAATCAACAAATGCAGCTGATTTGGGAGATGTTCAGGGAGAAAAAGGAAGGTTGACACTGTCCACCCAAACCTGTAGAAGGGCTGTGCATGCCACCACAGTCACGGGGGGTAATTAAACACCACCATCATGGATTTCAACAACCAGATGAGAAAATTCATGAACGAGTTCTCACGGTTCTCTTACTTCTAGATGCACCCATCCACCAGTCCTGGGAATCCAGGGAACCAGCAATTCCTCTCCTGGTGTGAGAACAAACCAGCCCTCAGAGCACAGGCAGCTAATAATCCATGGCAGCGTTTTATCATTGCCTTTACTGGAGCCTGGTGCTTGAATTTGGTTATTTCGTGGACAAATCATCACAATTATTGCAATGCCAATGGAGATATGACCATCAGAAATGGAGGGAGGACACAAAACCTGCGAAATTCTCCTGGGAAGCAGCACGACAGCCCCCAGCTCCCTCTGCTGTACCCACCTGACCCCTGAACACATCTGGAACTCACAAATGGGCCAACCCAAATGAGGGATTTGAGTGGTGACCCCCAGAGCCTGAGGAGGGACAACCCCAGCCCCAAACCAGCCCCTCACCACATCCAGCACTTCACAGGGATTGCCAGAGATGGGGCTGAGCCCTCAGGATCCAGCCTCTCCCAAAGCACCACGAGGTGCTGAACCTGTGTCTCCCAGATGTGGAACACGACCTGGGGCACGCCTGCACCTCCAGGTTTGGGAACACGCTGCTGCTGGAGTCTGGAAAGGCTCCCTGGGGTGTGAGGTGGTGGCAGGGTGTGAAACGCAAAGCCCTGCACATGCAGTGCAGTGGGAGAGCCGAGCATGTCCTCCCCACGAGGGACTGACCAGTCATCCCACAGGCAGGGACAGTCTCCTATAAACACATCCCTGTGTCCAGCAACAGCTCCCTTTTCCCAGTCCAGAGACGTTCAGAGAAGGTGAAGGAAAGCAAAGCTTAGCTCCAAAACTTTTAGCCCCAAGCCCTGTGACCACAGCAGGATGTGACCCCACTAAATCAAACGTGACACCCCATGTTCTGCAGGGGCTCCTGGGATTTTCAGGAGGGAGCAGCCCAGGCAGGTGGCTCTGTGGGAACACTCTGAGGTGCTGGGCAGCTCTGTCAACATCCTCTGTCAGGGGGGATGTTCTGTCCTAAAGTACATTAGGGCTGCACTTCACACTGAGGACATGGCAAACAAATCAAACCTGGCATATTTATTGGAATCAGCCTTTTAAAGAGGAATTTATGACCTTGTTGTGGGCTTTGGAAAGTTCACCCTGACTTGCAGAAGGCAGGGCCAGACATCGAGGCTGTCAAGTCACTGTTTATAAAGTATTTTACACCTATAATACAGAGGATTTTTGAGTCAAGATTGAGTTCCTTCTCCAGCATTCAGCCATGGTTTGAATCCAAAACACCCAGAATGGCTCTGTGGGAGACAAATGCCAAATAAACACCTACAGACCTCTCGGTACCTGTGAGACAGAGGCACTCAGGGCATGACCAGAATTTTGACATTTTTTGCTCAAAACCTGCACTGTGCATCCATGGAATGCCGTATGGCCCCGGATCCCTGCCTGCTTCAGAGACCCAGAGAAGGACAACGATACATGAATAACAGCACTGCTTTAGCTGCCCATTTGGATAAAATGGCACTAATTCTTCCTGTCCTCAGCTTAAGAGGCTCCCTGTGCCAGGCTGGGACAGGTATGTCCAGCTCTCAGACATACCTATTGTGGCGAGGAAAGGGACTTCTCCTATAAGACAGATCAGTCACAAACAGGTTAAGCAGGAGCGACAATGCAGAGCATTCAAAAATCAAATCAATCACAGGGCAGGCAAACAGCACGGATTATTTGGTAGAGTCAGTGAGGGACACATTCCAGGCTCTAGGGCTGATCCTCGGAGTTAAGGTGCAGGATTACTGCCCGCTACAGCCCCCATGCACAGACACCAGGCACTACCCACGCTAATCCTGAGGCAGCAGCAAGGGAGGGACAGGGGAGGAGGCAGGCCCAGAGCTCGCCTGGGCTGGACAGCAAACCAGATTTTCTTGGTGAAAATGTGGGGTATTGAAATAGTCAAACGTTCCTGAAGCTGGAACCATTTAATTCCTGTATCTTAAGGCAAAGAGGTAGCAAGACACACCTGATAAACCACACTGCAAAGAGCTGCCTGTCCCAGGTGTTGGCAAGATTGGAATAGGAAAACCCCTGAGAGTGGTTTATGCCTGATAGATCCACCTCAGACAGAGCAGATGTGAATATAAATAATTCCATTCATAATAATGTATATAAATAATAACCTTCAGATATGAATATAATTAAAATAAATAATTTATATAAATAAATTATTATTTTAAACATAAAATTCCAACCAATCATTCTCAAATAACTTTGTCTTGCCTTTTAAATGGCTCTTGTGTGTAAAAACAACTCAGCCAACTCCAGGAATGCTGTTACAGATTGCAAACATCACACCCAAACTATTTAAATTTGTGGACGGGAGCAATCTCTGCTTGATTTTATCGATTGTTTACTTTTATTGACTTTCCATCCTCATTTTTTTGCCCAGTGTTCTCAAAACCAGTAATTTCCAGGCCAGGTTGGATGGGGCTTGGAGCAGCCTGGGACAGTGGAAGGTGTCCCTGCCATGGCAGGGGTGGCTCTGGATGGGCTTTAGGGGCTCTTCCAGCCCAAACCATTCCAGGATTTTATGATCCTTCCCCTTGGGAAGAGGATTATAACCACAAACACCCAGGTTAAACCACTCCTAGGATGTCACAGGGATATTTTTCATCCCAGGATCAACAGCTCCAGGGGCAGAGTTTCTAAGTGCTTGCACTCTCCATTTTTGGAGCAATGGAAATCAGATTCATTTATTAGAATCTCCAGTGCTTCATGCTTTCCCAATTACAACTAAACCGAATCATCAATACAGCAACGAAGATTTACCTCTCACAGATGTGAGACTGATTTTGGTTCATTTCCTCAGTCAGACAGCAAGGAAATAAAAACAGAGCCTCAAACTTGTAATTAACTTCAACTACAGGCCCAAAACCTTAAACTTGGCTAACGTCTCTTTAAATTTAGAAGTGTGGGGGCGTGTCTTAAAAAAGCTACCATCAGCAAAACAGGAAAAAATTCCCTCTTCCCATCTCCACTGCCTTGCCTGCCCGATTCTCCAGGAAGGATTAAACTTTAGGTAGTTTGCATAAGCAATCCATGTGCTTGGTTTCATGCAAAAGGTGTATAAACCACAAATAAAAACTTACCAGCCCTGCTCATTCTTATATTTGTAAGCAGCACCAAGAATGTGACATAATGTACCTCCAGCTTTGAAATCCATGAAGCACTTTGCCTGGAACCCAAAAAAACAAGGAAAAACAGTGACACTGACTTTTATGCAATTATTTTAAACAAATACATATTGGTTAGCTGAGTTTTAGACATAGAACATATCAAATGCAAAGTTAATTTTCAGATGAAACACTTTTAGAGTCTGAGGTTCTCGTTTCAGAATGTTTCCTGAAGATTAAATGCATTTGGATTAAGCAGAATTCTTTGTGTTTGCAAGAACTTGACGTATCTGAAAGCTCCAAGTCCTTCACTGTAGAGCTGTAAAAATCCAAAGTACTCTTTGAACATTCATTTCATAGTAAATTAAACCTCAAATCGTAGCTGTCAGGGAAGCAGCTCTTCATCTGTACAAGAACATCAAACCAGATCATCAGAAATGAGCACCTGAAGCAGAGTTCAGACATTGCACACTCACATCCCTCCCCCAGGAAAGCTGTTTGTCAGGAGCTGCACAGCACTGTGCACCTCTGCCCTGAAACACCAAATCCAGCTCATTTCTTCCCTCGTGGTTTTACCAGAGCACACATGAGTCAGCCACCCCCAAAGCAGGAATTCCACAACATTCAAACAGGAGCACGAGGAGGCTGGAAGCTTCAGGAGTCCCACCAAATTCTTCTTCTGAAAGGTTACTGAAAAAAAACCTGCTTCCTGCACAGAAAAGGTACATTTTAGTCTGGAGTTGTATTTACATCTTCCCTGATCCCCCTGGTCAGGACGGTTGTGCTTGGGAAAAGCCAGATGCTGTCAAAGTCATCCTGGAAATGGAAACAGGAAGATGGGACAGCTGAAGGTAGGACCAGGGAGAGGCAGGCAGGGTCTGCCTTGATTGTGGATTATTTTGTGCTTCTCAAGAAATAGAAAAAACTTGTCCAAGGTACAAAGCAGAAATTGGGGAGTTGTTCAGAGGCCAGGCCCTGGTTACACCAGGGGCTTTCTGCTGGAGCAGAAGAGACCCCCACAAACAGCAGCATTCCTGCAGATGCACTGAGGAGTTTCTCCTGTGGGAAGGACGAGATCTAAGAGCTGTAAATTAACCTGAGCAAATTTGACCAGATTAGACCTTTGAAGCAGTGAGAACAAACACAGAAACAACATCTTTATGATGCCACTGCAATGTTTATTGCCCATTTTTAAGATAAGACAAATTGATTTTAAGGCTTGGGAGCACTCCAGTGGTTTATGCACTTGTGGAATGTGGGCAGGTTTATGGTTTGTGCTGCCACATCCCAATAAAGCTCTGCCAAGCTCCCTCTGTCCCTAAAGCTTCCCATTATCACCAAGGGATCAGGAGAGGTGGTGAGACCTTAATGGCATCTTGGGGTGTTTCTGGGTGCACTCCAAAGCACCAGGAGAGTCACAAAATCCCAAAATGGGTTGGGTTGGAGGGACTCTAAGGTTCATCCAGTATCCCATCCAGCCTGGCCTTGGACACTGCCAGGGATCCAGGGGCAGCCACAAGTTCTGTGAGCACCCAGTGCCAGGGCCTCCAGACTCTCACAGGGACGGATTCCTTCTAAAACTCATCTGGGAATTGTTCTGGGATTCACCCCAAGAGTCTGAAAAACCTTCCCGTGAAGGAGCGTGCACATCCCAGCCTCATGGAGAGGTTACAGAGGCAGAACACCTGAGGGAAACTGCACAGAACAACAAAAGGCACTGTCCTGTCCCATGGACACAACCACAGGAGTTCTGCCAACAGCTCTCAGGCCAGCTTCAGTCTCAATTGGCTTCAACGCCTTAACTGGCTATAAATGATTCCAGCTTTGTGAATCCACCTCAAGGAGCCCCAGAGGCACTTACAGGTTTAGGACAATCGTCCTGGCCCACAGACCTCCCCTAAATCACCCAGCTGGGCCTTGGCATCAGGCTGGCATCCCTGCCCTCCTCCCAGATCCCTCTGTCCTTCCCTGGGCTGCATCCCCTGCCCTCCCCAGGACAAGATGCTTTGGGGGGTGGGAAGGGTTCCTGGCTGCAATTTGAAAGCCGCAGCCCTCACAATGTTGATATTGTTTCTGGCTCCCTGTATCCCAAGGGACTGCAGAACTCTCCCAGAGCAAGCAGGTAACTATGCGCTGCTGCAGAACATGCCAAAGTCATTTCTCAGCCTTGGCAACTTTACAAGTTTGGAGTTTAATCAACCAAAACACCTCATGGAGGCTTGCTTGCCCTGGAAAGTGTATTTTATTCATTCAGTTTGGGATGCACCAGTCCAGATTTGATTTAAAACTGATCAAGTCCACTGAGACTAATTTCAGTAGAAATTAAAATCTTCCCACAGCATTCCAGAAATCATTTCAAATATAGAAAGAATAAGCTGTATCACACCGAAAATCTGCACTAAGGAGATGTGTGCTATTCCAGCCCTTCCAGAGGGTGCATCAGGAAGAGCCTGGGCTGGAGCAGGGATGTCCCCATGCCCTGGACACGTCCCAGAGGCACCGACACCGGAGCTGTGACAGCAGAGTGAGAAGCCCAATACTCACAGGAAGCTTTGTGAAGGCAGGATTGGTGACATGTTTTCCAAAGGCATCTTCCTGGAATTGCAGCAGCTGCACCACCAGCCCAGCCAATGTTTTATTGGTAGGAGCATCTGCTTGAACGTACTGCAAGACAAAAGGCACACGTTTATTGAGGAGAGGCTGACTGGTGACACCCCAGCTCACTCCTGCCCTCTGAGAGCAGAGCTGCAGGACTGTGGGATCCCTGCGTGGCTGGGAAGGGCTGGAGGGGGGTTTGCACAGGAGAAGCACTGAGCACAAACATTTTCCAAGCTTTAGGCTGACAACCCAGCGCTCACCTGTGGCTCAGGGCTGGGTTACAGACACGGATTAACCACTCAAGCTGATCTCAGCTCCTAATAAAGGAACAGGCTCATGCTGCCCACACACACAGAGCTTCCCGCAGTAACTTCACAGCTGTAATCAACTCCTAATTAATCCTCAGAGCACCCCTTTGGTATAAATAGGATGTCCTGCGCAGAGGGGAAAAGCTGAGCCACACAAAGGCGCTTGCAAGGTTTCGGGACAATCTGAGCAGCTCCCAAGGTTCTGCTTGCAATAAAATTACATTGACATTGTGAATGTGAAATCACAGCATGGAATATTAAACCCCTCCCACAGTACTGAGTTTTTGTCACCCTTAATATCCAGTGTTCACTCACTGGATGTCACCTCCTCGCTGTGTCAGACCCTTTCCAAGAGGAGAACAAACATCACTTTTCATGGTAGAACATGGAGCAATTTGAGCTGCCCCAGTCTCTCAGCTGGGTAACTCTCAACCTTTGCTCTTCCCTCAAATCAGATTCCTCTAAAACCCCTTAAAAAAAAATCCGATTTTGAGACCCAGAACCCTCAAAGTTTTAAAGCTGTGGTGCCAAATACCAGTCAAACCTAACTGAGCTTCACAAAGCATCAGCTCCAAAGCCAAAGACACCACAAAGACATGGAGTGAATGGAAACAATTATAATCTCAGTGTCTGACCACCCTGAGATGTGAGTTCCTCCAGCACTTTCTCAGGAGCAGACACATATCTGAGAAATTAAATCTTCCCAACTCAAAGGACACAAATTCCCATGAGGCTCCAGAGTGCCCTGTCCTGTGTATAAATCCTGAACTAGAAACACGAGCCTGGAAAGAACTGAAGGCTAAAATTTCAAAGCTGCATTTCAATTTGCCCTCATCCCTCCCCCAGGAATTAATGTTTTAATTATACCAAAATCACAGAATACCCTGAGCTGGAAGGGATCCACAAAGATCACCGAGTCCAACTCCTGGCTCTGCACAGGACTTTGGACAAGGGGCTGGAGTGACTGGACAAGGGGGAACAGTTTCCCACTGCCAGAGGGCAGGGATGGATGGGATTTGGGGAAGGAATTCCTGGCTGGGAGGGTGGGCAGGCCCTGGCACAGGGTGCCCAGAGCAGCTGTGGCTGCCCCTGGATCCCTGGCAGTGTCCCAGGCCAGGCTGGACAGGGCTTGGAGCAGCCTGGGACAGTGGGAGGTGTCCCTGCCGTGGCAGGGGTGGCACTGGGTGATCCTTAAGGTCTCTCCCAACCCAAACCAGTCTGGGATTTTATGAGCATCCTTCAAAAAAATCTAGAGGAGGTAGCATCCTTGTACTGACTTATTCTACTTTTTTTTTCCCAGATATTTTTCTTCAGAGAAAAAGGAAAAATACATGAGAATACACCTAGCAAAGCCTACTCTTAGACATGAACTTTTTCATTCCTTTTCTTGCAGCTTCCATTTGTAGCTCTTGCAGGAGGCACTGAGAGCTGGAAGCTATAAAGGAAGACAACACCACCTCATCCTCCTTTGCACTGCCACTATTCTGCAGATCCTTTTAATGAGCAGCCCATTACCTTGCCTGAGGTTCCCTGAACAATAAGGGGAAAAGCCCTTCAAAAAGAAGCCCGAGACTCCCCTCCATCATTTCTGCATCCTAACGAGCAGCACAAACGGATCTTTAAGCAGTAAAACACAGCAGACAATTTCCCAGTCAATTCACAGTGGGTTTGAGGGACCACAGAGGCATCAAGCCCAACAGATCTCCAGGTTTTCCCCTCATGTCCACAAAATGATCCTGCAGCAAATATAGGTTTTTAAGCTGTGAATTCCAGAGGACAGAATGATGCCCTGTTCCATAAGAGGATTTTGCTCTCGTGCTGAAATGCCAAAGCCCCACTGACACAGCAGAGTTTCCCAACATTTCCACAACCATTAGAAACACAAAAACACCCCCGTATCTCTAAGCAGAAAATGTGTGGCCAGAGAGCAGAGTGTGAGCAGCAGCAGAGGGACTCACTCTGCAGCCAGAGCTGCACTGCAGCTGCCCTGAAAGCCTTTGTCACCGACAGGGGCCAGATCCACAGCCGGCTTTGATGTGGGCACTGACCTCAAATATCCACACCACGCTCTGCGGTGCAGCCCTGGCGCACACACCTTCCCCCAAAACAAAGGGCATTTCAGCTCAGATCGCCACAAAAGAGCGAAGGGAAAACCCACACTAAAATGCTTTGATTTGGGTTCCAGCCCTTGCTCCTTTTCAAAGGTGAGAACACAAAAGAGCCGCAGAGAGAGAGAGAGAGAGAACCCTCCCCGGATCAAATCTGAGCTGGTCCCCGGGGAGGTTCTCGCCAAGGACAGCAGAGCTACAAAGGCTCGCAGGGCAGCCCCTGGATGTGGGGACAGCCAAGGGGACAGCCCCTGGATGTGGGGGACAGCCAAGGGGACAGCCCCTGGCTGCGGGAACAGCCAAGGGGACAGTCCCTGGCTGCGGGAACAGCCAAGGGGACAGTCCCTGGCTGCGGGAACAGCCAAGGGGACAGCCCCTGGATGTGGGGACAGCCAAGGGGACAGCCCCTGGATGTGGGGACAGCCAAGGGGACAGCCCCTGGATGTGGGGGACAGTCCCTGGATGCGGGGGACAGGCAAGGGGACAGTCCCTGGATGCGGGGGACAGGCAAGGGGACAGCCCCTGGCTGCAAGGCCAACCCCTGGCTGCAGGGGGACAGTCTCTGGCCATGGGGACAGTCCCTGGCTGCGGGGGGACAGCCAAGGGGACAGCCCCTGGCTGTGGGGGACAGTTCCCCGGCCCCCAGGGCTGATGGAACTGCTGTCCCCAGCAGCTGCCAGCAGCCAGCCCGTGCCCTGCTCCTGCCAGGGGATATTCACGGCAGGGAGGGACGGGATGCCAGCTCTGCCTGCTGCTCTCGCCCTACAGACACTCCCTGGGCTTCAGTCCAAGGCCCTGGAGCAGCCCCAGCTCCAGGGGTGTGCACAGACCCCTCTCCACGGTGCAAGGGGGTCCCAGCTACGACCCTGCCCCCAGAGCCCCCCATGCCCTCATCCCCTGTAACCCAACATCCCACTTGCTCCTTAAAAACCACAACACCCTCCTCCCTGCCTCCCAAAAATCAACTTCTCCGGCCTTTTGTCTAAGAGGGGCAGAGCTGTCAGAGCCACCAGAGCTCCCACAGATTGCCCTGGATATGAACAACGCACCAGGATGGATCCTCGGGGACCACAGCCAAGGGCAGGGGCTGCATCCTTCATCAGGCAGCTGCCAAAACCTCTCCAAACTACCTTAGAAAGATGTTTTATGGACAACAAATAACTGCTTTGGGACACCCCATTTTAACATGAGTGATGTGGCTTATTGAGAAGGGAGCTACCTAAACAATCCACAATGTTAGAGATAAATGAGCATTAATGTAACAAAAAGAGAATTACCCAGTTTACTTCTGAACTGTGAATTTCTAAGTAACTATGGTGACATCAAGCTGTCCATTACAGTCTACCCAAATTACTCTGAACAAGGGATGGAGGGACAGGACACAGGGAAAGTGAGGGAGGGCAGGGATGGATGGGAGACTGGGAAGGAATTGTTCCTGGCACAGGGTGCCCAGAGCAGCTGTGGCTGCCCCTGCATCCCTGGAAGTGTCCAAGGCCAGGCTGGACAGGGCTTGGAGCAGCCTGGGACAGTGGGAGGTGTCCCTGCCATGGCAGGGGTGGCACTGGATGAGCTTTAAGGTCCCTTCCAACCCAAACCATTCCGGGATCCTGGGACTTTGTTCTATTAAAGTCTGTCGGATCCCCCAGGACTCCAAACCCACGGCATGAACCCATTCCCAGCTCCCAGGGAAGCAAGGCTCCAACATCCCTACTGCATCCTGCTGCCTGGGGAGCTCCTGCAGCTCTTGATGCACAGAAACAACACCAACTGACTTCCAGACATCACACACACAAAAACAGGGAGCAGGAGGGAGCCTGGAATAAATAATTTCAATATAATATTAATAACTTCATTTTCTGTCAATGAGCTTTTCAAGGTCTAGTGTGAGTGTTCCACACTACTACTGGAACTCCTTTCATTCTTAATTGCACTCTGGAGACACAGAGAACTCCCCAACAGCTGTTGTACTCTGGAGACACAGAAAACTCTTCAATATTACAGTCTTGTCTAATCTAAAGACAAAATGAGCAGCTCTGTAAATGCAGTTCTCCAACTCTCCCTGCCCCTGGGGACCTCTGGATCCTTGACCGAGCTCAGTGCTGCTCTTGGATTCTCTCCAAGCAGTTCCCAGTGCCCCTGGAGCTCCTGGAGCTGGACACACCGACTGCTGCTGACAGCTTCGCCACTGAGATGTACAAACTTCTATTTTTAAGAGTGTAAACTGGACAAAAGCCAGTTAAAATCACCATGTACCTCTCCGGAAGGAGCCACGCACCTACAGCAAGGATGAAAACTGGCACAAGATGAACCAGTGTCCATTTACAGCACATCCAAAAGGGAATCAACCCTTCCCTCTGGAGTGTCAAGGCTCCATCTTTAAGCACAGGTATCAGCTTTCTTGTTTCCCCAAACCAAAATTATTTTAAAAATTATTATCTTTTTGAAAGGATTTTCACAGCAACATTCTAAAATTCACTTGTCCTGTAAAGTCTCCTTAGCCCGGCTCTAATTACCTTCCAGAGCCATGAGAAATAAAGATCTAATTTTTATACCCAATGTGAATGGACCCTTGGCTGCCCGCACACAACCTGCCCAGCCTGGCTGGGGGTTTAGAGCCACTGCAAACACCTTTCTGTGCTCCACAGGGCACCTGGACCCTCCCCAGGGATCTGCTGGGATCCCCGGGGGGCTCAGGCAGGACAGGGAAAGGGAAAACCACAGCTCCCGCAGAGCACAGAACCACAACCGGAACGAGCCCAGCTGCAGAAATATTCTGTTACGTTTCCCTGTCAACACAAAGAGCTCAACCTGCTGCTTCGAGCTGCGCCCCACATCCCGATCCGAGCTGGAAGGACTGGAAAAACACCCCCGAGCCCGAGCTGGTTTCACGCCACAGCGATCCAGCTCAGATTCCCGTTCTCAGCTCCTCCGCCACACAAAGAACCCGACCGGCAGCTTGTGCTCCTCCATGGGTGCCGGACACCGGGCCTGCCCAGGGCCGGCGGGGAGGCCGCAAAATTGGGAAAATACGGAGATTAATTAATTAAGGCCCCTGGGGCAGCATCCCCTGGGCATCGCTCCCATCCAACCAACGCTCTCCCAGTATCGCTACAGCGCGGGGCCGACACGCTGGAAAGTTACACCGCGCGATTTTTCACGGCTCAGGTATTGAAATGAAGTTACAAAATCAGCGCGCCGGAGAGAAAGAAACACACTGCGAGAAAGCGAAGCGAGCGCAGCGAAGCGTGCGAGGAGCAAGAGGAGCCCAAGGGCACCGGGAGCAGCGGCGACGCCGCCGCCGGGCGAGCTCGGAGCGACACGCGGGGCTCCCGGCAGCTCCCGGGGGATTCCGAGGGATCCCTCCTCCCTTTCTCCAGCGCTCCCCACACCGCCGGGGCGCGGCTGAAGCGAAACCCGGCCGGGCCGGGACCTGCCCGCACAGGAAAGTCACCGCCCGGGGCCGGCGGCGCCGGCCGGGCCCCCGCGGCCGCG
>WBMY01014856.1:204864-230704 GCA_013397315.1 Donacobius atricapilla | reverse complement strand
CCCGGGCGCTGCAGCGGCCCCGGGGTGATGGCTCCGGCCACAGCTTGGAAGATGTTGGATGTCAGTGCTGTGTGGGCCCCGGTGGGAAGGGTGAATGCCTCCGGGATTATCGCTGCTGTAAAAGAATGTTTAAAACTCGGGTTTGGTGTCGGGTTTTGAATCGCTTTTTGTCGGGTTGTGGAGCGTGCAGAACACTTGGAGCTTAGAGAGATGCGAGCGGTTTTGTGCCAGAGGTTGTGACTTGAATCGTTTTCCCTTTGAAAATCGCTGTTTTGGTTTCAGTTTTTTTTTCCGTGGGCTGCATTTTGGAAATCTGGGATATTATTATATTAGAACTTTTTCTTTTTGTCTCAGCCCTCATGCTTCTGTTGTTCAGTGCTCTTTTCCCACCCTCTAGCACGATTAAAGTTATTATTTTCTCAGTCATTTCTGGATTCCTTGAGTCTTGGTTCCATTTGCCTTTCAGAAGCTGCTGAGTTTTATCTTGGAGTTCGGAGTGGGATGGTCTTTCAATTGTTACATTCAAGCTGTTCAACAGAGCAAATTAACTCCCTGCTAAAGCAAGTGCTGAACCACCCCAAATTATTGTTTAATGAGCTGCTTCAGGTGTTGCCTGAGAAAAGGAATAAGCCAGGATGGTTTTTTTCTTTCCTCTTTTGTACTTCATCACTCATCACTTTTTTCCTAATGTGTTTTCAGCCAGTCCCTGAGTACTTTTATTTTCGGTCTTCAGTTCACTCATCCTCCCAATTTGTCTGGTGGATTGACCCTGGAAGGCTCTTGAGATGGGAGTGTGGTGATACTGGAATTGTTTGCAGTAATGGATTTGTTTTGGATGAACAAATAAAAGCCCTCAGGGTCTTGTGAACCTGCCCTACCTGTCTGGCTGCTCCTTGAACACTTGGAGATGATAAATGTAATTTGAAAAACCTCTTTCTGAGGTCGGTTCTGAGCCCTCAGCCCGTGAGCTGATGTCTCACTAGCTGTCCTCCTCCAGCTGCTTCGTTATTAGCCTTGGATGCAAATATGGAAAAATCCACTCAGACCCAGGCCAGCTTCAAAAAGTCACTGTTAGATCCATGTTGTTATCTAAGCCTTCAGTTTTTTGGCTCAGACCGTGGGGTTTGGGGAGCTTGGTCACTTCCCCCTCGTTCCCGAGGCTGATGTGCCCCTGCCCTTGGGTTTGTTCCAGGAACCCTCCTCTGTCACTAATCGAATTTGTCCTGTAGAACCGCAGCAGAATTTGGGCTGGGCTGGAGCCCTTCCTGGAGCAGGGCAGGTTCCTGACCGGCCCAGTGGCTCCGAGGGGGAGCTTGGCCACTGCTCCTTCTCCTCAGCTGCTCCCACTTGTTTTTGGAGAAGCCTGCTTGGTGTTCCTGGGTTTTAAGCTCTCGTTCAGCCAGGAGCAGCACATGAGTTTTGTTCTGAGTGTATCAAAAGGGGCTGTGCTCAGGATTGCTGGGAATGGTTTAAAACCCCCCAGATTCCCCAAAAGCTGTGCTTTGGTGTACTGCCAGGTAGAACCTTCTGTTTCCCTCCATCTCTGTACTGGGACATGTCTGGGCTAATTCCTTGTGAATGGATATTGTGCAGCCACGGGGCTTTTTTTCTTCCTTGGAGATTTTTGATGTCTTGGAAACATTGTTGGATTTATTACTTGACTTTATCATGTCTTGAGGAATTTTGTCTTTGATAGTTTGTCCTTGGTGCTCATTTGTTGCCTTTCCAGGGAGCAGAATTGGAGAGAAGGGAGAAACTGATGGATCTCCTCTGTCCTCCTCGAACAAGACTTTGGGCTGTTTTGTTTGTGTTCTGGTACCTGGGTGTTTTCACTCCTCAGATTTGTTGGGAGGCTGGGCCACTCCAGCTGGGTGGTTCATTGGTTTTGGGGTCTGATTTTTGTGGTTTTCAGTGTAGCTTGAAATTATCCTGGACTTTCACCATCAAATTAAGCTAAAGCACTCACTGGCTTTGAGGAACTTTAATTAGTTAATTGGCTTCTTTTAATACCTCCACCCTGTCTTGTCTGCACTCCAAGACAGGCTTTTGATATTCCTTCACAATGTCAGAGCTGTGGTTTGGGTGTCATTTGTGGCTCAGTTTGGGGAGTATTGGGTTGTACTCCTTGTGCTCCCGCTGACACAATTCCCACACAAACATCCACTCTCAGCTGTGGCAGACCTGAGGCACTCCTTGGAGCAAGATGCTGAGAAATCCCATTTGGCAGGGAAGGGAACGTTCTGCAGATCCAGTTCTGCAGTTCAGGGTTGTTTCTGTAAAAGCTCCAAGGGAGGGATGGCTTCCTGCAGGATAAAATCCTTTCGGCTCTGGAATTGGGGCAGGAATGGGCTGAAGGTGATCCAGCAGCCCTTGGCACAGTCGGAATGTGCTGCTGAACATGGCATTGTCAGCTGGGGAGAAAACACTGCACCTTGTCAGGGATTCCAAGCTGTCCTGGGCTGTCACCAGAACTGGGCTTTGTCAGTCAGAGATCCTATTTTCCCTCTAGAGCAGATTAAATATTTACTCTTCACCGAGGAGTCACCTCAGGATGTGAGAAACTGCCTCTGTCATAGCTAATTGCACTTGGAGGGGGCATTAAAAAAAATTGCTCCTCTTAACACAGAATTTCCCAGGTTATTGTTTGTGAAAGAGGAAACAACTGGAAGCCAAATAACCAGGCTGATGCTGGAGATTGGCTTTTTGCTTTTCTTTTTAATTTAGTGAATTGAATGGTGCATTTGGGAGTTGTGTTATTGCTCCTCCCTCCGTTAGTCCCAGCAATGTGGAATGGAATAGAACTGCAGAGTGCCAAAATCTTGGACACTTTTCCAGTTTTCCTGAGCAGGCCAAAGTCTGAATATAGAGGAACTTGCTTGAGGAGATAGAAATAGCACATTTGCCGTATAATTACAGAAAATTGGCTCATAGTTTTTTGTAAGGCTGAGACAATTTTCCTTCTCCCCTGGCCAATATATAGAAGGTAATTCACGGACAAATCATGTTCATAAATCAGAGTAATTCCTGCAATTCCCCTGGAGTTATCCACAGCTACTGAGAGCATTTCTCAAGATCCAGGTGGTTCTCCTATGGTTTGCAAGAAGCAGTGCCAGAACTGAGTGTCACCAGTCAATCTTCTGTGCTGAGCTGTGGCCCAGGCTGCTGGGTTTTGCTGGAGAGGGTGATGGGATCAGCAATGGCTTTTTGTTCTCCTTGCCCAAACGTGCAGGGCTGGCAGTGCCAGGCCTGCAGTGGCACAGCAGAACTCCGCTTTCTCGGAATCTCCCATGGCTTCCCAGTTGCTCTCTTCCAGCTGGGCCCTCCTGGGACATCATGGCAATGAGCAGCTTCTCAGAGAGCTTCTCTTCCACAGGCCTGTGGGACAGAGCCTCTCCTAAATTCTTCTTGCCCTGAACCTCTCAGGAAGTGTCCAAGGCCAGGCTGGATGGGCTTGGAGCAAGCTGGGATAGTGGAAGGTGTCCCTGCCTGTTTGTTAAATAAGTGAACGGGAGATTTTCAAGGATCTTTCCAACTCAAACCATTCTGGAATTATCTGTGCTTCCTATGTTTCTTCATGACAGTAACTCCAGAATCAGTCTCCAGCAGAACATGGTGGCACATCTTGGTGATGCTCAAGTGAGTGACTCTTGGCTCCCCATTTCTCCTTGGATTTGGTGGCTCAGTTGGAAATTCTGGTCTCTGGTGGTACCGGTGATCTCTGTGCTGAAACTTACCCTGAATTCCTGCAAGGGATTTAGAAACCCTCTGAAAGGGAATGCTCACCCCCGGGGTAGTGTGCAGGGAGGTTACCCAAGTCCTGACTGCCTGGGGAGCTTGTGTGGGATGAGGCTGAACGTGGGATGAGCTGTGCTTGCTGCTGCAGAGTGGAGATCCCATCCCTCTCCCTATTCCCTTGTGCTGCTTTTGGTTCCTGCAGGACTGTGCTGGCTGATTTACTTGTGAGCCCAGCAAAAGCCTGTGTGCTTCCTTTTCCTGCCTTGGCTTTCTGTGGGATTAGGGCTGCAGATTGTCCCCCTGCACATCTGGCTTAGTGGGAGTGTTGGAGCCTGGGACAAGGGGCAACTGCCCCTCTCCACAGCTGGAGCTGTGAGACCTCCCTGTTTGTGAGGTGTAGGAACATCCAGAATTGTTATCACCATGATCTGATCTTGCTGGACCTGCTGCTGGACAAAAAGGCCCTTCCCAGTGCTGGCATGGCAGTGATGCAGGTGAGAGGAGCTGGAGCAGCTCCCTCACTGCCCAAACTGCTGGAGTTGGTCAGGGAGGAGGCTGGGACGGGAGGTGGCTGTGACATGGCTCTGTCTGGGGTAGTCGGATTATTATTATTATTATTTAAATGAGTTATTTGATCTGGCCATGAACATCCCATCCCTGCTGTACTCTGAGCAACATTTCCCTGTGGGGGCAGGGGCCAGTCCCGCCTGCCCTCTGTCCTGCTGCCTCTGGGCTGCTGTATCTCCAAACACTGTTGGCAAACTTCTTTCCAGGGGTTTCTCTGGGCAATTCAGTACTAAACCACATTCCCAGGCTCTAATCCAGCTGTCTCAGTCATTTCAGGAAGAAGCCCTCAGGCATTTTTTCCAAGTTCCTGCCCTTGGCTGGATCTAACGTGTACCTTGTGAGACCCTGGATTTAACCCTTGGCTGGGGGGGATGTTACAAACACCCAAATTGTTCAAAGCTGTTACTGCTCAGTTGGGTTTTGCTATTGAGGAGTGACAGAACTGGTGGGGAAATGGCACCAGCTCTGTGCTGGTGACAGTGGCTGGACACGAGCCCAGGGTGGGCAGGAGGCCGATGGCCCCTGGGCTGTGCCAGCCCCAGTGTGGGCACAGCCCAGGGCAGGGATTGTCCTCCTGTGCTGAGGGAGCCCCTGGAATCTTGGGGGCAGCTCTGGGCCCCTCCCAGCAGGAGAGCCCTGGAGGGGCTGGAGCGTGTCCAGGGAACGGAGCTGGGAAGGGGCTGGAGCCCCAGGAGGGGCTGGGAAGGGGCTCAGCCTGGAGAAAAGGGGGACTGGGGGGCCCTTGTGGCTCTGCACAACTCCCTGACAGGAGGGGACAGCCGGGGGGATTGGGCTCTGCTCCAGCCAGGGACAGGAGGAGAGGGAATGGCCTCAGGCTGGGCTAAGTTGGACACCAGGAAGAATTTCCCCATGGGAAGGATGCTCAGGCCTTGGCAGGGGCTGCCCAGGGAGGTTTGCCGTGCCCATCCCTGGAGGTGTCCCAGGAACTCCTGGGGGTTGCACTCAGAGCTCTGGGCTGGGGACAAGGTGGGGATTGGGCACAGGGTGGATTTGATGATCCTGGAGGTCTCTCCCAACCTCAGGGATCCAGGACCTCGCTGATGCCTGGTGATGCTGCAGGTGAACCCTGGAGCCCTCTGTCTGCTCCCCTCTCCTCCCCTCCGAGCCCCGATCTCAGTGCTGGAGCCTCTGAACAGGACTGCACAGGAACTGGAGACATTTACCTCCTCTTCGTGTTTTTTTCCAGATTCCAGAGACTTACTAAAGGAATTTCCACAGCCAAAAAACTTGCTCAACAGCGTGATTGGCCGAGCCCTGGGCATTTCCCATGCAAGGGACAAGCTGGTGTACATTCACACTAACGGGCCAAGGAAAAAGGTAATCCCGTGCTCCTGGAAGGTGGTACACTGAGGGTGGGAAGGGAGCCATGGAACTGCTAATCCTGGGAGTAGCCTCCTAGAGAAAATCACAGAAGAGTTTTAATTCCACTTAGAAATAGTGTGATAATCTTGCAAATGAGAAATATCATCACTTCATCCTATTTTTTCTGATCTTCATGTGCTTTAATGGTGTATAAATGTAGGTGCTGTTCCTCTTTTTGTGTGGATATTTTGAAGTAACTGGCTGTATCTGGCCTTTCTCAGCAGAAAGACTCAGTCTGTGCTTGAAGGTGTCATATTACCTTAGAAAATTAAGATTTAAAAGCTCTACTTTAGCCCTTAAGAACCCCCGATTTGGTTGTAGATTCCACTAGAACAAATTCCGAAGCCTAAAATGTCCAGTTGTGACCAGAAAAGAGAAGTTTCTTTGCAGTGGAGGGAGGCTTCTAATAGTATTTAAGAGCAACATGAAATACAGCCCTTTTGTTTGTGCAACGAAGCGGAAGAATTCCAAGCAAACAGTTTTCCAGGTAGTTGGAGCTGTCACTGGGATGCCCGAGGCCCAGATCCGGGTCTGGGCTGTGAACTGAGCAGGAATTCTCACCTAATGGTCCTCCATGGTCAAGGCTTTGCCCCCTCCTGTCACAGCGGCTCTCATTCCAGAGCTGAAAGCCCTTTCCAGTTGAAGTTTAACTGTAACCTACATTCCAGGAAAAGACTCAGTTCTGATGGATTAACATTTTCCAATAACATTCTGTCTAAAATTTCCCAGACAGTTTTTATTGCCACATCCTTTTTAAGCATCCCTGGATTTTAGGGGATACATTAGTAATGCTACTTTAGAGTTCTTCATTATTTGTGTTTGTTTTTCTTGCTCTTTCTCAAGCAGTAGTGCAGTCTCCCAACTTAAAATTTGGAATACCATAGCCAGTGCCTCATCCCTAAAATCTGGAATACCCCAGGCAGTGCCTCATGGCTTTAGTTTGCGTAATTGGTTCCTATTCTTGCCAGCACTTAAATAGATTAATGTGGAGAGTAACTTCAGATTAAAACAAAAAACTTAACCAGGAAAACAATAAAGGAGATAAAGGAGCCCTGGGAAAAAATGACGCTCACAAATATAAGACAACCCAGCAAATGTGGACAGAAGGACAGGTGAGAGCCTGGAGAGCTCTTGTTGGATGTGAGCTCTGGGTCTTCCTGAGACCTTTTTTCCCAGCAGGTCTGTGCTTTCCAGGCAGAGCCCCGGGGCAAGCTCCATAGCAATTCCCACCCAAGAGCCAGGTTCAGGGGCAGGAAGGCAGCCAGGCAGGTACTGCAGACTCAGGAGCCTGTGCTCCAGCCCTGGGGTGCAGCTTTCCCAGCAGATCCGCTGCTGTCTTTCATCTGTGCTGCAGGGGCAGGAGAGAATTCCCCTGGCATTTCCCTCTTGGAGCCGGGTGGCACCTGCAGGGCCGAGAGCCGAGCGAGCTCTTGCTTTGGAGCACTTTGAAGAGGACAGAGTTCAGCTCTCAGCATTCAGTGCCTCGGCAGGTTTTTAGTGCTCCCTTTAGGGGCTGTGGTGGGGCTGGCAGTGCTGCCAGGGCTTGTGCTGGGCTGGAGCTGGGTGCTGCTGTGCCCCGTGGGTGCGGGGGTGCCTGGCAGCCGAGGCAGTCCGTGCTGCTTCCATTACAGTGAGGAGGCACTTGGGAAGATGCCCTTGCTGGTGGAGAGGGCACCTGCTCCGGGGCACGCTCTGGCTGCTGCAGTGTGCAGAGGGCAGCCCTGGGATGGAACTGCTCCTGTAATGACCTCCTGGCATTTATCCCTCAGAGGTGGCACGCCGTGACACCATGGCCCGTGCTGAAGCTCAGCCCTGCAGCTCCTGTGGGCTCTGGCACCTCTGTGCCCTGCTCAGCCTTTTCCTTCTGTGCTCCTGGAATGGAGCTTCCCATGAGGGGACCAAGACAGCGCTTTGTTCGGTTTTCTTCCATATCTCTCTTCTTTGCCTGGAGTGCAGAGCTGTTTGGAGTGGGTGTGCTCAGCTGCAGGGGAGAGCTTGCCCTGGCTCACCCTGTGGTTCTCCTTGCCTTTCAGAAAGTCACTCTCCATATAAAGTGGCCAAAGAATGTGGAAGTGGAGGGCTATGGGACCAAGAAGATCGATGCGGAGCGGCAGGCGGCGGCTGCAGCGTGTCAGCTCTTCAAGGTGAGCCCTGCTGCTGCTCACCCTGAGGGGTGCAGCCAGCCTGGCCTGGTGATGGCAGCTCTCTCTCTTCGCCTGTGCACTCCCTTAGCTGGCCCCTCTGTTAGTCAGGGGTAGAGGGTGAAATCTTGAATCTGAAATCATATGAGCTGAAAATCCCACTTGCTTCAGGTAGTCCCGGTCTTTGTTCCTTTTGTCCTGGACTTAATCAGGCTCCACAGTCTCAGCATCTAGAGCGAGTAGAGTTTCCCTCAGGTGGGTTTGCTGTTCACTAACTCCCACTTCTGCCAGCTCAGCTGGGTGTGTTTGCAGTTGTAGGACCTTCAGAGCCTCCTGTTTCCTCTTCAATCAAAGCCGGTGTTGCAGTTACATTTTGTAATTTAGTATTACTCTACAGTTACACTTTCTTGGCACTTATTTATGGCTGAAATGTGTGCAGCCAGTATCAAACAGGCACAGTAAAACTATAAAGGTCACTCCTGAAGGTGTTTTACAGCTGAGAAAAAGATTCAATTTTATCTCCAGCTCTGTCCCTGGCTGTTCTGTGTTACCTTGAGCAAGTGAGACTGATTTTGGAGTTTCCTGTTGATCTGTGCAGTGGGAACAGAGATATCTTTGTGCTCAGGAGAAGATGCTGTGGATGCTCTGGCAGTGAGACAGCTTTTGATTGGCTTGTAGATGAGAATGCTCTGTGAGAAAATAGCCAGCCTTCAGAAATTCAGGAGGGCAGAGTGAAAACTCAGCTTCTTCAGCTGCTTAAGCTGATCCTCTAATCTGTGATCAGCGAAACTGGTTTCACTCACTGCCTTCATTCCACCTCAGTCAGTCAGCCTTCACTGGGAATACATCCTGGTTTTATCATCTCTAGTCCAGTTCCCTGCTTTCTTTGGGACCCTGGAAGTTTTCAGAGGAAGAAAAACACCTGATACATTTTCCCTGTATTTTTAATAGGGCTGAAAAACTCCAGAATTTAAATCAAAACCCAACCCCCAGACTGAACATGCAAAGCTTTCTTTGCCAGCTAAACTGGAACCTGGCAGAAGACCCTTGTGCGGAGAGGCCTTGTGTGATCACAGCTATAGAAAGAGCTATAAATGCTGCCTTAAAAAGCCATCAGTTCAAGAAAATTAATAGTGTCTAATTAGTGCAGAGAGTGAATACAGAGGCTTTGAGTAGAGCAGTGAGCCAGGTGAACTTTGGTGTCTTAGGTACTCCCACAGCACAAAATAATACAGCTTTTTCTAATACAGGGCCTTTGTAGCCATTAAATGGCCTAAAGCTGTAACTTTTAGTTTATTAAAATTAAAGCTAGAACTTATTGCAGCAGTCTGATAATTTCAAAATGGTGTGTGCTGCACTCGGGATATGTCTGGAGCTTCCTGCAAGGTTCAGTCCTAAATGGTGATGGTAGGAGAGTTTTTAATTACTGCAGGCTTGCTTCAGAACCTGATGGGTTAGGGATATTTTTCTGCTGCTTGTACAAATAACTGTTCCTGGGAAATGGAAGGGGATGAACCATTCCCTGAATTCTCACCCTATATAATCCCAGATTATGCTAGCTCAGACCAGCCTCCCCAAAAAGATGCATTTCCCGCTCTGAAGCTGGTTTCAAAACTTGAGGGTGCTAAATATAGCCAAGAGTTTGTAAAACCCCAATAAATCCTGGCCCACCCATTCTAAGGAGCTGAGTGTGGGGCGGAGAGCCATACCCTGGGAAGGGAGGGCAGGGAGCACATTCCCATTGGGACAGAACAGTAGCGGGGGAAAGTTCCGAGCTCCTCCAAGTGCCTTTCCTCGCGCGTGGGGAAGGAGGGGCCGCTCCTGCCCCGCTGTCCCCGGCAGGCTGGGGGTTCCAGAGCTGCAGGAGAGGTTCCCAGAGCTGCAGGGGGGTTCCCAGAGCTGCAGGGGGGGTTCCCAGAGCTGCCCCGTGTCTCTCCTGCAGTGCTGGGGNCTCGTGCCTGGCTGCCATTCAGGGAATGCATAGACTTCTTCCCTGCAGCTCTGCCCCCTGGAGAGACTGCTGCCAGTCTTGTTACCTGCCTGATTCTTCTGTCCCTAAAGACATTTCCATCCCCAGAAGTGGTGCATGTGTGTGGGCTCAATATTTCTGAGCCTGAGAGAATTTTTGCTTGCTAACTATTGACAGCTTTCCTTTGGAAANCCTGGGAAATGGAAGGGGATGAACCATTCCCTGAATTCTCACCCTATATAATCCCAGATTATGCTAGCTCAGACCAGCCTCCCCAAAAAGATGCATTTCCCGCTCTGAAGCTGGTTTCAAAACTTGAGGGTGCTAAATATAGCCAAGAGTTTGTAAAACCCCAATAAATCCTGGCCCACCCATTCTAAGGAGCTGAGTGTGGGGCGGAGAGCCATACCCTGGGAAGGGAGGGCAGGGAGCACATTCCCATTGGGACAGAACAGTAGCGGGGGAAAGTTCCGAGCTCCTCCAAGTGCCTTTCCTCGCGCGTGGGGAAGGAGGGGCCGCTCCTGCCCCGCTGTCCCCGGCAGGCTGGGGGTTCCAGAGCTGCAGGAGAGGTTCCCAGAGCTGCAGGGGGGTTCCCAGAGCTGCAGGGGGGGTTCCCAGAGCTGCCCCGTGTCTCTCCTGCAGGGCTGGGGCTTGCTGGGCCCCCGGAACGAGCTCTTCGACGCAGCCAAGTACCGGCTGCTGGCCGACCAGCTGGGCTGTCCCGACGAGCGCTGGTGCTCCGAGGGCAAGTGGCGCTCCAAGTCCGGCCCCTCGCTCGCCGACCTGTCCACCTGCTGGCGCCGCATGGAGCCCGACGATGCCATCCAGCCCATGGAACAGGGCAGGATGCCCAAAGCCATGAGGAGGGAGGAGCTGGAGGAANATGCTCTCAGGCTCAGAAATATTGTTTTGACCACCCCCGTTTTGAGGGCAACGTTAAATCTGCTCCCTTCCATCCCTGTAGCTGCCTGCTTGACTTTATGAAAAATCCACAAATCTTGGATTTTTAATCGGCAGCAGGAGCAAGATGTGTAAGAGATGTATGTGATGGTGTTTTTTTCTGTGATGTGGTTTTTAAATTCAGAATTATTTGTTAATTAAATCTGTTTTGATCTGTTGTTGCCATCTGGTTTGTAGCCTTGGTGTGAAGGTTTGATCACTCTGTAGTAGGTGGGTTTGCTGGGCTGGGTGATTGTGACTGGCAGATTTTAGTAGCAAGGGACAGCTGGACTCTGAATTACCCATGACCAGAATTACCTGGGCTTTAACTGAACAGTTTCAGAGCTCAGTAGCACCCCTGGAGTGAGGCAGGTCTGAGCACAACTGGGCATTTGTTCATCCAACTCTGCTCACGTCTCATGCAGCCGAGGAGGGAGTTCCATTGAAATGACAGATGACAACACCGCCATTCGTGCCCTGACGCAGTTCCCACTTCCCAAAAACCTCCTGGCCCAAGTGATTCAGATTGCAACCTCTTCCTCCACAGTCAAGGTAAGGTGCTGTCTGACCCCTCCAGGGAGGAAGCTCAGAGGCTCCAACAGAGGAATCACTTTGCATGCTTTCTTTGGGCAGCAGAACTGGGGAGAGGAGGGAGGTTAAAACTAGGCCCAGAGAATTCAGTGTGAACGGCAAAGAAAAGACTCTGGTGAGAACTGAGGGAATGTCTTAATAGAATCATGAGGAATGTTGGTCCTGACACCAGGGCAGAGGAGGGGTTACTATCTGAATGAAGGAAATATTTTCTAAGGTTTCCTTTCCTCATATATTTGCCACAAGCCCAAGTTGGTGTTGCTGGGAGCGATGTGTAACTTCTGTGCTGATAGAATCTTTCCACAACTCGATTCTTGCCTGTATCCGGTGATCCTCCTTCCTGGCATGCGTCACCCTCCTCCCAGAGCTCGGGTGCTCAGCAGAAAGGAGCTGAGCTCCACACCCAGGCTCTCGAAGTGTTCCCCACAGTTGCCTGCTCTCACTTTGGCTTTTACAGTGCCTTGTGAGCTGGGGGTTGGGGTTCAGTGCAGTAACCTTCTTCAAGTGCTCCGTTTAAAAAAAAATCCAACAAAATCCAGTCCAGCAAAAAATCCCCGGGGTGAAAGGTCTAGAGGGGCCACACGAGAAGTGGTTGAGGTCACTGGGTTGGTTCAGCTGGATCTGACTGAGGGCAGAGCTCAGCTGGGTCTGCAGCTCCTCCTGAGGAACAGCTCCAATTTCTGCTCCCTGTGGCAGGGACAGGACCCAGGGAACAGCAGGAGCTGTGCCAGGGCAGGGTCAGGCTGGAGATCAGGGAAAGGTTCTTCCCCAGAGCGTGCTGGGCGCTGCCTAGGGAACGGGCACGGCCTGAGGCTGCCCGAGCTCCAGGAGCCTTTGGACAGCGCTGCCAGGGGGGCACAGGGTGGGGTTGTTGGGGGGTCTGTGCAGTGCCCGGGGAGGGGCTGGGTGGCCCCTCCAGGCCCAGGCTGTCCCACGGAGCCTGGTGCTGTCGTCCCTGCAGGAGTACATGCAGTTCCGCACGGTGGGCACCAAGACCAAGATCTGCAAGCTCACGCTGCGCTGGCCCTGCCCCATGACCTTCGCTGCCAAGGGCCGGCGCAAGGTGGAGGCCGAGAACAAGGCAGCAGCCCTGGCCTGCCAGAAGCTGAAGGTGAGTGCCCCTGTGCCACAGTAGGACAGGAAATAGATTGACTCCATGTAGCTGTCAGAAGAGAAAGAAGGCTTTATTTACAATCCCAACAGTTTCTTTTAGAACACGCTGTGTAAAAAGGTCTGTTATTGCTCCATGGCACTGACACTGCTCTCCATTGGTTCAGGAATAGGAAACAACCCCTGGGGACAGTTGTTCTGGCAAAGGGAACACTGTTTGCTGAGCCTGTGCTGAGAAACGGAGAGAGATGTTTTGGAAAGAGAAACTGTTGGCAGCTTTCCCTTGGGAAAGGAGCCGGCAATGGTCAGCGAGCTGGAATTCAGGCTCAGAAATGCCGAGCCCACACCCCTGGCCCCTGCATCCCGTGTGGGCATGTGCCTGTGGAATCTGGCTCCTTCTGCCTCACTCACTGGCTGTGAGCCTGACAGGGGGTGCTGGGAACTTCCTGATCTTTGACTTGAATAATGAGGTAATGCTTAATGAGCTAATGCTTAATAAACATGTATTTCCAAACCTTGGCATTCACAGCATGCCAGAACCACAGCAAGGGACTCAACGGGAGGGTTTTGCAGTCATTGCTGCTCTTCCTCTGATGGGTCTGTTTGAGACCTTGCAGGTGTAGTGTCAGGGCAGGTGGTTGGTTCTGGTGTGTCTGGTTCTCCAGAGCTGCAGTGGGATCTTGTCTGGTTTCTTGCTGTGGCAGGAAAAGCAGGAGTTGATGGATTTGGGATGGTAAGGAGTTGGCCTATCCAAACATGGGATCCAAGTGCTCTATAACCCAGCCCTTGGTGTGAGCAGCCTCAGAGCTGATGGTGTTGTTTGCCTGTTCCCTGCAGAGCCTTGGCCTGGTGGACAAGAACAACAACCCCCTGAGCCATGCCATGTACAACATGACTTCCCTGAGGGAGCTGGGCGAGAACCAGAGGAAGCCCTGCCACATCAAAGTCCCTGAGGCCACCCTGCGCAAGATTGAGAACTACCTGAACCACGTAAGGCTCAGCCCCCCGAGGATCCCCTTTGCCTCATCCCATTTCACTTCAGGAACTGGGTGTGTTTGAAAGCTTCCTGTCAAGATGTTGAGGGAATTCATGGTTTGATTGTTGTCACAAAACCTGATCAGTCTCTGATGCCCTTTGGGGAAGGGAGACCCTCTCTGGGCAGTGGCCTTCCCTTTTGGAAGACTCTAGGATTCTTAAGATTGAATCCAAAAGTTGTTACTGATTAAAAGTTCAGCAGTTTTTAATCCTGTGAACATCTGGGCCAATGCTTTGATTTGTGTTCTAGACAATTCCTGACCTGCTGCTCCTTGTAGTTCTTCCTGTGGGATGTGGGACTTCTGTTTTTTCTTTTGCCAAGACAGAGTATTTCTGGCTTGGCCACAAGCTTGTGTTTTGCATAAGTTATGTGTCTGGGTGAGGGTGTAAGTTAGTAGTTTCCAAAAGTTGTCTTTGAGGGGCTGTTGCATGGGAGCGCTGAAGTTACTGATCTGTGTCTGTTGGTTCAGGCAGCAGCACTAATACCCCTCCTGAAATAGGGGATGCAGCAAGGAACACACAGGCGGCTGCCCAAATTAGTTTTCACTCTAAATAACCTCAGTTCAGAACATGACTGAGTTTCCTAAGATGTGAGGAGGCCTTGGCAGAGGCGGACTGGCTGAGTCTGTTGCAGGCACTTGTTTCTTTCTGTCCTTCTCAGGACCGGTACTAACCTCACTGTCCTTGCCCGCTTCCTCCCCCTCTCCCAGTATCCCGTGGACATCAGGGAGTCCCGGCCCCGGATTGCCGATGACATGATGAACCTGACCAAGGAATCTGGTGCCATCAGCGATGCCATCACGGGCAAGACCTACATCCCCATGCTGGAAGCGGAGGAAGTGCGCCTTAGCCAGAACCTGCTGGCCCTGTGGAAAAGGAGAGGAGCCTCCTGGCAGGAGAGCCACCCGCTGCCAGTGGACCCTCACAAGGACACCATCCTGTCGGCCATCGAGCAGAACCCCGTGGTGGTGATCGCGGGGGACACGGGCTGCGGGAAGACCACGCGGATCCCGCAGCTGCTGCTGGAGCACTACATCCTGGAGGGGCGCGGCGCACGCTGCAATGTGGTCATCACCCAGCCCCGCCGCATCAGCGCCATCTCGGTGGCGCAGCGCGTGGCGCAGGAGCTGGGGCCCAACATGAGGAAGAACGTGGGCTACCAGGTGCGGCTGGAGAGCAAACCCCCTGCCCGGGGAGGGGCCCTGCTCTTCTGCACCGTGGGCATCCTGCTCAGGAAGCTGCAGGGCAACCCCAGCCTGGAGGGCGTCAGCCACGTCGTGGTGGACGAGGTGCACGAGCGGGACGTGAACACGGATTTCCTGCTCATCCTGCTCAAAGGCATCCAGAAGCTGAACCCTGACCTGCGCCTGGTTCTCATGAGTGCCACGGGGGACAACCAGCGCTTCTCCCACTACTTTGGGGATTGCCCCGTGGTCAAGGTGCCGGGCTTCATGTACCCGGTGAAGGAATACTACCTGGAGGAGATCCTGGCCAAGCTGGGCCGGCACCGGCACCGGCACTACGAGATCAAGGTGGGTGTGCAGCCCCACAGAGGGGGGAAGCTGGCCCCCTTGGATGGGGGTTCTGGCCTATCGGGGAGAGTTCAGGCCTGGGGCTGCTCTTCCTTCCCTGTGGTTGTTGGGCACTGTTTGCTTAGCTTCAGTTCCGTGCCAGTCCTCTTGAGGTGAAGTCAGCTTAGAAGAACCCCAGAGTGTTCTGATTAAATTATGCATAAAGATGACTTCGCATTGGGGTCAGGTCACTTTTGTCTCCCTCTAATGAGAAGTTTGAAGTTTGAGTAGGCTGAGAGCTCACTGTTGTGTGTACACAGACACAGAGTTGAATGTTTGCACACCCTTGGCTGGGATGGTTGTGGCTTCCAGCACTGTTACCTCAGTGCTCACCTTCCTGCATGACTGAATTCCCTGATTGCTGCTTTCTGCCACTGGCCTGACCCTCTGGAAAATGCCCTCCAGACGTGTGCTGTGCCCTGGGTAATCCTACACCAGCGGTGGGTCATGGAGTCACACAGTCACAGAGGTTGGCCGGCATCTCCAGACGTTTTCTGGTCCAACCAGCTGGTCTAGAGTCTGGCAGCCCATTTTTTGCAGCCTGGAGAGATCCCTCCCTGTGGCTGAGCAAGTGTCTGGAGTATCAGCCATTTCTCCCAGTCCTGGATCATCAGCAAACTCGCTTGGGGTATCCCATAGCCTCCAGGGCATTCTTCCTGTTTCTGTTGTGGCAGGGATTTTATCTGAGCTTTAATGGTCTGTTCCAAATTCCTGAGAGCTACAGGAGCTGCTGCTCGGAGCCTGATGGATTTGAATTCCCAGGTGCCTGTGGCAGTTTTGTCTACAGAAACCTCGTGGGAATTCTGTTACTTGTGAGGTGCTGTTCAGCAGAGTCCCAGAGATCTGGGCAATGGGAAGGGGCTGTGCATTCTCTCTGCTCAGCAGGGAAACTGGCAGCAGTTGTGACCAGGGCAGGTTCCAGATGGAGCCCAGAGCAGGCTCCTGGCTCCAAGTCCTGGGCAGGCTGTCCAAGCGCAGGCATTTGCTGCCTGCAGATGGTGCTTGGAGCGCCCCTGTGCTGTGCTGACAGCCCCTGACCTGCCTGTCCTGTTCCACCCAGCAATCCGACGATGAGTGCGTCCTTGACCTTGACCTGATCACCGACCTCGTGCTGCAGATCGATGCCCACGGAGAGCCAGGTGGGTCCTGCCTCGCCCCGAGCTCCTCCTTCTGCTGGGGGGAGAGAAAGGGAACCCCTCCTTTGCAGAGGCACCACGATGCTGAGCCTCTCGTGCAAGGGCTCCTTGAATTCCTGCTGATCCAAGTGGTCTCGAGCCATGTGGCACAAGCAAATTCTGAGTCTTTTGCTAAGACAGGGTTGGACTCCTCAGTGTCCTGGGCAGCTGTTCCAGGACTTGTCTGTGCTCCAGCACTGGCAGCCTTGTGCTGCACAATTCCCTTTTGTATGGGAGCCCCATCCCTGTCAAATACCCTTCCTGGAAGGTGAAGTGTTTGGGAAAAAGGCAGGACTCTCAGGTGACTTCCAAGAGATTGAAGTGTTCCAAAGCTCATGGGTAGTCACTGTCAAACTCCAGGTAGCCTGGTTGCTTTCTGCCCTGGAAACATGTCTCCAGCTGGGGAAAAGCACTTGGATTTTGGGGCTGTGTATTCTTAACTCCAGTGTGTTCCAGGTGGGATCCTGTGCTTCCTCCCTGGCTGGCAGGAGATCAAAGGGGTGCAGCAGCGGCTGCTGGAGATGCTGGGCTCGCAGAACAGCCGCTACCTCGTCTTGCCAGGTGAGAGGGCAGGGCCAGCCCCTTCTTCCCAGGATTCAGGAGAATCTGGGACAATTGGCTTGATGTGCCCCTTGAGCTGTGCTCTGGTACAGAGCTGGTGAGCTTTGATGTCCCAGCTGTGTAATGGTGTGTGGTGAGTAACAACTCCTAGCAGAGGCTGAGTAACTCCTGTGTGTGATCAAAGAGAGTGGCTTCCCGTTTGCCTCCAGCAGTTTGGAATTGGGCAAGGGGAAGGCAGCTCAGTTCTGCACTGCTGTAGCTGCACGCTGAGCCTGCACAGAAAAGATCTCAGGACCTGTTCCGTGGGATGCAGGTGGACTCTGGAGCTCAGCTTTGATCAGTGAAATTCACATTCCTTGCCCCGGGAGGAAATGCACAACAAAAGCCAGCTTAGCTCTGCAAAGCTCTTAAGAGTTTTGGCATTTTTTGTTTGTTTTTTAGGAGCTCTGCCTATTCAGTGTCAAACCAGGCCAGGCAGGCGCAGAGCTTTGAGCAGCTGGGCTGGCAATAAATGCAGGTGTAGTTTGGTGGAAAGTGCCTGCTCTCCTCTGCTGGGAATTCCTGCGCAGTGCTGAGCTGTGGCGGGGCAAAGCTGGGATACAGGACACACAAGGGCCTCACTGAGAGCAAATCTGACAGAGTGGGCTCATGTGGCAGTGAGAATTCCCATTCCCCTGCCCCAAGGGACTTCTGAGGAGGGGCAGCTGCAGAACTGGACTGTGGGAAGGAGTGGGATTTCTGCCAGGGATATTCCTGGGGTGCCACCAGCCTCTGGGACAGGTGAGCAGAGCTCCTGCTGCTGCTGCTGAGCCACAGGTTGAAGCAACTGAAATGAGGCCTTCCCAAATGACTTGTGGAAAATTTCTCCTGGGGTGTGGCTGGCAGGAAGCTGCTGGCTGTGCCCGCTGGCAGCTGGTGTCCCCACGTCTGCCCCCGTTTCCAGACACGGGGGGTGATGGTACGAGGAGCTCAGCTGCGCGGGTCTGACTCTGGTTTGATTTCCCAGTGCACTCCAACATCCCCATGATGGACCAGCAGAACATCTTCCAGAGGCCTCCGCCGGGCGTCAGGAAGATCGTCCTGGCCACCAACATCGCGGAGACCTCCATCACCATCAACGACATCGTACACGTGGTGGACAGCGGCACGCACAAGGAGGAGCGCTACGACCTCAAGACCAAGGTACTGCTGCCCTGCTGCCTCCCTCTCCTTTGGGACACTCTGGAGCAGAGGGCTGTGGTCAGAGGAACGTTTGAAGTGCCATTAGTGGGATGATGGAGCTGCTTCCCGTTTGGCCCCCGGGGCACGGGCGTTGTTGTTTAGGGAGAATGTTTGACTCCTCATCAGTGTTGGCTGTGTCCAAGCTCTGGGCCAGGCTCCCCATCAAACTCTGAGTTTTTTCAAACGAATTGAAGGCAAATCCTACTCCTTCCCAACTCTGTTTCACCACAGAACACCAGTAGCTTTTCTGTTTGCCTTCAGCCTTTTTCTATGATTGCATCAAAAACCTCTTGCTGGCCCTCGCAGGGCAGCCCTGACCTGTTAGATCCTGCCCTTGTTTCCAGCTCTCCTGGCCCAATCCCTGTTCCTCAGCTTTCCGAGGAGGATCTGCTGCCTGCAGGTCTGTTCCTGGCAGTGCTGAGCCCTGGGAAGGCCCTTGTTTGTACATCTTGGCAGCAAAGTGAAGGCAAAGTGCTGCTGCTGCTGTTGGGAAAAGGAATTCTGGCAGTATCCCTCTGTCCCTGTTCTAGAACATCATCTCCCAGGGCCAGGTGGCCATTTACACCTTGGAGCAGTTCTGGTTTAAACCCAAGCCTTTGGTATTAGCCCAGTTTTATCCCAGTTCAGATCGGGGAGCCCCGGGATGGGGCCTGGGACAGGTGTCCAGCAGGTGGCATCTGCGTCCCATCCACGCAGCCCCGGAGCTGCTGCTGGACAGACCAGCCCTGCAAGAGGCAGGAGAGTGGGAAAGGCTTCCCTGGCCCTTTGGGACCATTCATCAGTCGTGAGAGTCTGAGTTCTCTCGGCTGGCTGGAAAGATGGCAAAGGGAGGAACTTTGGATGCGGGCCTGGAGTAACAGCACAAGAGGGAAAGGCTTCCCACTGCCAGAGGGCAGGGTTAGATGGGATACTGGGAAGGAATTCTTGGCTGGGAGGGTGGGGAGGGGCTGGAATGGATTTTCCAGAGCAGCTGTGGCTGCCCCTGGATCCCTGGCAGTGTCCAAGGCCAGGCTGGACAGGGCTGGGAGCAGCCTGGGACAGTGGGAGGTGTCTCTGCTATGGCAGGGGTGGCCCTGGATGGGCTTTAAGGTCCCTTCCAGCCCAGTGCAGTCTGGGACCCGTGGGTGGAAGAGGACAGCGCCGTGGGAGCGCTCACCCTGCCCTGTCCCCGCAGGTGTCCTGCCTGGAGACCGTGTGGGTGTCCAAGTCCAACGTGGTGCAGCGGCGCGGGCGCGCCGGGCGCTGCCAGTCAGGCTTTGCCTACCACCTGTTCCCGCGCAGCCGCCTGGACAAGATGCCCACCTACCAGGTGCCCGAGATCCTGCGCACGCCCCTGGAGAACCTGGTGGTGCAGGCCAAGATCCACATGCCAGAGAAAACGGTGAGCACAGACAGCACTGCCTGGGGGACTGAGCGGGGTTCCTGGGGCCTGGCGACAGGAGGAGGAAGAGCCCCGAGTGCTGATGGCTTGAGTTCGTGCTTTGCTAAACGTGGTGCTGTCCAGGGAGGTTCAGACCAGGAAGAGTGTGTGTCCCTGAGATTACAGTGTGTCTGGAAGCTTGAAGGAATGAAGGGGGCTGAGCTCGTATCCCGGGAGGCAAACGAAGAGGGAATTGTGCTGCAGTCTGGGTTCCTGCGGGCTCTCACACCTGTATGGGAAACAGGCTCACTTTTTCCCTTTTCCCTTCCCCTGCTGTGTTGCAGGCAGTTGAATTTCTCTCCAAGGCTCTGGACAGCCCTGACATCAAAGCTGTGGATGAAGCCGTGATCTTGCTGCAGGAGATTGGTGAGTTAATTCTGTGTCCTGGAAACACGTTTGCTCTCTCTCTATGGGAAGTGGGGCTTGGCACAGGCTGCTGTGGGGCGGACTGGGCAGGATTGTCCCTGGATGGGAATAGCAGTTGATAGTGACTTTGCCAAACCACGTGCCCTGTGCTGTTTTATTTCCCACACTACTTCGCTTAAAAATTTGGGATAACTTTCCAAGGTCAAAAATAAAGGGGAAGCAACAGAAAGAAGAAAACTGGTGGAGTTGAGAGATGGGTGACAAGGACGGGAAGGGGTGATCTGGAGTTCAGGGCGGGGTGGCCCTGGATGGGCTGTGCCCTGTTGATGTGGCTGTGACCTCAGCTCAGTTAGCCCTGGGGGGTTCTGGCTGCTTATTGCAGGCCCCCGTCCGTGTGCCTCTTCTGGAGGTCACCCCAACTCCCCCCGCCCCGGCAGTTCCCAATTCCCCTGTTCTGGCCGTGCTGGGAGCTGATGGACGTGCCACATGCGTGGCTGTCCTGCAGGAGTGCTGGACCAGCGGGAAGCCCTGACCACGCTGGGCAAACGCCTGGCCCAGATCTCCACGGACCCGCGGCTGGCCAAGGCCATTGTGCTGGCCTCCATCTACCGCTGCCTGCACCCCCTGCTGGTCATCGTGTCGTGCCTGACGCGGGACCCCTTCAGCAGCAGCCTGCAGAACCGCGCCGAGGTGGACAAGGTGAGCGGCCCCCGGCAGGGTGGGGAGCGGGGCGGGGGGCTGCCCTGCCTCACGGCTGCCCCTGTCCCAGGCCAAGGCCGTGCTGAGCCGGGAGAGCGGCAGTGACCACCTGGCCTTCGTGCGGGCCGTGGCGGGCTGGGAGGAGGTGCTGCGGCGCAGGGACAGCCGTGCCAGGGACAACTACCTGCAGGACTACTACCTGTACGGGCCCAGCCTGCGCTTCATCAACGGTGAGTTCAGGGCAGCCTGCCCCCAGCCCGGCCTCGGACGGCTGCTGCTCAGGGAGGAGGGACACGGGGCACAAACGGGCGGTGCTGGGCCGGTGGCTGTGGCACCAGGCAGGGTCTGGCGTTGGCCCAGGACAGGTCTCCTGTCCCGGCCCGGGCTGGTGCCACCCTGCTGAGGTGACTCATTCCATGGGGGGAAGGAGAGGATGAATCTCATCCCTGGGGCTCTCTCCTCCCTCCAGGCCTTGTCAAGCAGTTCTCTGAGAACCTCTACGAAGCCTTCCTGGTGTCATCGCCTTCCGACTGTACCATGCCCTCGTCCGTGTGTAACCAGTACAGCGAAGAGGAGGAACTGGTCAAGGGCGTCCTCATGGCTGGGCTCTACCCCAACCTCATCCAGGTACTGGCACTGCCAGCGCTCTCTGGGGGTGGCTGTCACAGCAGGTGGCACCAGGAAGGGCCGAGGTGCCAGAGAAGCTTCTGCTCTCTTGGGAGTGAGTGTCCAAGCCCAGGCATCCTGCCCTGGGCTACGGCCTGTGCTCCAGTGCTGATCCCCATGCAGGAGGAGTGGCCACCCTGACTTACGTGGGGCCACGCTTAGGTTTTCAGCACTTGGTTTGGGAGCCACTGAAGGGGCATTTTTCTCCTGTTTGCTGCCTGAGGTGGCATCTTCCTCCTCCTGTTGTCTGCGGTGGCACTGGGTGACTTCCAGGTGTGGTCACCGCCAGAACGCACTCCACTGACCCGTGGGGCTCCTGGGATGGAGGGACATCAGCGCCCTCCCTGTCAGAGGGGCCAGAGGGGCGGCTGCGGCTGCCAGGGCTGCTGCCGGTGCAGCCCTGTGACAGTCCCCTCCCGCGGCAGGTGAGACAAGGCAAGGTGACGCGCCAGGGGAAGTTCAAGCCCAACAGTTACGCGTACCGGACCAAGGCCGGCACCGTGCTGCTGCACAAGTCCACCATCAACAGGTGGGTGAGCGGGGAGGGCGTCCCGCGGGGCGGGGGCTGCGTGGGGCCCGGCCGGGCTGACGGGGCTGCTCCTGCAGGGAGGCCTCCAAGCTCTACAGCCGCTGGCTCACCTACTTCATGGCCGTCAAGTCCAACGGCGGCGTCTTCGTGCGCGACTCGTCGCAGGTGCACCCGCTGGCCGTGCTGCTCATGACTGACACCGACATCCACGTGCGAGGTCAGTGCTCCGGCTGCCCCCTGGCCCCAGCTCCTGCTTCCCCAGGCTCTGCCTTCCCGGGGCTGTGGAGGCCGTGGGTTGTGAGCTGCTCCCTGCCCTGCAGGGGGACAAAGCCAAGCCCCGGGAGGCTGAGCCTCAGGGCTGTGCCTGATCATCCTGGGGAAAGGAGCTGAGCTGGCAGGAGCCCACTGTCCCTGGGGATGCGTCCCTTCAGCCCGTGGGGTTTTGGCAGCGCTGCAGTCGGTCTGTAGCTCAGTGGGGCTATGCCTTCAGCCACCTCCTGTGGGAAACGGGGAGGATCCCGCTGCGTGCTCAGAGCTGCCTGGCTTTTGTGGGAGCTGTCGGCCCAGTTGAGTCCCTGGGGCGGGCTAAACGAGTGTGGGGAGGAGAGGAGCTGCCCCGGGGGCACGGAGGAGCCCCAGCAGCCCCGCTCATGCTCTCTCCCTTCCCACAAGATGACGGCTGGCGAGCAACCGTGTCCCTGACGGACAGCGACCTGCTGGTGCTGGAGGGGGACTCCTACACCATCCGCTTGCTGCGCGACTTCCGCGTGTCCCTCTCCAAGATGGTGGAGACGTGCCTGTGCTACGAGATGGCCGCGATCCCCGGGGACCTGCACCACCAGCACAGCCAACTGCTCGACATCCTGGTGGATCTGCTCAAGGGCCCTCCCGGCAGCTTCGGCTCGTAGGCGGAGCTGCAGCCTCGTGTGGGGACTTGTAATTTGTATAAAGATGTTCACAAATGTTTATTTAAATAAAGTTCTATTTATCCCTTGTGAAGTCATCTCTCTCCATCCTAGAAGATTAATGTTGTCTGAATCGCCTGCTGTCGGCTCCGTGCATGGTCACCGCGTGGGAAGAGCAGCGCAGTCCCGTGGGAACGGCCTGGGAGTGCCGACGGACCCGGCGCCAGCTCCGTGGACACCCACCCGCCCCTCCGCCTGTCCCTGACGGGAACAAGGACACGGCTGCTGCGGGCCCTCCTCTGCCCCCTCCCCACGGGGCTGGGCTGGAGCCGCTCCGGGGCCAGGGCTGCTCCGGGCTCAAGAGGAGGACGGATGTCCCGGCTGTGCCAGGATCGTGGATCCAGCAGCTCCGGCGGGGACGGGATCGCTGATCGTTGTCTCTCCACATGGAGGAAGCCCCGAAAGCACCGGAGGGAGAGGAATTCCACACAGGATCCGAGGGGCCCTGCCTGCCCCAGCACAGTCGTGGCGTCTGAGTGTGAGATGTGACTCGTCCTTCCTACCCTGCCTGTACTTCGCGTCCTCTTGAGTTGTTCCTATGATTTTTTTTTTAAATTCCTGTTCTCCCCACGTGGAGGAGGCCGGATCCCTGTCCCTTGTGCAACACAGGACGTGATTGTAGCTGCCAGGCTGCCTGTGAGCGCTGCTCCTGCGGGAAGCCAGGAGCAGAGGCACAAAATCCTTTGTTTTCTATGAACAGGGACCATATTTCTGTGGAAGGAGGATTGCAACAGGCACAGCACTCACTGAGGAATCTGGAGTTTAATCCCAGCTTTGCCTTGGATTCTCTGTCCGAAGAAGACAGTGACCTACCTCACAGGGCTGTTGTGAGGGTCGGGGTTTGTAACGGGAGCCCTCGGGCCCAGGGCTGTGCCCCCTGGGGCCCGGGCTCCTTTCTTTTTAATTCCCATTTCTTACACTCTTTGTACCTGCAGCCGGGAATGGGAGCGAGGCCGTTTCCATGGCACAGGGGCTCCTGCCCCGGGGCCCCCCTTTGGTTCTCCCAGTTGTACCATTTCAGTTACTGCTCATGGGCTTTCAGGCTCTGTGGCTGTGCCAGCACAAGGCCCGGGGGGCCCTTCCGAGGCTCCGCTGCCCCCGGCCCTGGGGACGCCGGCGCGGGGCCCTTGGAGCCCTGCAGCCTGGGGTCACTCCAAACTGCTCATCTTCATTTCACTTGCTTGAGGTTTGTCACTATTATTTGACCAGTGTTTCTTTTAGCCTGTATAATGGGCAGTATGGTTTTCCCTTCCAGCAGGTTTAAAAAAAAAAAAGAAAAAAAAAAAAACAAAAAAAAAAAAAAAAGACTAAGCTATTGTCTAAATGGTTCCGAACTAGTGTGATATTGGGATACTTCCGTGGCTGTTATGTGATACTGGATCTTTTTACAACATAGATTAAAGACAATAAAAAGGGATAGAGTAGGAACTGCCTCTGTCCTCTTCATTCTTTTTTACTGTTTTTTTTCTGTGAAGTTTGGAATTTTGTGCCTTTCCCTGGGTAGGCAAGGGCAGCAAGAGCAGCTTCTCTGCTGGGAGAGGTGCAGAGCTGCCCTGGGGCTGTGGGCGTGAGGGGCTGCAGGGCCCTGCTGTGCCCCCACAGCGACCCCAGCCACGCTGAGGGGACAGGGGCTGTGGGCACAGGGGGCTGGCACTGAGGGAGGGCTGCTGGGGGGAGATGTNAAAAAGAAAAAGAAAAAAAAAAAAAAAAAAAAAAAAAAAAAAAAAAGACTAAGCTATTGTCTAAATGGTTCCGAACTAGTGTGATATTGGGATACTTCCGTGGCTGTTATGTGATACTGGATCTTTTTACAACATAGATTAAAGACAATAAAAAGGGATAGAGTAGGAACTGCCTCTGTCCTCTTCATTCTTTTTTACTGTTTTTTTTCTGTGAAGTTTGGAATTTTGTGCCTTTCCCTGGGTAGGCAAGGGCAGCAAGAGCAGCTTCTCTGCTGGGAGAGGTGCAGAGCTGCCCTGGGGCTGTGGGCGTGAGGGGCTGCAGGGCCCTGCTGTGCCCCCACAGCGACCCCAGCCACGCTGAGGGGACAGGGGCTGTGGGCACAGGGGGCTGGCACTGAGGGAGGGCTGCTGGGGGGAGATGTGTGCTGGTGCTGCTGGTGCCCGGAGAAACCAGCCCAGCATGTCCCAGTGCCCAGAGCTGCCCAGCCCAGCATGTCCCAGTGCCCAGAGCTGCCCAGCCCAGCGGGTCCCAGTGCCCAGAGCTGCCCAGCCCAGCATGTCCCAGTGCCCAGGGCTGCCCAGCCCAGTGTGTCCCAGTGCCCGGAGAAACCAGCCCAGCGTGTCCCAGTGCCCGGAGAAACCAGCCCAGCGTGTCCCAGTGCCCAGAGAAACCAGCCCAGCGTGTCCCAGTGCCCGGTGCTGCCCAGCCCAGCGTGTCCCAGTGCCCAGAGAAACCAGCCCAGCGTGTCCCAGTGCCCAGTGCTGCCCAGCCCAGCGTGTCCCAGGGCTGCCCGTGCCGTGTCTGGGGGAGCTGAGGCTGCCTGGAGCTGGGGGTGTTTCCACAGCCGCGCTCAAGGAGGGGCAGAGGAGCGGCTGCTCCAGGGACGGGCCTGGAACTTGGGTCCCAGTCCTGTGAGGGGTCCCAGGTCAGGTCTGAGCCAGGGCGGGAAACCTTTCCTTTATCTGTGTGGCCGGGGGCACCTCCTGGGTGGCGCTGGTTCCCTCTGGCTGTGCCAGCTGTTCCAGCTGTGCCACGGGCACCGAGGCCTCCACAGGGGCCCGTGTCAGCCCAGAGCCCCCGCCCCTCTGAGCCCAGGCTTGAGGAGCAAAGCCAAGGATGGGAATTTTGTGGCTGAAACTAGAGACACCCCAAACCCTTCAGGCCCCCCTTCAGCGCTCTACCAGCACCATCCGGTGTCCGCCCGGCCCCCCCCGCCCCACAGAGCCACACCAGCCTGAGGAGGAACATCTAGAAGCTTTATTTCAACCCTTTACAATAGTAAGAATCACAACATCAAGTCAGGAAATGTTGCTAAGGAGACGACGCTCTTACAGCCCCCGGGGAGGGGAGACACAAAGGCAGAAGTACCCGAAGGGCTCCCCCGGACCCGCAGAGCTGTTGTCTCACACCAAGCACTGACCTCCCCTCCCCAGCCCTCGCCTCCCCGCCACGGCGCAGGGACCGCGGAGTCTCCCCCTCCTCGGGCACCCCCTGCAGAAAGATCCTATGACACG
>WBMY01014856.1:184988-196538 GCA_013397315.1 Donacobius atricapilla | reverse complement strand
GGCACGGGTCCGGCACGGGTCCGGCACGGGTCAGCCGCGGCGCTGGGGAAGGGCGCAGGGACGGGAGGTGACGGCAGCGCCGATCTCCGCTCCTGGGACGGCAAATCCTGCCCGGCCCCGTGGGGTCTCGCAGACCCCAGAGCTCCTCCGGGTGCCCTCGGGGCCTGGAACTCAGCCCTGCTCGCAGCTGGACAGCCTGGAACGGCTGGCACAGGGGCCAGGGAATGCCAAGGGCAAATCCCGGCCTTCTGGGGCCGAGGGCTGGCGTGGGGTCACTGCTGTGACACTGGATCATGACCTGGGGACACCCAGAGCAGCTGTGGCTGCCCCTGCATCCCTGGCAGTGCCCAAGGACAGGCTGGACATTGGGGCTTGGAGCAGCCTGGGACAGTGGGAGGTGTCCCTGGCCATGGCAGGGGTGGCACTGGATGATCCTTAGGGTCTCTTCCAGTGACTCCCTGAGCACAATTCCCAGCTCCCTGGGGCTGTGCCAGGCCCACACGTGCCTCAGGGAGGGAATGTCCCCTTCCTGTGCACAGATGTCCCATTGCTGCAGCCAGACCTGGAACGCGCAGAGCCGAGGCTGGGGACAGTCTGTGTTCCCGTGGGAGAAGGGATGAATCACAGCCATGAGAGCTGGGATCCGTTCTCACCCTCACACAAACAGGGCTGAAGGACTGGGCTGGACAGATCCCTTCCAGCTCAGGCTATTCCATGATTCTGTAGCTGCTCCCAAGACTGCCAGGTGCCCTCTGCCAGCACAGAGCACGTGGATCTCACCAGCTTTCACTGGGGGTGAAGGCCCCTGCCAGCCCCTCTGCTGGGCTCACAGCCTGGAGGGATCCCTGCTCCCAGGTTCCACGAGGCAGGGTGGAGATGGGCAGTGCCAGCCCTTGGGAATGCCCAGCAGGGTCAGGCACCCCGAGGTGGGTCCAGCTCTTTCCAGCCATCCCCATCCTGGGCTCCAGCCTCACTCCCGGGGAGCACAGCAGAGGCCCCAGGAGCCAGGAGGCCGGAACAGGCTGTGCTGGAGGAGCTGCACTTCAGGAACAGCAGGAGAAGGACAAGAACTGGATCAAAACCATTCCCTGGAGGTGCCAGATCCCTGCACTCACCTTGACGGCTCCTCCGGCCGGCGCGTGCCCCACGTTGTCCAGAGACCCCACTTTGGCCTGGGCCTTCTCCTTGAAGTTCAGCTTCTGGTTCTCGATTTTGACGTCTCCTCCCCCTGCAGGGACATGGAGCAGGGCTGAGTTTGGGGCAGCCCCCAGTCCCACCCAGGTGTTCCCAGCCCCGCCCTGGAGCCACTGGGGACCCTCTGGAGGAGGGACACAACAAGTTCCACAGCCACTGGCTCAGCCTCTCCCCAGGGAAAGTTTGGTTTCAAACTGGAAGACCCAAGTTGGTGATTTCCAGCTGTGCCAGCAAACAGGGAATGCTGCACATCCAGGCAGACAGGCTGGAGAGATCCTCCCTGGATCTGCTCCCGAGGCTGCCTCCTCCACCAGAGGTGTGACATGCCACCCCCACTGTCCCTCACTGCTGCCATTCCAAGGCTGACTCCTACTGCTGCTGTCCCTGTCCCTGCCCAGCTCTGCCATCTGTGCCTCCAGCAGTGCCAGGACAGCTCCTGCTGCTCTGTGTCCCTGCCTTCCTGCCCCCCTTATCCCTTCCCCTGCTGCTCCAGCCCTGGCATCCCGGGGCACCCCAGCCTGCCTGGACAGCCCCTCCCTGGCACACACCCGGCCTGCAGGAACGCTGCAGGCTCAGGAGAACATGGAGGTCAGAAAAAGAACTGCAGAATTTTAGCAAGGTTTTTCCAGAATGGAATAGATTCCGGAATGCTGCAGTACCCATTAACCACAGAATAGAGTCCTGGAAGGGGCTGGGTTAGGAGGGACCTTAAGGATCATCCAGTGCCCTGTCCAGCCTGGCCTTGGGCACTGCCAGGGGTCCAGGGGCAGCCACAGCTGCTCTGGGCACCCTGTGCCAGGGCCTCAACACCCTGCCAGGGAATAATTCCTGCCCAAGATCCCAGCCAGCCCTGCCCTCTGGTAGTGGGAAGCCATTGCCCTTGTCCTGGCACTCCAGGCCTTTGGAAATTGTCTCTCCCCATCTTTCTCGGCTCTCTTCAGGTCCTGGAAGGCCACAATGAGGTCATCCCAAAACCTCTAGGCTGAATAATCCCGACTCTCTCAGCCTTTCCTCACAGGGGAAATGTTCCATCCCTCTGATCACAGTGGTGCCTCCTTTACTGACAAATCCGACTGTGCACAAACTCACAGATTGGAATCCTGAATCTTAAGGATGATTCCAAGCCTCCTCCATGGACAGGGCCACCTTTCCCTGGCTGCAGTCCATATCCCAGCAGCTTCTCCAAAGCCCAGCTGAAGTCTTGCTAAGCCCAGCTTTGCCTCCCAGCGACATCATTAAACCCTCAGCCCCCCTCTGCCCGCCTGGCATGGCACACGGTGGAAAGCAACAGATCTGGTCCAACAAGGCCAGCAAAACCCTCGGGGAGGCGCTGGCAGGGTGGCAGTGCTGTCAGCAGGCCTGGACAAGGGCAGGGATTGTCACTCCCAGCTCGTTATTTCCGAGCACTGAGCTCGCAGAGGTCGCGGCCGTGGCACCGCGTTCCCAACGCTCGGAGCGAGGGGCTCCTGCAGGAACAGGAGGGGAGCTGCTCTAACCTGGCAGGCTGGGGACGCTGCAGGGGACTCCCAGAGGGGACAAAGAGCAGCCTGTGGTGCTTGTTCCCAGCCCTGGGCAGTGAACTCTGTCCCTCATGCGCGGGCCGTGCCGGCGGCGGCGTTCCCGGCTGGAAAAGTGTCCCCAGACGCCAAGGGCCAGCCAAGGTCATGGAGCTGAGCATCCCTCAGGCCAAGCCAGGGGCCTCCAGCCCCAGGACCCCGGGCTGGGCACAGACTGGGGACACACCTGAGATTCCCAGGAACTGAGGCAGGGCCACTGCTATGCTCTCAGCAGGGAGCAGGAATTCCACACTCATCCCAGGAAATTCATCAAAGGGCCAGAAGGGTTTCATGTGAGGCAGGAGCTACCCTGGACTCAAGGCTAAAAGGACCCTTGTATCTGAAGGGTCCAGGGAACTGGAGGGAATTTCCTTTATCCTTCCATGTTCCATGAACATCCTGGGATGTTCTGAGTGCTCCAAAACCCTCTGTGAGCATGGATGAAGCTTCCTGGAATGATCATGGAAGCATCCGTGTTCTCCTTCTCAAATGAGCAGGACAAGCAGAAATGAGTCAAAGCTGTAGATTATCTTCACAGGCAAGAGGACATCCCATATCTCCTAATCCCTCTCCCTGCTCATGAAACAACCAGGAATTGTGGAAGAAGCATTTTTAGAAATTTCCAGAAGCACTGGGGGAACCCCCTGAAAGTAACAAATCCCTCAAACTATTCCATTCCCAGTCCAGGACTGTATTTAAGGGACAAAACTTAGAGACAAATGAGGAAATGGCAGAATTCCTACCTGGCTTATGCTTGATATTTGCTTTAGATCCACACTTGGAGGACACTTTGGAAAGGTCGACTTTCTTGTTCTGGATCTGCACCTGGAGAGACAAAAAGCAGGAGCTGAGCACAGAAGCCTCTGCAGACTCTGGAGGCCAAAGGGCACCTCAAGCAGCACGCTGTGCTCTGTGAGCCTGTGCCCCTGCTGGCCCACGTTATTCCTCCTGCAGAGTCCCAGGAATCCCTCCTGGGCATTCCGGCAGCCCCGGGGTCACTCCGAGCCAGGGGGGTGAAAGTGAGGGACAGAGCTGAGACCAGGGAGCAGGACAGGGACAGAACCAAGCTCAGGGCACAGCCATGGGATACAGGAGCCCTGGGAACAGGGACAATAAAAGCCAACCCCGCTGCCACGGCCCCCACACGGCTCCTGCCCAGCCTGGAAACACGGCCATGACCTGGGCAGTGCCAAGTCACCAGGCCTGGGTCACCTCCCAGAGCCCCTGCTGCGGGGCCAGGGCTGTGCCACCAGCTCCAGCCGCTGCTCTCCAACCTTCATGTCCAGCCTGGAGAGGAGAAGGCTCCAGGGAGAGCTCAGAGCCCCTGCCAGGGCCTGAAGGGGCTCCAGGAGAGCTGCAGAGGGACTGGAGGGACAGGACACAGGGAATGGATCCCACTGCCAGAGGGCAGCGATGGATGGGATACTGGGAAGGGATTCCTGGCTGGGAGGGTGGGGAGGGGCTGGGATGGAATTCCCAGAGCAGCTGTGGCTGCCCCTGGATCCCTGGCAGTGTCCAAGGCCAGGCTGGACAGGGCTTGGAGCAGCCTGGGACAGTGGGAGGTGTCCCTGCCATGGCAGGAGTGGCACTGGATGATCCTTAAGGTCCCTCCACTCAAAGCAGTCTGGAATTCTCTGAGGGATCATGGTGCCCAGATGGAATACACTGCTCCAGGAATCCATCTCTCTCAGAGACCAAGGCCAGTGTGAGAGCAGCCTCCAGCTGGAACCTGCAGGCTCACAACTTCTGCTCCAGCTCAGTTCACAGAGGAAGCCCAAGGATTTCCTTTGGAATACGACAAGAATTCCTTGACCCACCAGCTACTCTGGTAGTTTACTGAGAGTTCTCAGGATAATTTGCCGAAACTCTTGCTAGGGAAGCAGGGATGCTCCTGCTCTGTGTGCACAGGGGGGAGTGCCAGGATGCGGCCCAGGGAAGCAGGAAGCACAGCTCAGCCTCCTGCCACAGCCCCACGGCCCCAGCTCAGTGACACCCTCACAGGGTCTACCACAGACCCTGATTCCATTTTCTCAGGGCTTGTGGGTAGCTGCTACAGCTTTAATCACCCGTCCTTGCTTGCTCAGAACTGAGATGAGATTAAATTTATTTCACAGAATGCACTTTGAAAAATCCTGCTGTCTGTTACCAGCTGTGACTCCTGACCTGAGACCCAAACTGTCCCATGTTGGAAGCGTCTGTTTGTGGTCTCACTTCTAGCAGGACCTGGGCTTGCACCTTGGGATTGCGCTCAGAGAGCCAAACACAGACTCTGGTGCCAGAAATAAACTTTGGTGCCAGAAAATAAACTTGGGAAGTTGGACAGAGGCTCAGGTGGGGAGTGTGAGCCTCAGCTCTTGTTAGCATTTCTGTCTCTGACCACTTCCCAGTCCAGCCAAGCAGGCCAAGCCAAAGGACAGGGAAACATATGGACACTCCAAATTCCCTTCAGACCTGCACCACCACAGACATTGCCTGCACTTTGTAAAAGCTACCCCTGTACTGCTTCCTCTGAACAGAAAGCTTGGCCAAAGGTTGGACTCCATGGAGATCTTTTCCAACTGCAGTGGTTCTGAGAGTGGGAAATACTAAACATAAAAACATCAAAACCTTTTCCCCAGGAAACCAAACCATGTTTGTATTGAGGTATTTCTGGCGAGTATAACGTGAGCAGGAACAACAGCTTCTGCTTTTGGGCACGGCTCCTGGGGAATCTTGGCATGGAAAATCATTTCTCTCCTTGGATAGAGGGCAAAATGGGCACCTGGACAGAGACCCAGCCTGGAGCCACTTGGGTGGGGTGGCAGGACAATGCCCCTGGATCCCTGGAGTGTCCCAGGCCAGGTTGGACAGGGCTTGGAGCAGCCTGGGGCAATGGAAGGTGTCCCTGTCCATGACAGGGGTAGAATTGGACGAGCTTTCAGGTCCTTTCCATCCCAAACCATTCCATGTCTATCAGTTCTTCCACAGCAATCCTAAAGCTCCATCAGGAGTTGTTTTAAACCACTACACTCTTGTCCACACGATCCCTAAAAGCTCTAACTGAAGGCACAGACCAGAACAGACCTTCCAGACAGACCCACCTGGGAATTCAACACTGGGAATTCTATCAGAAGTGATCACCACAACTACTTAAGCAAGAAAACATCTTGGAAGAGGTCACTAAAGTCACAGCGCTCCAAAGGGAGTGGGAAGATACAAAAATGAATAAAAGGAAATTAAATTGTTGGGAAGACAGACTGAGCACTCACATCCACACTGCCTGTGCTGGAGAGGGCTGGAAATGCTTGCCTGGAGCTGCTCTGGGAGCATTTGGAACCTGAAAATGAGCTTTTGGCTCTGAAAATGCGGAATAAGGAGCTGCTTAAGTAGTTGAGCAAGGAGCAAAACTGCAGTGGTGAAAGGAGAGTGTGGGAGAAGAGAAGAGAAAAAGAAAGCAGGGACACAGCTGTCCCCAGGGCTGGGAATGCCTGGCACTGAGGAGGGAAGGACAGGATGGTGATTCATGAGCAGAAGGACACTTCAGTGACGCAGCTAATCAGGCAAGGAAAGATCCCCCACATTTCAGCCCCACTTCTGCCAGCCTGAAAGAACAAGAAAGGCCCCTGTGAGGCTGCTGAAAGGCTGAACAAGGTAAAGGTGGCAAAATTGAAGTTGTTTATAAAATGCAGGTCCTTGGAGTGCATGGGCAGGGAAATGCCACCAGCTGCTCAGAAGCTGTCACCAGTGTGGCCAAAAGCACTTCTGGGACAGGCTGGGGGACAGGAGCAGGTGGAACAAGCAGCAGGAACAGAAAAAGGGCTCAAAAACACCCTGAGGGCACCAAACTGACACCAGGGCTTAACACCAGCATTTCCAGGTATCCTGTGTGATTGTTTCCATGGGAAACACTCCCATAAACATGGTGTAAATCATGGAAACACCAAGTGAGAGTCACAAATCCCCAGACAGGAGGGCAGCAGGGATGTGGGAAGGCAGCCTGGGGTTCAGAGGCACAGGTGTGGCTTCAGCATCTGTCTCTGGCCACCCTGGCAACCAACCTGGAGGGAACCAGTTGTTAAGAACCCACATTTGGTTGCCACTTGCAAAGATTTGTGGAAAAATCAGTCATGTAGAGGTTCAGCCAGTTGGACATGGATTTCCCAGGAAAAGTGGCCCCCAGCTGGCTCCAGAGCCAGGTCCTGAGCAGGGTTTGTGTCACTGGACCAGACTCTGACCAGACACCCCGGGTGCCTCACCAGGTGTGACATCACTGCTCGGGAGGCCAGGATATTTAAACAGCTCTGGAAAAAACTTCATTGGGCTCAAGTCCTTCAGTGGGTTTGGAACCACCCGAACTTTGCATTCCTGAGCGTGTCCTGTGCCAACAGCCCAGCCCAGCTTTGTCAGGGCAGCACAGACGTGCCTCAACGAAATGAGCCCCCAGACCATGCTCATGCTCTCCCAGGCTCTAGGGTCTGGACAGTTAACCTGGGTTGCCTGGCAGACACTTGGAGCACCCAACACCCCAAACCAAGCTGCAGACACCACCAGATTAACTTTCTATTTTAATAAGCTCAGCCCTGCTGCCAGAGATACCAGCAGCCTTTAAATTTAGAAATTAATCACAGCTCAAAGGTTAAGTCCCCGAGTCTTTGCCTGCTCCAAGGTCCCTTTTATGAAACAAGAAGTGAATGAGTGTGGCTCCAGCTGGCCCTGTGAGCCAGGGGAGAGCAACAGGCACTTCCAGGCCATAATGCTTCTGCTCTGGGAAATCCAAGGTCCAGGGGAGGTCAGACAGCACCAGGAGGTGCTGAGGGAACTCCCAGTGAGCTCAGCCCCAGGATCCCCACCCGAGTTTGGCCATGGTCAGCCCAGAAAGCAGGAACAGCCCAGGTGTAGCTGTGCACTGAAACAAAACACACACATTCAGCCCGGCAGAGAGAAGGTGCAATAATCCTCCAGGCTGAGCTGTTCTCCAGGAGCCCGGGGGCTCTGTCACAGCCTCTGCCTCCAGCAGAGCACTCCTGAGGCTGACACACCCAACACAGCACCAGAGAAGGAGTTAGTAGATAGACAGCTTGCCCAGACCCATACTTACATTCCCACCTCCAGGGACATGCTTAATATTGTCCTTGGAACCACACTTGGACTGAACATGGCTGTAGTTCGCTTTTTTGGAGACTATCTGGACCTGGAACGTTACAGAACGGAAAACAACACAAGGGAAGAGGACTGGTTAGAGTTGTCATCCAGCAGGAGGCTGAGGGGGCTGGTGGAGCAACAGGGATCGTGTGGGACCCGACCCAGTGCCGGGGAAAGCCACCGAGGAGCAGAGTGAGAGAAAGTGAAGGACAGGAGGCTGCAGAGACAGTGTTAGTGCCAGGCTGGGAGCACTGCGGAGAATGTGCCCGGGAGCTGGGATAATGGGAGGGGATGGGATAATGGGATGGGATAATGGGAGGGGATGGGATAATGGGATGGGATAATGGGATGGGGTGGGATAATGCGATGGGATGGGATGGGATGGGATGGGATGGGATGGGATGGGATGGGATGGGACTGCCCATGGCCCTGGAAACATCCCTGGAGCAGGGAGAGCCAGCCCAGAGGGATGGGATGGGCTGGGATTGCCCACAGCCCTGGAAGCCTCTCTGGAGCAGGGAGAGCCAGCCCAGAGGGATGGGATGGGACTCTCCATGCCCCAGGAAGGCTCCTGGCAGGTTTTCAGTGACAGCTGCCCCAGAGCAGGGAGAGCCAGCCCCTGGAGCCACCACTCGCAGCACGCTGTGAGCTGCTCCGTGCCCACAGCGGGGCTGGCTCCAGCCCTGCATAATGTCCCTCCAAACCCCTGGGCAGTAATGCTGGGGCTGAGAAACATTTTTCTGTTGAAGGTGGTCACACCTTCAGTGGAATGATCTCAGGTGAGTCTTAGGTTAATGAACTCGTTTCTCCTTCACACTGACTCAGATTTAAGGGTGTGAGAATGTGGTTGGTGGTGGGTGCTGGGGGATGGTTGGACTCCATGATTTCAGAGGGCTTCTCCAGCCTCAATGATTCAGTGATTTTTAAATAGGAGGAGTGGTTCAGGTGAGCTCTACTCACAGCAGTAACTGGGTTAGACACCAGTGTTTACAAGGGTTAGTTACAACACAGGTTTAGTCTGGGGTTATTTACCACGGCACAAGCGGGCCCCAGCTGGATCCTCATTTCTACAAGAGGTGACAAACCTGGAGCACAACAGGGATCACCCAACACTCTCCCTTGGGCAGGTTCCCAGAGCTCCTCAGCCAGCTCAGAAAGGCTGGATGCAGGGAACAGCAGCTCTGGGAATGTACCTGTGCCATGGAGTGCGGGGTGGCTCACTGACTCCCTAGAGGTACAAATCCTGTTCATTCCTGCCTGATGATACTGGAAATTAAACTGTGGCAGTCCCACCTCACACCACCCACTTGTACTTTGGAGTAACCCACCCAATAGTGATGGCCTAAGGCTTGGAGTTACAGAGTTTCGGTACAGTTGGGTTGGGAATATTGCAGGAAAGATGTGAATTCCTTCATAGTCTGCAGTCCTGAAAGAAGCAGCTGTGAACTCAACCTCTCTGCCTCGTTACACACTGGTTCTGTGTGAGAAGAACTGGGTTTAAGGGGAACCCTCTGACTCAAAGGTAAGCCTGTATTAACCTGGAAGTGAAACAAGAGGACCCTGCTCTGGAAACCTTTCCAGCAGGAGTGGAGAAGGCGCCTCCCTGGAGGAGTTTCCCTGGGAACATCTCAGGGTGCACAGGAGAGAACGGGAAGTGTCTGTGCAAGGAACAGTGCCACCGACAGGAGAGAGCAGGACAGCTGGAGAGGAGGGACAGTGACTCAAAATGGAAACGTTTTCCTTCATGTCCCCCAGAGAGAAGTGTGAAAGGAACTCACTTTCCCATTGGGCTGTTTGGGGACCCCCTCTTTTGCTGCTGCTTTAGGAGCCACTCTAGTGCCCGCGCTGGGCTCAGACCTGGGCGCGGCGGCGGCTGACTCTGGCCTTTTCTCTACTTTCCCCTGGATGGAGACAAAGGGATGATTTCAACCAGCAAAAGCAGCAGTGTGGGCAGTGGGAACACGGATAAACCTGGGGCAGCAGGTGACCCAGGAGAACTCCTTGCATGCTCTAATTCCCAGGCCAAGGATAATCCCGTGCCCACAAACAGCGACACTGAGGGTGGGAGGGCACAGAGCAAGGATTCAGCTCTCAAAAAGCTCCTGGTGCCCTTCCTCGGGATCCAAGTGACCCCAGGACACTGATCCAGCCAAAAAATCCAACCAAATCCCTGGGGAACCCAAGAGCAGGACCAGCTCCTTCACGGGGAGGACGTGCTGCAGATCTGGGAGGCAAAGACACTCAGGGCTGGTCTGGGGCTCTGAGAGCTCTGCTGGACACACACCCCGTGCTCCCAGCTCAGACTCCCACCCCGCCACGCTGCACTCAGCCTTTGAGCTCAACAGCTCATTCAGTTTTTATCTACCAAAAGGCAGGTGCACCCAGAGGGTCCAGCTGAGCAGAAAACTGAAGGAAAATCTAGAGGTTTCATAAAAATTCAGCAACTACCGGAGAATATCCATTGTTTTGCTAGTTTAGATGCAGGGAAATGCAGCAGAGCCTGCATTTTGGGGAGGGCTCAGCATAAATCTTGTATTTCACTAACCTACAGACCAATGAACAATAAAACCCCAACACTACAACATTCTGAGACTCTAAAACCAGCTCAGTGTAAATAAGACTACAAAAGGGACAATTTGCTTAACAAGGCAATTGTTGGGCTTTAATAACTCCATGAAAATATTTAGAAAATTAAGGCCAGTGCAATTAAATGCAAAGTCCCTTGAGCTGACACAACGAGGGCTGTGCTGTGCTGCTGCACAGCCAGGAGACTGCTGACTGAGGATAAATCCATGCTGTATCGATGCTGTCTGGGACACACAACACCCAGGCAGGACTGCCCTTGACTTAATTGTGCCTGAGAGCAGATCAAGGCTCCCAGCATGGAACGTGCTCCCTTGGCAGCAGATGGAAGTTCTGGGCCGGGTTATTCAGCACCACAGAGCTGCAGCAAAGAGAAGTGGAAAGATCTGTGTCCCACTGGGGGGAAAGTCATGGCCCTGTGGCTGCTGCTAACACACGTGGCCAGGCCCAGGCTGGGCTTATACAACAGCTAATCAAAGTTCTGTGGTTCTGCACAGCCATGCTGTCAGTGCTCAGCAGGGGCTGCAGCCCTATCCCCACTCCTTTGTCCTTTCCGTGGGAGATGCTGGTGCTGGAAGTGCCATCTAAGAGCACTAAGAGGCAGTGAGAGCCCCAGGTGTTATCTCTGGTAACGGTTCTTCAGCACTACCCTCTCCTCATGGCCACCATGGGTGGTCCCAGAAGATTCATTCCACATCAGCTTTGGGCCTGATGAGTTGGGCATGGGAAAGGTGTTGTGGAACTTGCTCCTGAATCCCTATTTCCCTCATCCTAGTGCACTATTCCACCTTCTGTGCCACTCAGCAGACTCAGTTCCTCAACTCAAAGGCAAAGGGCTGGAATATAGACAAGATTCTGAGCCCTCCACAGGGAGTTTCTGTGCCAGGCCCTACGGCAGGAGAGCAGCTCTGGACTCCTGCAGGTGTTCAGGGAGCAGGGGCTGGCTCTGGGGGTGAATCCCGCCCCGTGCCCAAGCAGGAACCCAGCGAGGAGCCCTGCAGAGCGTGCTGAGAGAGCAGTGAGGACACAGCCACCCAGCCCCACAGAGCCCCACAGAGCCCCGCACCGCACGGAGCAGAGGCCAACTTCCCCCCCC
>WBMY01014856.1:135171-177804 GCA_013397315.1 Donacobius atricapilla | reverse complement strand
AATAATAATAATAATAATCAGCTTTCTGTTTTCTGAGCACAACGAAGACTGAAATGCAGCAGCCTCCGGGGCTGGAGGGGGATCTGCCGTTCAATTCCAAACCAACGGGATTTATTTCAGCAGCATGGAAAGCAACAGAAGGAATGGCTGGTAAAGCTGGATTAGTAATTGGGTGCTCCTGGCATCCAGAGCTACGTGCAATCCACAGGCCGTGGCTTTCCAATTACGGGCACACAGGGATTGCGAGCTCCAAATCCCCATGGGATCAGCTCCCGTGGTCACACGGGCACGGCCTCGAGGGGACAGAGCCCCCAGCCCCCCCAGCCCTCCTGGGGACACGCGGGGGGACTCTGCTGCCTGCTGGAAGCTCCTGAGAGCAGAGCTCCAAGCCCGGAGGGCAGGCCCCGAGCAGGACTCTGCATGCACAGAAATGGGCTGTGAGCAATTGCAGAGCGTCGCTGAGCACAGGTGTTACTACACCTTTACTACGTGTTTGCTACTGCTACAATCACCAGCACCAGCCAGGGAGTTCACTGAAATCAAGTTTCCACGCTTTTATCAAAGTTTGCCACTGGCTGGGCCGTTGGCAGCTCCGAACTGGATGGGTTTGCTCCAGGGGCAAGGGCTCTCGGGTGGCAGCTCAGAAAACAGAATTTGGGCTGGCACAGTGGAGGAAGCAGGAAAAAGCTGGCAAATGAAACCCATGGAAGCAGAGATGCCGAACAGGGAGCAGCTCCTACCTTGGCCTTCTTCTCAGGGCTGGGAGGGAGCTCCTTGTTGGGAGGAGCTGTGATGTCGTTCCCACTCACGGCCTCGGCTGCTTTGGGCTCCTCTGGCTTGGCTGGGGGAAGGAAGGGACATTCGTAAGTTTAAGCTTTTTTTGTTTTTAAAAATGTGTTTTTTAGTTTACTGTTATTCAACACAGCAGCAGCAGGAAACAGAACTGACACAGCACAGGTTGGTGTTAGTGGAAGATTTCCTAAACCCCGGAATACCTGCAGGAAGAAAGATTTTCCCTGCAACAGGACAGGTTCATCCAGATGCTGTTAGATTCTGATTTCTCGTATTATCCCAGTGGGAAAAGCCAGAGAGCAGATGAAGGAAACACGTGGTTTAATTTAAATAGCAAATCTTCTCATCTTTCAAGCCATTAAAATGAATTGTTGGGATGTTAATGGTGAAGTTCTGACCTCTTCAAGGTTTTACACTTATCCTGGAGTGGGGTTCTGTTCCCAACTACCCCTATTGTTACAGCTGTTCCTGCTCAACCTTTCTTCTGCCCACAACCACAGCTGGAGCCCTCAGTGAGCAGGGAGGATTCCCTGAATCCTGCAGGGAGCAACAGGAAAGGTCACACAGGTCCCAGGTCCCAGCCCTGGGACTCCAACAGCAGCAGGACCTGGAGAGAGCCAGAGGAAGGCACAGAGCTGCTCCAGGGCTGGAGCCAGGCTGGGAGAGCTGGGACTGTTCCCCTGGAGAGGAGAAGGCTCCAGGGAGAGCTCAGAGCCCCTGCCAGGGCCTGAAGGGGCTCCAGGAGAGCTGCAGAGGGACTGGGGACAAGGGATGGGGGGACAGGACACAGGGAATGGCTTTAGCTGGAGGAGGGTACATTTAGATTGTTTCTGAAGAGGAAATTCTTTGCTGGAGGGTGGGCAGGCCCTGGCACAGGGTGCCCAGAGCAGCTGTGGCTGTCCCTGGATCCCTGGCAGTGCCCAAGGCCAGGCTGGACAGGGTCTGGAGCAGCCTGGGACAGTGGAAGGCAGTTTTCCCACATTTTCTCCCAAAATCCCTGAAATCCTGCAGCAGCCCTTGGTGCTACTCAGCACCAGGGGACGAGCAAGCAGCAGTTTCCCTACAAATCCCTTCCAACCCCTCCTTCCTTCCCCACAGTGCAGCTGCACAACCACACTGCCCTGGGCAGGATCCTGTGCCAACAGCCCAGCACAAATTCCTGCATCTCCTCTGTCATCTGGGGATTCAAATACAGCGTGATCCGTGTTGGACGCTGCTTTTTATAGCCCTGCAACAGCTTGTGACAAGCCCAGGGTAACAATTCCAGCAGTAAACAGCCTGTTCTCCACATCTTTTGGAAATTACTCTTGGTGTTCCTCGTTTTCCTGCTTGTCAGACTTGACAGGAGCGTCTCAGAGGATGGTTCAGTCCTGGAACAAGCCAGGAAATAAAATCACCCCGTGCCTCCTGCCCACCAGAGTACGGGGTTGTTGTTTTTTATGTTCTGATTCCAGGATAAGTCCAGAATAAGCCTCTTCTTCCCCCGAATTGGTCTAACCCCGTCCTACCCATCTGGCTTTCCAGTTTTGCAGCACTGGGCTGAGCATCCTGGGGACATTAAAAGAGGCTTGTGAAGGAAAACCAGCAAAATGTAGAGGTTGAACACCTGTCTTAACGCAAAATTCCTAGGAATTGTGTCTGTTCACCTGGAAAACCCATTTTTATTGCAGCTGACCTGTACTGGCTCCGCTCTGCCTGATTCCTCTCCTGCATTTCAATAAACCTTTATCCTCTCCCTCGTTTCACCTGTCAGTTCCACCCACAGCAACGCCAGCAGCAGCAGTTGTCAGCAGTTCCCTCTCCTGAAAAACAACCTCCTGCCCATTCCCTTCTCTCTGCTCCCAGGAACAGCTTCATTTGGAATCCTACTGGTCTCAAATATCCCTGACATCAAGGTGACTTCCCCGCTTGTGGAAGCTGCTGTCATTAATTATTTCAGCTAATTCAGCACCAACATTAAACCTCTGGCTGATGAGGGCCGGCAGCACCCAAGCCATGAATTCCCAGGATCAGGGAGTGCTCCTCAAATCCTGCAACATCCAAAGGGGTTCAGGATCTAACTCCAGCAGCTTCCACATTCCTGAACCAATGACAACAAGAATTTCATGTTATTTCATGTTGCTTAATAGAAGGTGAAAAAACCCTGGGACAGGACACAGGGAATAGCTTCCCAGCACCAGAGGGCAGGGATGGATGGATCTTGGGAAGGAATTCTCCACTGTGAGAGTGGGGAGGGGCTGGAATGGATTCCCACAGCAGCTGTGGCTGCCCCTGCATCCCTGGCAGTGCCCAAGGCCAGGTTGGACACGAGAGATGGGATGAGAGTGGGAGATGTCCCTGTCCATGGCAAGGGTGGCACTGGGTGGGCTTTAAGGTCCCTCCAACCCAAACCATTCCATGATGATGATGATAATGATGATATTATTATTATTATTATTATTATTATTATACTACAGGGGAACCAGGTAGAGAACTTCGCTACTTGAGGGGCCTTAATTCAGGCTCCATCTCTGACAGACATTCCAGGATACACAACCCTGCCCCATCCCCCAGGGATTACAGAAGGATAGGTTTGGGGTTTAATGTTCATTTGTCCTGTGCTCATCAGGACATTTGCTCTCATTCATGGTCTAATTACGAGGGTGTTCTCAGAGAAGAGAACTGGGACCATTTCCTACTTACAGGGAATATTAGGAGAAGCTGCCAAACCTTAATCAAATTTGTTCATTAGGCTGCAAGAATTATTTAGGAGACTTTCCAGTTTGCTTGCTCCCCCAAGCACAGCAAGAACCCCCTGAAAGATATTTGAAATGCATTTTGTTGGAGCTGCTGTGCCCCGAGCCGGCTCCTCCGGCTCCTCGTGCTGCTGAGTCAGCACCACAAGGGAATCACTCCCGAGGGAAAGGGGCTTCAAGGAGACAGGGAAGGACATTCCCATCTGGCATCTGATCCCTCCGAGGCACAGCCCTGCCATCAGGAGTGCTCTCTGCCCTGCTCCTCTCTGTGATGGCAGCACGTCCATCCTCGTCCCCTTTCCTCGCCCCTCCTGACTCGCTGCGCGTTTCTCACGCTGAAAACCACACTTTTTGGGATGCCTCAACCATTTCCAAGAGCAGCAATGCAAGAAATGATTCCTGTCACTGGTGACGCCCTGGCACAGGGTGCCCAGAGCAGCTGTGGCTGCCCCTGCATCCCTGGCAGTGCCCAGGGCCAGGCTGGACACTTGGAGCAGCCTGGGACAGAGGAAGGTGTCCCTGTCATGGCAGGGGTGGCTCTGGGTGGGATTTAAGGTCCCTCCCAACCCAAACCAGCCTGGAATTCTGTATTTAAGTGCACCAGTGAGAACAAATGGCTCCACAATAACCCCTAAACCCACAGACTCTGGGATTTTGTTTGGGGTTTTACAGGCACCAGTGAGGAAGGAGCAAACTCCTAAGTGGCCTCGTGTAACAGCAGGACCCAGAGTCCTCCAGAGACATCCCTGGGCTCAAACTCTGTAGCATTCCCTGAAAACGTCCCATCCCAGCAGGGATGGAATTCAGAAAGAGAGAGAAGAAAAATCTCTGTCAATTCGTAAATCCTAATGTTTGAAAGAGGGAAAGGTCAGGTGAAATATATGGAAAAAATTCCTGCTTGTGAGAGTGTGTAAAACCCCAAACAAAATCCCGGAGTTTGTGGGTTTAGGAGCTATTGTGCAGTCATTTGTTCTCACTGGTGCACCTAAATATAGAATTCCAGGCTGCTTTGGGTTGGGAGGGACCTCAAAGCCCGTCCCATTGGGTTCCACCACCTTTTTGCCGGTGGAGCCCCATGGTGGCCATGCTCCATGGCCAGCTCCAAGCCTCCCCAGGCCCATTCCCAGCCCACACCCGGCTCCCAGGGCTCCTGTGAGGCCGGAGATGAGCACCCCACACCAGCTGGAGGTGACACACACCTCATTTATCTCACGTGGATCCAACCATGCCGGAGTGCTTGGTACAGTGTGAGCTTGGCCAACCCAACCCTGAGCTGCAGCACGCTCAGCCAAGGCCACCCACAGAGCCCAAAGCACCAAAGCTACGTCTGGCAAAGCCTCACTAGAGCCAACCGGTTAAAAAGCCTCATTTTAAAAGGAATTTATCTCCAGAAACCAGGTGCTTGCCATGGCTGGATGGACCCAGTGAACAACACCGGAAGTGGAGTTGGGAGGAACAAGACTCAGAACAAATTAGCAGTGGTGATTTTTCAGAATGAATAGCAATAACCAGATGATCTGTGCCAAAACTACACCCAGAAAAGCAAGATTTAGCTCCCTGTGCTAAAAACCAACGACGGTCTTCCCACAGATGTGAAAAATGTCAAGTGCAACCCTCAGGCTTGCCTTGTTCCAGCAGGGTGAGCCACCAAACCCCTGTAATGAGGGTCTGTGCCTCCCAGAGGCCAGGCTGGGCTGGAGATGCACCCCAAGCGCCTGGGGCCGGCCACCGATGGCGACAGCTCCTGCAGGGACACAGCCCAGCCTGGGAGCTTGGCAGCCACCTGGAACGGGGACTCGGGGGCCTGAGGAGACTCTGAACGTGTTTTATCCTTAAACTCTCCCTTCTCTACTCGCTGCCCCTCTCCTGGTGGTTCCTACCCGCAGCTGAGGGTCCTTTAGAAGAGATGAAATTTGATACAACACAGCCAAAGCGGACAAGGCATGGCTTTAGGAGTCTTCTTTCCCAAAAAAGAACAGAAAGTAGAACAGCTCCTTTATCAGCTGTGGGAAGGCCAAAGGTGTTCCCAAGGCTCAACATGGAGCAGTCTGTCCCTCATTTCCTTAAAACTTCCCAGTTTGGACACCAAGTTTCTTTCCAAAGGCTCCTGCCCAGCTCTGACGCAGCTCAGCAGAACAGCCCAGGGAGCTTTTGGGCACCTCCTGCACGCCAACCAAGGGATTGCTGAGCTTGGAAAAGCCCTCTCGGACCATGGAGTCCAGCTGTCCCCCCAGCACTGCCAAGGCCACCACTGTCCCATGTCCCCAAGGGCCACAGCCACAGGGCTTTGGAATCCCTGCAGGGAAGGGGACTGCACCCGCACCCTGGGCAGCAGGGCCAGGGCTGCAGAGCCCTTCTGGGGAAGGAGTGGGAATGGCTCCCACTGCCAGAGGGCAGCGATGGATGGGATGCTGGGCAGGAATTGATCCCTGGGAGGGTGGGCAGGCCCTGGCACAGGGTGCCCAGAGCAGCTGTGGCTGTCCCTGGATCCCTGGCAGTGCCCAAGGCTGGGTTGGACAGGGCTTGGAGCAGCCTGGGACAGTGGGAGGTGTCCCTGCCATGGCAGGGGGTTGGAACTGACTGAGCTTTAAGGTCCCTTCCAACCCAAGCCACCCTGGACCCCTGGGACTCAGCAGTGCAGCTGCAGGGACACCCCTCAGGTGACACTGAGCAGTCCCAGGCTGGAGGGAGCCCGAAGAGACTCCACAGTCTCCCTGCATGCAGACACTCACACCTGGCAGGGACACACCTGGCTGGCCCTGGAACAGCCCCCGCTGCTTGCACAGGGCTTAGGGCCGGGGTTAAACCAGCCCAGCCTGAGGGAGTCCTGTCACAGCTGCAGAGAGGGGGTGCCCACCATGCCCACAACTCCTCCCATGGTTTCCTGAAGCCAAATCCTGATTATGGGTAACTGTAAATAGAATCCCGAACCAGAAGGAGAAAAAACCCATCCCACCCACTCCTCGAGAAAACATCTCTCTGCTCATCTTGTGAATTCCAGCCTGGAAACCACGGGCCTGCCCAGCACCCTCTGAGCACAGCCGTCACGTCCCACTGGGATAACAGGACAAGGCAGGTTGGAAAGGATGAGGAGAGACCATTTAATCCAATCCCCCACTCCAACTACACCAGACTGCTCAGAGTGTGTTCAGGCTTATTCTGATGGAGATTCCACATCTAGGGGCTTCTCCAATATCTGATAACCCTCCTGATAAAATAAAAGCAAGCTAAAACCTCACAGTTCCCAAACTCCTGGCAGAAGCTGTTTTACAGCTTTGCTGAAATCTCTCACAAGTCACCCAGCGTGGTTTGCTTTCAGCTGCTGCTGCTATTTTCGTTTGCTGACCCATATTCTTATCCTGGAAAAACAGAACTGTCTCCTCTTGTTCACAACTTCCCTGCCATTGATGACTTTTCAGACAGCAACCACAACCACCTCCCTCTCCGTGTTCCCCCTTCCAGGCTGAGGAGTCTGCTTTGGCCACTGCCTGCGCGAGCTCCTCCATGACCATGTTTTATTTATCACACCTCTCATTCCAGAGAGCCTCCGCAGGACCAGGTGGGGATTGAGACTTTGGACTCAAAGGCAAGCACATGGAATCATGGAATTCCAAAATGGTTTGGGATGGAGAGACCCTGAAGATCATCAACTCCCTGCCATGTGCGGGGACACCTCCCACTGTCCCAGGCTGCTCCAAGCCTCAGTGTCCAGCCTGGCCTGGGACACTGCCTGGGATCCAGGGGCAGCCACAGCTTCTCTGGGAATTCTAGCCCAGCCCCTCCCCACCCTTACAACCAGGATTTTTTTCCATGTATCTTCACCTGACCTTTATCTCTTTCAAACATTAGGATTTACGAATTGACAAGAGTTTTTTCTTTCGTTCTCTCTCTTTCTGAACTCCCACGACTCCACTTGCTGGAGGAAAGCCACACGAAAGCATCCTTCTGCCACCTCCATCCTACAAATCCAGTGCACTGCAGTCCCAGCTCGTGTGAGATGATGCTGAGCTGAAGCCAGGAGGGAGCAAACACAAACCTTCAGCCTCCCAGAGCCCTTAAGTTTTGTGTAACAGCTCTCACGAAAGCTGCAACTGTGTGTGAAAAAACCCAAACAGGCACGAAATCGGAAAAGCTTTGCTGTTTGTAGTCCCTGAAGAAGTAAAATGAGGCAACAGCACTGACAGAAATGTACCCAGGAGGATCTTTTTAAAGTTAAACCGTGTTATTGCACTGTTTTATAAATCACAGAGCTCAGGAGCAAAGCCTGTGTGCAGCTATTCCTCAAACTCCAACCAGCAGCTTAGGCAAGAGCAAGCACTCCCAAAAATCCATCCTCCATGTCAAAAGGGAGACTCTGGTGGGACCCATCTTGGGCTCCTCTCAAAAGGCCAGAAGTGTTCCTGTTTTCTGGCACCAGGGTAGGCAAAGCTGGATCTGTGACCCCATTCTGCTTCTTGGGGCTGTTGCACCTCGTGTCCCATCCAGAGGGTGCTGGGCCCTGCCCAGGCTCCCTGGGGAATGGGCACATTCCCAACCCTGCCAGAGCTCCGGGAGCCTTTGGACAGCACTCCCAGGCATGCCCAGGGTGGGATTTTGGGGTGTCTGTGCACGGCCAGGGGTGGGATCTATGATCCCTGTGGGTCCCTCCTGCCTCAGCATGTTCCACATTTTCCTGTGATTCCTCTCTCCCTCTAACAAAGCATTTCCATGGATATTTGAGACTGTATCCCCTGCATGCTGTCCCTCTGAAGAGGCACTGGCTCTGTGTCCCCTGCCTTGCCCCCAGCTGCAGCCCAACGTGAACCAGGCCAGGCATCATCCCCAGATCCCCAGCAAGGGATATTCAGCAGGCTAAGCTGAACTAAAACATCATTCAATGAAACAGCTCCATAATTCTCATCGGGATTAGAGTCATCAGCTGAAAATCCATTAAGAGAAATAGATTAAGCAAAAAGGCAATGACCATCCTTGTCTTTACTCTCCCTCTTGAACGTAAACAACCTCTGCCCATGTGGAACCACGGAGAGGCACCAGCTCCTTCCTCGTCCATCAGCAGAGAGGAGCAGCTGCATCCCAAAAATCAGCCTCAAGTAAAGCCCTTTTGTCTAAGGCTCTTTAGAGAAAAGTATCTACAAGTACACCAAATCTTCATTTGGGCAGAAATGCAACCCTGAGCTGCTTCGTCCTCTCCAGAAAAGGCTAAACCAGCATCTCCTGCTTGACCCCAATACTGAGGGCTCAGCATTTTATTTGGCAACAAATGCAACTCAGTCAACGCGTGCATTTTCCCTCGTTACCAAGAACTGAGAATAAACCAGATGTCCTCTTTTGCCTGCATTTGTAAACCTAAAGCTCCAGGATTGTTAAGGCTCTATTTTTACCGCAGCAAGGGAAATCCTAAATCAGAACAACCCGAAGTGCCTGCCATGTTTATCCAACGGGGCATGAACTGGAACTGAGCAGCTGCTCCGAGTGACACCTCCCCATCCAAGTGACCCACCAGCAAAACCCCACCTGAACTGGGGCTGCCTCAGGCAGGATACCCAGTGAGGAGCAGGGAAGAAACAGTGCCCAAATTCCTGATCCAGGCTGGCCCTAAAGCCGCTCTGCATGTTGGTGAAACCTCAGAGAAAACTCCAGGTGGCCACCTCAGCTTGGGCAGTGCTGGGGCCAGGGGAAACCCAGGGTACTTAGATGGAATTCAGAGATTCCCAGACTGGTTTGGGATGGGAAGGACCTTAAAGCTCCAGTGCCACCCCTGCCATGGCAGGGACACCTCCCACTGTCCCAGGCTGTTCCAAGCCCTGTCCAGCCTGGCCTTGGGCACTGCCAGGGATCCAGGGGCAGCCACAAATCTCTGGGAATTCTCACTGTGGGCACGCCAGGGGTTTGACTGGGAGCGCTTTTGGGGCAGTTTTTAAAAGGAAATGAAACTAAATTTAAACTAATATTAAACTAAATGTGCCATCACCAGATGGGCTTTAAGGTCCCTTCCAATCAAACCATCCTGGGATTCTGTGATCACACCAACACCCACCTGTCTGCAAGGAAGGAAAGTTTTACGTACAATTCTAATTCTTTCCATTAAAAGAACACTAGGGGAGCAGATATTCAGAAAAAAATCCCTCAACCCTGGGTGGGCAGAACCAAGGAAGTCTGCTTCAAGTGGAGACGCCATACAAATGATTGGGATCAGGTTGCACAACTCTTTAAAGTATTTTTTGGATGAAAAAAGGTGCAAGTGACAGAATTTGTTACCCCAGATGTGAGCACAGAGGTCAGGGTGAACAGACAGAGCAGGCAGAAAAAGAAAGGGATTAACAAAAAGCAGGAAAAACCTCCTTCTGTCAGATAAAACGGATCCATTGACCACTTTGCCTCATGACTGAGTGGAGACCTGCAAGGTGAGTGCCAACGAGGCTGATCAGGACCTCAGGACAGGGAACTGAGCTTTGAATGAAATATGGATTTAGCATCAGCTTCACCTTCCAGCCAGCACTGCCTGCTCAGGGGAGTTATTTTTACTATAACCACCTCTCTGTTGATTAACAGGGGAGAGGGAAAAATCCTCAGCACGGAAAGTCTGAAAGCTTTTCAGGAACATCTGAGGAATTTCTGTCTGGTTTCTGTTGTGTTCTGAAAATCCTCTAAACTGCACAAATAGAAAACATTTAGTTGCATTTATTGCTTTGTTTGCTTCCAGGAGAGGATAAATCCAGAGATTAATAGAGTAAAAATTACAAAGAGTGGAATATAAGTTTTAAAATTCTATGGCATTCATGCTTGTGAGAGCTCTGCCAGATCAGTCATCTCTGTATCATCGCACCCAGACCTGTGATTGCAAGGACAACAGACACGCTTTTATAATAAAGACTGTGAGAGCAAAATTTTAAACCAAATGCTAAAAAACCCTTGGCAATCTGAATAAACCATCTGCAAAACACAACCCAGCCAAAACACTCGGAGCACTCCCATCTCAGTGACCTTTCCATCACTGATGCTCAGCCCCTCTGGGGAAAACATATCAATCCACTTCAGATGAGGTTTTAAATGTTTGTCTGATTTAAAGATCCCACAGAGCTGTGCTTTCAAACAGCTGCCCCTTGAGCTGGACAGAATTCACCAGCCAAGCCAAACTGGGGTTCCCAGTTGCCCAAAATATGAACCTTGACGCTGATTCGTCCTGTAGTTAAACCTTGGTGTCAGGGCAGGTCTCGGCAAATCCCACCACCCCAAAAAAACTGGGACATGGAAACTGTAAGCAAACACCATCACCCCAAAAAAACTGGGACATGAAAAGTACCAGCAAACCCCTAAAACTGTGACATGAAAGGTGTCATCAAACCCCCCAAAACTTGTGACATGAAAGATGTCAGCAACCCCCCAGAAATCTGTGACATGAAAGGTGACGGCAAACCCCTTCACCCCAAGAGCTCTGTGACATGAGAGGTGTGCACAAATACATAATTTTGGGGGTATTTCTGCTCCACATGTGCTGCCAGCATCTCTTTACCCCTGTCATGTTTCAGTTCCCAAGACAACTGATGACCCTCTACTGAGAAGGGAGCTACCTAAACAATGCACAACGGTAGAGATAAATGAGCATTAATATAACAAAAAGATAATTACCCAGTTTACTTCTGAACTGTGAATTTCTAAGTAACTATGGTGACATCAAGGTGTCTGTTACAGTCTACCCAAATTACTCTGAACAAGGGATGGAGGGACAGGACACAGGGAAAGGCTTCCCACTGCCAGAGGGCAGGGATGGATGGGAGATTGGGAAGGAATTGTTCCAGGCACAGGGTGCCCAGAGAAGCTGTGGCTGCCCCTGGATTCCTGGAAGTGTCCCAGGCCAGGCTGAACGGGGCTTGAAGCAACCTGGGACAGTGGAAGGTGCCCCTGCCCATGGCAGGGGTGGCACTGGATGGGCTTTGAGGTCCCTCCAGCCCAGCCCATCCTGGGGTTCTGTGGTTCAGTCAAAAGCTGAGACACGATGGCACATCACACAGGGGAGTTTGTACTGCCCAAACCTTGTTCCACAGCTCCCCAAACATGAGATTGGAAACCGAAGCATCTTAAAGGAATAATTACAGAAAGCAGAACTCTAATTAGGCCCAGCAGTGCTGAGTGAGCGCTGGCTGAGGGGCGATGCCCAGAGCCCGGCGCGGGCAGCGAGAGCCCCCTGAGTGACCATGGGGTGTCACTCACACACCACAAACCCAGAGGAGAACAACTCCATGGCTGTGTGAGCACAGCCCCACGGGGACTGCCCTGCCCCGCTCAGAGAGCTCAGCTCACCCCAAGAGTTTCGGGGCTCCACCTGAGGAGCTCACCCCTCTGCACACCAGGGTTTTACCCTCTCCTCCCTCGACAACGTGACGCTTTCCATTTTACACCAGTCCTCCGAGGGTCTGACAGACCAGCTGGCTACAAAAGGATGCGAAAATTCTCTTGCGAATCTTTTGTCTTTATCCCCTGACACATTTTCTCTCCTCTCGTTAATGCGGGCGACAGACAAAGCACAAACACCGTCCTCGCATCCAAAATCTGGGAAAAAAAGCAGGTTTATTGCTGGCTGGGGCTGGCAAGGGGGACACAGAGATGTTGTTCCAGGCGGGAGAACAAAGCTTAACTACTCTTCTCACAGATTTTAAATCCGGGAAGAGTGACCTCATACACCACAGCACTATTGAAACAACAAACCCCACAGAATACAACAAGCTGCTATTGACCCTTGGAACGGGAACGGCTCCATTCGAACAGGGGGGTTTGGGAAAGAGCTTCCAGAAAGTGACAGGGAAATTCCACTTTGAATTTCAGCATCGGCAAGAGCTTAACTCCATAAATCATTCCAGCCATCGCTCTTGCGCTCCCCTCAAACGGGAACAGCAAAAGGTGCCAGAAGCTTACGGGAAAAGCACAATCCGCAGATTCTTTTGGCAGGGGCTGAAAGGTTTTAACTTTGCTATCACCCTGCTCTCACAAAGCTCGTGATCAGGGGGTACCTCTGCCTGGGGAGGTGCGGCAGGAGGGTACCCAGGGGAGACCGGTGTGGACCCCTGCGGCTGCCACGGATTTGCAAACCCATCGCTCAGGTTTAGGATCCCAAGAAGCCGCTGACAGCTGCTGCTGTGACAGATGCCGTGCAGCCAGCCGAGCAGTTAATTTTCCCCGTTCTCCCTCCGTTTTAATGTGCGTAAAAACCCCAGCTTTGTTCTGCCCGCCGAGCTCGGCCGGTGCCGGTGCCCAGGTGCACCCCCTGCCCTCCCTGAGCCGCCGGGCCCCCAAGTCAGCCGGACTTCCCAGGAGGTAAAAATTAGTAACATACCATCACGTGGTAAATCTCCTTGCTTGGGAGACGGAGAGCTCTGCACACTGCTGACCTCGATTTCTTTTCTTTCCAGGGGAGCCGTTTTGCCGGCTTCCAGCTCGGCGCCTTTGCTTTTGGGAGCCTCGAGCCCCGGCGCTCCATCGGTGCCGTTCCTCTTGTCCCTCTTGCCCGCCGCCTCCTGCCGCTCTTTGTCCTGGCTGCCCAGCTCGGGGATCTGCTCCAGCTTGCTGTGGAACACGCTCGGGCTGCCCGGCTCTTTCTTGAGCGAGTTGCTGCCGTTGCCGTCTCGCTTCTTGGCGGCCGGTTCCTCCGGGGGCTGAGCGGCGGGGCCGGGGCTCGGCGGGGCCACGGGGCCGGGCATGGCCCCCTGCTCCTCCGCCACCGTCAGGGACCTCTTCATGGGGCCGCTGGGCTTGCCGGCCGTGGGGCTGCGGCTCTGGGTCAGGCTGCTATTAGGAGAGAGCAGCCCAGTGGCGACGTCTTCTCTAAGCACCGGCTCAGGGTATTTATCGGCCAGGTTAAGGGTTAGGGGCACCGACAAGTGAGAGCACTCTGACATCGCACGCCTCATCGCCTTCCTCTGGTGGGCAGCCCTGGCCAGCAAACTGCCCTCGCAGCCCAGCTGCTCCTCCATCTCCTCCTCCATCTCGGGGCTCTCGCTCAGGTCGCTGCTCCTCGACTCGTCCTGGGCCAGCTCCACGGTGGTGGTCGGAGGGGCTGCTTTGGGGGAAGGCAGCCCGCTCTGCCCGAAGCTGTCATTAACCACCCCCAGGACACAATAGCCGGGGGCTCCATCTTTTTTCACGGCCGCTTCTTTAGACCCCGAGTCGTTCGGCAGGACAGGGTGGAAATTGGGGTTCCAGACACTGATTTCTTGCTCCTTCATGTATTTGCTGGGATCGCTCTCCGACACGGATAGATGGGGCAGCTTTGGCTCCGGCTGGCATTTGGTCTCCATCCCAGCCTTACCCACGGCTTTCTCTTGGTCGGTGATGGCTTCATTTTTGCCCAGCCCAGGACCGGGTTTTTCGGCCGCTGCCTGTCCCACGCGGAAATCGGTCGCTTTAGGGTTCCCCAAGTTCCCTTCTGCAGAAGGAAACGTTTCCGAGATCAAAGACCAGCTCTCAAGGTGACCCGCAGCCGCCTGGTATTTCTTGCCCGGCACCTCAATTTCTCTTTTGTCTTTCTGAGCTATTTTTAGCTCTTTGTCTAGTTTTCCCTCGAAGAAGCAGAGCTTGTCCTCATCCGTGAAACCGGCGTTCTTCACCAGCCCGTCCTTAATCGGTCCCGCCGCGTTCACGTTCAAGCCGATCTCGTTGAGCTTCCCCTCCGTCCTCTGCCACTCGAACTCGGTCTTGCCGAAGTCTTTGGGGGACTCCATGCGGCGGAAGGCTGCCGGGAAGCTCTCGGGGCTCTTGGCCTTGCCCAGCGGGCTGTACTCGGCCAGCGGGGCCGGCTGCTGCTCGGACAGGGCCATCGCGGCTCGGGGATGCTGCAGCAGCGCTCGGCGCGCCGGGCTGGCTGCCGTGACGCCACGGCGTGCCCCCGGGATTCGTGACAAACCCCGTCCTCCCCACCCCCTGCGCCGCCGTCTCCACTCGCTGCAGCCAGCCGCTGGTTCAAAAGGAAGCGGCGGGCTGCATCCTTTTGTGGAGAATCCTTCAGCAATTCACTTGGGGGAAGGCGAGCGCCCGGCCCCGGGCTTGAGCTCAGCTGCCGTGGGTTTAATCGGCTCGGGGGAAAGGATGTTCTGTCAGCAGCCTTTGGCGGGGTCCCGACGTTTCGGGGGGGATTTTGGCCTCTCCTTTTGCTCTGCCGAACTCTGCCGTGATCGATGCTTTTATCAGCATCGATTCCTGCTGATGAGCCCTTCCAAGAACACGCAGGGCCCGAGATCAGCAATTCCCCCCGCAAACAAAACCAAAGCTCGGCCCCCCCCCAGCCCAGCCCAGTGCAGAATGGGCTCTTTCAGCACAAGGGCTTTGTTTTCTGTGAATTTTAATATATTCTTCTGGAGTCAACAGTGATCACAAGTCCTGCTGTAATGAGGATTTCACAATTCACAAACCGGGTTGCTCCCGTAAGCAAGAGGACAAAGCTGAAAAGGATGGGATGGGATGTGTTTGGAAAGGTCCTGAGTCTCAAATACAGCAAGATTCATTTTAATTTTTTTTTTTTTTGAACATGAACATATCTTACAATATTTTTAGCCGATTTAAAGATGCCATATATCTGTGTTTTGAAACAGCTACCTCTTGGGGTCCACAGAATCTGCCAGACAAGCCAGACATGTGCCCCAGTGGATAAAAATATGAACTTAATTGCCAGTTGTCCTGGTTGCAGGTGGAGTTTTTCTGTCACACTTCATTCACATCGGCACTGCAGCACTTTGTGTTGCTCCATCCCCACCCAGCCTGAGCACCTCTGATGTGCCCTCCTCAGCCACCTCCAGCACCCCCACAGGGCTCCTTCAACTGGGAGTTTTCATTTGGGCACCATCCCCCTGGTTAAACTGGGCTGGAGGTTGCTCAGAGGCTGCATTAGCACCAAACTGCAGATTCAGCTTTTATTCTTAAGTGTCTGGTGCAGCTTAATCCTTGACTGAGGAAGATTTTGCTCTCTGAGCCAGGGTCACCACACAGCAACCATCCCGGATATCGCCACACTCCACTCTGGAGAAAATGTCCTTAGAGCTCATGGAAAAGGCCTCCCCTGCTCGAGTTGAACTGAGAGAAATGTATTTTTATACCCAGAGCCTTCAAGTTCCACTACGCCCCCTGAATTGAACCTGCTGTGAGAAATGCTACAATCCACACATTTATCTGCTTGTATTTAAGCTTGGGATTTAAGGCACTGCTATATTTAAAAACAATGACTAAGGAACTGTAAGTTATATGAATCTTTCCTGACAGCCTCTAATTAACCAGAATAGTTCCACCCACAACCTTCACTTCTCAGAGAGCCTCAACAATTTTTCTCTGCTTTAAAATATTCTGAGGTGTCTTGCTGTGGGAAACGGGCTCTCAGCTCATGGCTCGTGCTCTCCCTCCTCCCTGATGTGGGACTAATGTTTGCAAGCACTTGCTCACTCTGAAAGTACTGACTGTGCTCCCCAATCTGGCAGGCCCTGAGTTCCTCTAATCCTGAGTAATTCCTGTTATTCCTCCATTGCTCACTCAATCCAAACCAAGGGCTTTTTACAGGAAATTTCAATCCCTTAAAGCACCTCCCCAGGAGTGAGGGCAGCCCTGCAAAGCTCTCTGAAACCACCTAGGAGCTTTTTATTTGATTTTTTTTTTTTTAAAAAAAGCAAACATCTACCATTTTTAACAGAGGAGAAAACGCTCTTTGATTTCGGGGCTGGCACTTCAGAGCCTGGGATCATGGAAGGGATTTGCATCACAGGAAAGAAAAGCCTGACTCCCTGTCAGTGCGCAGCCAGTAACAGCCCCCACTGCTGCTTTATTAAATAATATTTTCTAATGCAGGAAATGAACCACAGTCAATACCTGCGATGCTCAGAAGCAGGAGAATGCTTAGCTATGAAAAATCTCCAAAGTCATCCAATATTTAATCTCCTAGGACATTAATGGAGGTAATGCGGAGTTCATACACTGAGAGCTTTCCAACAGCCTCCTCCTGCCCACAGCATGCTGCTCCCAGGCCTCTCCCCAGATCCAGTGCCCTGGCCTCTATCTTCTACCCAGTCCATTTCTTTTAATTTCCATTTATGAATATGCTGCCTCTGAAGCTGTGCCACGGTGGCTGTGCAACACTTCCAGCAAGGAATGGCCACTCGCAAGCCATGACCAGAGCTTCACTCCCTGTTGCTCCTCTAGATTCTCATGAACCCTAAATTCTCTGAAGAATTAAAAGGCAAACTAGTCAATGAAGACGAGCCAGAAAGGGGGGAAGGATGTTAAGAATACCAAGTTGGGCAGATTTTGAGAGGTGACTCAAGTAAGGGAAGGTCTCACTGGAGCGGAGCTGGGTTGGAAGGGGGAGTCAGATACCCTCAAAGGAGCCCCAGTCACTGCTCTTACCCTCAGTTCAACATGGAGGAAGATTTCCTACTCTTCAAGCACCAAATCTGCGGTTTCCCACTCCTCTGGGCCCTCCACCACCTTTCATGTCAGGCAGGAGCAGTGACAGCATTACAAGGTCCTGTAAATCAGGCCTTGGTCCAGCTTCTGCACGTGGAGCTTCCCCCGCTGCCTGGAGCTCCCAGACACTTCCTTTCCAGAGGTGAGAGCAGCCTGGCCTCCAGGAGGAAGGCTCTATTTTGCCTGCTCATGAGGAGAGAGGCTCTGTTTTGCCTGTTCACATCCTTTTACCCCATTAAACCCTGTCCTTCCTTGCAGGTAGAGCTGACAGAAATCAGCCTGTCCGGGACGCTGAGCACCCCCAGCACAGTCTCAGGCCCAGCACCAACCACCTCTGCAGCCACCCAGATCTACTGGGACACTTTTATGGATCCTTTTCCAAGGGCGGCCACCCCCCAGGGATGCTTGTGCCCTCCCTGGGCTCTTCCAGGTGGAACTGGGCTGTGCCAGTCCCCGGAGCAGGCGGAGATCACTACATCCCACGTCAGCGCTGGTACCCAATCTGCATCCTCCCAGCCTCAGCAGATGAATCAGCCTAGTGCTTCTATTTTTGCTTCACTCCCGAAGCTATTACTTATCCCTGCTAATGCTCTGGTTTTTTTTGGTTTTTTTTTTTTTTTTGCTTTAATCTAACACAATCGTTTCTGTGCAGCCTCTTGCGCTGGTTTCTAAGGCAACATCACTTTCCAGGATGATGAGCTCCTCCGTGCCAGCGTTGTTGGTGTGGTCTCTAATTAAGAGTTATTACCAAGAACAGCAATCAGAGCCACGAGGACACGCTCTGTGTGTCCAGGAAACTGGGATTTACACAGCCCCTGCCCCGTGTGCTCACACACACACACACACGGGCTGTGGAACCAGCCTGACACCCCTGCTCAGCTCACGCTTCACTTCTTCCCACAGGCTGCAAGAAACCAGGCTCAAGGATAAAACTGGAATATTTAGGATTCTGACCACCAGAACCTTTCACTATGAGCTTAACATTGCAAAAGTGTGGAGTTGTACAGACCTTAAACACATCCTCGTGTTTAACAGGACGGGTCATTTACAGATCAAATCCTGCTTTGGAATTGACATCAAAAATCAGAGATCGGCCAAAACCAGAAATCAAACACACTCAGAGTGCTTCCAACTCAATATTTGCTTATTGTGGGGAAGATGGGAAATGGAGAAGAGGCAACACAAAGTTCACCGAATGATGCACAAGCCACAGACCGACAACATCAGCCAGGGAAAGTGGCTTGGAATTCAGATTTCCCCAGAAAGTTAAACAGCATCACTGAGGAAATGTGATCAGCAGCCTCAGCCTGGCAGAATCTGCAGCCAGAAGCGGATTTGTTTTGCTCCCAGCTTTTCTTGAAAATCCAAGTGTCAAGGATGAGCAGGAATTTAAAATAAAGGAAGGAAATCAACCTCAGGAAGGCTGGCCAAGGATGGCGAGTGCCAGCTCCAAGGGAGAGCTGGGCATGGCTGCATCCAGCTGGAGAGAAACCAGGGACTGGGGTAACAGGGCAGGGAACCAGCTGGGCAAAACCAGGGGCATCTGCACTGGGATCCAGCTGCTCTGGGCAGCCTCGGAGGAACACAGAGCTGCGGGGTGGGACAGGACAGGGAAGGTGGATTTAGAGGGGATTTTGGGAAGGAATTCCTGGCTGGGAGGGTGGGCAGGCCCTGGCACAGGGTGCCCAGAGCAGCTGTGGCTGCCCCTGCATCCCTGGCAGTGCCCAAGGCCAGGCTGGACAGGGCTTGGAGCAGCCTGGGGCAGTGGGAGGTGTCCCTGCCATGGCAGGGGTGGCACTGGATGAGGTTTGCAGTTTCTTCCAACTCAAACCATTCAGGGATTCTGGGATCCTGTTGGATCAGAGGCCCCTGAGCACCCAGCACTGCAGAGCTGCACCTCTGGGAAAACATCCTGCAAGGCAGCTCAGCTCAGCTCAGTTTTTGGCCAGGGACAGAAGCAACACCTCCACAAAACCTTCTGTTCAAGCTGAACCAAACTCACACCAGGGCCAAGGGCAGGGAGAGCAGCTGAGGGCCAAGGTCCCCTCACAGATCTGTGTAACACCGACACAGAAACTGGCTGGTGACACCATGTGGGCTTCAGTTCCCTCACACACCCCACTGGGATAATTAACAGGTCTTTAATAATGAACAGGCTGCAGTATGATGACACTGAGCATCTCAAAAGCATTATTAGAGCACCTCTGTTATTACCAGCTCCTGCACCACAACTGCATTTGTGCTGATGATCTCAGGATGACTGGCTGCATTTACACATCCTTCAGCCCCTGCCCTGATTAACACAACGTTAATCAGCTGATGAATTCCTGTCAGACAAACCCAATTACCGTTTGGGGTCCCACAGGAGAACTACAAACATGATGTGACTGAAAGGTTACTGTGCAAATGCTAGACCCACTTAAAATAATGGAAACCAGGCAGGAAAAGAAAATATTTACAGGAAGAGCTTCATTGCGGCTGCAAAAGCAAAGCAAACCCTGTAATTAGACAGGGATGGGCATTTCTTGCTTTTTAATGTATTTGATTTGCACACAAACTGTTGAGAAATCTGCCCTGCATCCCACAGGGTGACTGTGGCAATGGGCAGCACGACAGCCTGGCATGGGCTGGGGACAGGAGGCAGCCACAGGGATGGACAGCAGGGAAGGAGGGATCCAGGCATGAGCTGAGCACCCCAAGAGGCCCCCCAGCCCCCATTTGGGGCAGTAATTCAGGAGCAGACTGTCTGCACCACAGGGTGGTTGTGCAATGAGCGCCGGGCTCTGGAGCGCCGGGGATCCGAGCTGGCCCTGGGCTGAACAGCTTATGCAAATCAAAATCCATAAGAGGATACAGCCCGCAAACACCGAAACAAATTAATTTCTTTTTTTAAAATCGACTATTCTTCGAGGACAGATTGAAGAAAAAAGAATATCTTTTAAAAGTCTGCCTTTGAACTAGAGCTTGAGGAGCAGAGGGAATGGGGATGCCAGCAGCAGATCAGAACCCAACAGCCCAACCCTGGCCGAGTGAAAACTTTCCATCATTTCCACACAACCATTCCCCAGCACCCAGCCAAGGCCCCTCCTTGGAAGCACAGAATTTAGGACCCTCACTGTCATCTCTAATGCCCAAATTGAGTTCTAATTCGTACAAGAGGCAACACAAAGGTTCAGTCACATTGTGAAGGCTGATAATGCCTGTCCTGTTTCTGTTATCAGCTCAGCTGCATCCTGACATTAAAAGGTATAAAATAATTTTCTGGGAGGTTCTGGGGCAGTTCTTCCAATGGCAACGACAACAATGGGAAGCTGAAATAAACCCAAAAGAGGGATAAGGGATTAAATTCAAGAATTGCACCATCAGCCTTATAGCCAATGTTCCTTAAAGCTGCACAGTCAAAAATAGAAGAAAAAATAAAATTACAGAAGTGTGCAAGGCCTAATTTACAGGAGATGGATCCAACTTCCGTCAGAGAGAGGAATCTGCAGCATCACAGTTGCCATGACTCCCGAGGGAGCTGTATCACAACACTGGGGTCTATTTTAGCAGCACAGACAGGAGCTGATGTTTTCAGGGAAGCATCCTGTTATCCTGGAACAGACCGTGTAGGACATGGGAGCCTGGCTAAAGAGATTTCATCACTGAACTTTAGCAGGAGGTCCTCCCAAATGCCTTAATCCGGGAGTAAATCTTGTTTCTTTGCCCTGCCTGCCCACCAGGGAAAAGAAATCAGAAAGATGGANCCACTGGTTGGATGGGAGATTGGGAAGGGATTCCTGGCTGGGAAGGTGGGGATTTGGAATTCCCAGAGCAGCTGTGGCTGCCCCTGCATCCCCGGCAGTGTCCCAGGCCAGGTTGGAGCAGCCTGGGACAGTGGGAGGTGTCCCTGCCAGGACCAGGCACCGGGTGCTCCTTAAGGTCTCTCCCACCCCATTCCAGGATGCTGTGAGGATATCAGATGTGGAGTAGGAGTCTCCCAGTCCTGCCTGACAGCCACAGGTGAGGTGCTGGCCAAGGTGTGGCAACAGCTGAGGATACAAACCCCCTGAGCGTCCCAGTGTTACAGGACAGGAGCACAAGCAGGCACAGGGAGGGGACACAGTCCATGTGACATCTGGACCTTCACAGCGATCTCCTGGGTCCCTGCTGCAACCACCATGATGCCTTGGGTTTTATTTCCGTGTGTTTCAGGTTCTGTGCTGCCCAGGGGCGCAGCTCTGAGCTCACACTCAGTGTCACTCAGCTCTCTGCACACAGCACGGACACAAAACAAATCCTTCTCCTGCTGCACACCAAGGACAACTTTCAGTCCCAAAAGCACCAACAAGGCTGGGCTGGAGGGAGGAACAAAAAGGATGAGACCTTGTAACCTGGAGCTGGAATTGGACAATTAAACCCTGAGATGCAAAAGGACCAAAACTTATCAAAGTGTGAGACCTCGTGACCGTTTGTCCATTTTGTGTCCATTTTGTGACCATTTTGTGTCCATTTTGTGCCCATTTTGTGACCATTTTGTGTCCATTTTGTGCCCATTTTGTGTCCATTTTGTGACCATTTTGGGTCCACCTTGGGCGCAGCCCTGGCCAGACTCTTGTCCTGCCCAAGGTGTATCCTAAAGGCCTTTTAATAAATATCTGCTTTATTCTCTAGCCCTGTCCAGTCTCTGCTCCAGCTCAGCCTTCCCAAGGCATCAACCAGCCCTGGAAATGCACAAAAACGTGTGGCTGTGGCACTGGGGCATGTGGCTCAGTGGTGGCCTTGGCAGTGCTGGGGTTAAAGGCTGGACTTTCTCGAGCTGAACAATTCCCTGATGCTCTGTCAGTAAAGCAGCACAGTCACCACGGCCAGGCATCTCCACACCTTTCCCTTCACGGAGCTCTGGGCTCAGCTCGGGCGCGAGCGATGCGCAAATTCCGCGCTCTGGCCTCGCATCTGCCCCGGGCACTTCCACACCACTGCTGCCAACTGAGGATCCAGCCAGGCCTCCCGGGGGTTTGCAGCTCGTGGAACAGCTGGTCCATGAAGGGCCAGGCACAGGATGGAAATGGAGACAAAAGCCTCAGTCGTGTGTCTGGATTTCTGGGAATGGGCTGCCCAGGGAGGTTTGGAGTGCCCATCCCTGGAGGTGTCCCAGGAATTCCTGGAGGTGGCACTTGGGGCTCTGGGCTGGGGACAAGGTGGGGATCGGGCACAGGACTCCAATCTTAATGATCCTGGGATGCTGGGATGGCAAAGCACCTTCAGCTGCTGTGGGAACACGGCACCAAAAGCTCCAAAACAAGCTCAGCCATGGAACCGCGGAAGCTCCTGAGCTGGGAGACACCCACGAGGATCACGGATCCAGCTCCTGGCTCGGCACAGACACCCCAACAATCCCACCCTGTGCATCCCTGAGTGCTGTCCAAAGGTTCCTGGAGCTCTGGCAGCCTTGGGAATGTGTCTCCTTCCCTGGGGAGCCAGTACCTGCAGGGGGAGTTCAGAGCTGGGCCTTCTGAGCTCCTCTCAAAACCCCAACAAACCAACTGTTGACCCTACCAAGTGTTGAAAGGAGGAAAGCAATGGAAGGTTATCAAAGCCCTGAGTAAACTCACATCAGGAGAACTTCCAGGTGCAAAGTTTGTGCCAACTTACAGGCTGCAGTGCTACTCTGAGCCAGGACTCCTCCAATCCGTGCACTGTTACCTGTGCAAGATATTCGAGGAGCTTTTCTCTCAAAAACTCCTGGCAGACAATGGAAAGGCTCTGAAGAGATGTTGGTTTTGTAAAAGATGCTGCCTTCAGCTTTCCCTTTGTTTTGTTGCATCATGCACCAAAGAGCATCACTTCTGCAGGCACAAGTTCATGCAGAGAACACCACTTCCACTAAAATAGAACTACTTCAGGTTATGCAACACTCATTAAAATTACAAAACCTCTCAAAAACCTGAGCAGCATGTTAAGGCACTCTGGAGCTCGGGGTCTGGTGAGTTAGTGGCTGCATCATGCAAACTGGCAGCAAGAAACTCCGCAGGAGCAGCAACAAAAGTTCATGCCTGATGACAAGGCAAAAATGGAGAGCACCTGAGGGCAGGGATAAACTTCCCGGCCCATCTTGGCAGAGTGGGGTTCACAGAGATGCCAACTCTTTCTGAGGAAGCTTTAGAATGAGCACAAGCAGAAGAAGATTTGTAATTTCGTCTCTATCCATATTTCAAAATTTCTAAGAACTGGATTCAGTTCTGTGGGATGAATTCCAGCTCATTTCCTATGAGCACAGGGACCTCGTTCCTTGGAGAACAGCCAGGGCACCTAGCCCTGGATGCTGACCAGCCCATCCAAAGTCTCCTAAGAGGGACAAAGTCCCAAAATTTACATCAGTCCCACCATTGTTTTGTTCGAGCTGCTTTGGAAAAGGTTTTGTGATTCTAGCAGGAAACACATTTTGTGGATGAAGCGGCTCAAGGAGGCTTAAAGCCAAACCAGCTGCAGGAGGAGAAGGGGATGCAGTTGGTCCGAGGTGGGATAAAGCCGAACCCTGCACACAACAGGGCCCCAGAGCATTCCCTGCCCCTGGCATCCTCCGCCCCTGAGCAGGGTCACGGGCACCACTGCCACACCACAGCTCAAGGCCACTCCCAGCCTCAGGTGACAAGAACCCAAAGGTGCCAATTCACCCAAAGACTCCACAACATCCGTACAACTGACCCCAGAAGGAACAAACCCCAGCGCAGAGCTCCGGGGCGCGGAGCACGCTGCCAGCGCCCCAACTTTGGGGAATTAGCACTGTGAGCCAGGTAAGCAGCCCCAGCAGCCCCCTGAGAGCAGCAAACACTCCTCATGCCACGCTGGGATGGCCACATGGCTCATGCCAAGGCAGGGACACGCGGGTCCCCGGGCACACACACACACACACACACACACCTCTGCTGGGCTGCCGCGGGACGGCTCTGGGGGCTGGCCTGGCCCCCGGGGCTGGCACCCCACGGGCCTTGGTGGGTCTCATGTAGCCCTTGAGCTGCTCTGCTGCCTTCACTCTCTCTTTCTTTGCCTCTTTCACCGCCTTCTGTTCACATTCTTCTTCTGTTTCTTTAGTTGGGGCCTGAGATTCCTTCTCTTTAGCTATTTCTTGAGATTCCTTCTCTTTAGTTGTGTCCTGAGATTCCTTTTCTTTAGCTATTTCTTGAGATTCCTTTTCTTTAGCTGTGTCCTGAGATTCCTTCCCTTTGGTTATGTCTTGAGATTCCTTTTCTTTAGCTGTATTTTCATTTTCTCTTTCTTTAGTTGTGTGTTGTGAATCTTTTTCTTTGGTTTTGGTTTGAGAATCCTTTTCTTTGGTCTTGTCTTGGGATTCATCCACCTCAGACTTCGGCATCAGTGCATCCTTCAGGAGAACGTCCCCACCACGAGGAGCACCCTCCAGGAGAGCCTGGCCAGCAGGAGCAGGACCCTCCTCTGCAGGCTGCCAGGGACCTTTTCTCTTCTCTTTGGGCTGTTTTGGGGTACTTTGGGCAGCTGTCCCATGCAGGCCAGCAGCCTCAGGCTCAGTGCCCCGGTGCTGGAGTGAGCTCTGCTCTCCCTTCGTGCCCCCGCCTGGCTCAGCCTCTGCAGCTTTCCTGTCCATGCCAGCTCCTGGCACAGCCTGGCACACGGCTGCAGGGGCTGCGGAGATGCTCCCTGTGCCCTCCTCTGCACAGGACACGGCGGCCTCTGGTCCCCCCATCCCCTCGGCAGCTCCAGAGGCTGCTCTGTGTTTTGGATCTGCTGCCTCGCGAGGAAGCTCTGAGGGAGCCTTGGCAGTGTTGTGACTTTTATCAGCAGGTTTTATTTCTTTATCATCCACCTTTGCCACGGGGGAAAGGTGACTTTTGTCCTTGGGCTGGCCGTCCTGGGAAGCAGCCTCTCGTCTTCTCCCATCCTTCAGTGAAACCCCTTCTCCAGGTTCTTGGTGTCCCAGACTGATGGGCTGCTCACCAGATTTCTGGGCCTGCATCTCCTTAGCACCAGGGCCAGGCTCTCTGCTGCTTTTCTCTGGCACAGCTTCCAGAGGAGGAGGAGGAGGAGGAAGGCCCCCGGTCCCTACATCCCCCTCTCTCTGCTTTGGGAGGCCACGGGGAGCATCACCCCCATCACCAGGGCCACTTGCTGGGGTCTGAGACACTGATTTGAAGTCGCCTCCTTTATTATTCCAAAGTCTTTGAGGGCCAGTGGGAAAGTTTTTAATGTTTCTGTTTTCATCTACCAGATCTGTGTCTTCCATCCCACATTCCAGCCCAGATCCCATGGGAGGCTGTGCTTCACTCCTGCCTGGTTTTGCCTCTAGAGGAACAGGCTGCCTGGAGGCATTTTTAGCCTTTTTACTGCTTCCATCATAACCCCTCTTTTTAGATCTCTCAGTGACTGGGGCCAGGCTGGGATCTGGCACTGCTGGATGCTCTGGAATAGGATCTTTATTCCTGCTGCAAGGACTGGCACCTCCTGCCTCAGGTTTGTCACTGACCCCCGGGCCAGGAGGAGGGAACATTGCTGCTCCTGCTTTATGCTCCAGCAGAAAAGGCTGCTGTGGGTCAGGCTCCCCTTTTTTGTGTTTCTCTTCACCCCTTGTGTGTGATTTCCCTGGCTCCAGAGGCGAAGCAGGAGCCTGTGCCTTGGCAGCATCAGGCAGATGACCCAGCAGTGCCACTGGAGTCCTGGAATTCTCTCTCCCGTTCTCAGACAGAGTTTGTTGAACGTGTCCCACTGCAGAGATGTCACCTGGCTGCAGCTCAGGACTCTGCTCAGCCTTTTTGCCTTTCCCATCTCTGTTTTTACTCTTGGGCTTGTCCATCCCCAGTTCCCTGGTGGGACTGTGCATCCCTGCCCCCTGCTCTGGGAGAGGCTGAGATTTATCTGCTTCCTTCCCTTTATTCACGGGCCAAGTTTCCTTAGCACTGCCTATTTCTGGCTCTGAAATCTCCGTTTTATGGCCTGAAAGATCTGGCTGCTCAGAGCAGCTCCCACTGCCACCCAGGATTTCGGGTTTGCCCAGCTCCTCTGCCAGCCTCTCTCCGTGCAAAGCAGAGCCCTTCTCCTTCTCCAAGCTCATTTCCTTCCTGCCTCCAGCCACCTGCTCCAGCCTGGCTTCCCCCCCAGCACCCAGGACAGCTGCCTGCCCACAGGGACTTTTCTCAGGCTGTTTCCTTCTCCCGTCACTGCTCCTCTTCCGGGGTTTCTCTGCCAGCACTGTCACATCCGAGCCGAGCCCAGCGCCCTCTCTGCCTTTCCCAACCAAATCCACCTCTTCTGTGGGGCTGATGGTGGCAGCCAGAGCAGGAGGTTTGCCTTCCTCTCTGCTCTTCTCCAGCAGCAAAGCTTGGTCTAAAGCTCTCAAATCAGCTGCCTCACCTTTCCCAACATTTTCTTTAGATTTCTCTGGGCCCAGCTCAATTGGCTTTTGCATTTTAGCTGCATTTTCCTGCAAGCCCCCAGCAGGGACACAGCCCCCCTCTCTGCCTTTATCACTGCCCTCCTTCACCTCATCAGCTACCTCAGGAAAACTCCCTGCATCCATCTTATTCTCAAGGAAAGGCTGCTGGAAAAAGCTCCTTTCTCCTTTTTTGCTCCTTCCATCGCTGCCTCTTTTTTTGGGCTTGTCTGCAGGACAGGCCTGTGCAGCGCTGGCTGGTGGGTGTCCTCTGGCAGCAACACCCTGGCCATTTTCAGGACAAACTGTTTCCTTTCCAGCCTCATCTATTCTCCCTCCATCAGCGAATTTGCCTCCATCCTCTGAGAGCACCATCTGCTCTGAGAAGCTTTTGATTCTTTTGCCTTTCCCCTCACTGCGCTTTTTTTTCGGCCTGTCCACCCCGTGTGTTAAACTGGGATCCTTCCCAGCCTGCTGCTGGAAAGGAGTGAATCCTCTGCCTTTGTTGGGGTCTGGGGAATCTGCTGCCACCCCCGTGCCCCCTGCCTCACCAGGGCTGGGATGTCTGGGGGCATCAGGAACACCCTCAGACCTTCTGTCCTGCACAGCTGCAGCTTCCCCAGCTTTTGGTGAAGCTAAGGCTGGAGCTCCAGGAGCATCTCTTGGGGTCTTCAATCCTCCCTCTGACCCCATTTTACTTTCTCCAGCTGCCTTTGGCTCTGTAGGGAGCTTGTCCTCCACGGCTGCAGCCTCCAGGTGAGGCTGCTGGAGGGATTCCTTTTCAAACCCTTTGCTTTGCTCCCCGTTTTTCTTGGCTGCTGTTTCCAGGGAAGGCTGACGGATGGAGTCACCGGGTGCTTCCTGCCCTGGAGATGGGGTTTTAGGCTCCTTATTTCTATGGGAAAGGGGCAATTCTGAAGGTTTGGTCTGTAAGGGAATTTCTGCTTTGCTCAGATTGACCCTCAGGTCGGCTCCTTTGGACTCCTTGTCCTCCCTCTTCTCATTTCTGCAGGGGAAATCTCTCTCCGTGGGCTTGGTGGGTCCCTCTGCTGTGGTAGATTCCTGCACCTCAGCCTTGCCCACCAGGTCCGAGGGAACCTCTTGCCTTTTGCCTTTAGATTCCAGCATCCAGCTGTCATCTCTCCTTCCCTCTGTTTTCATTTCCTCTCTGGGTTTGGCATCCAACCCGCCAGATCTGGGGGCCTGCTGTGCCGGGGCTGGCCCTGGGAAGGCGTTTGGCTCATCCAGGATATGACTCCCCATGGTTATTTTAGCCTCCTTTGGCACATCCAGAGCTCTGCTTCCCGAGGGCGTTGCGGGACACGCGTCTGGATTCTGCCATCCCACCCCAGAGGGAGCAATCCTGGCAGCTCTGGAGCCTGTTCCGTTCTCCTCCCAGAACTCCATCCCTCTTGGCAGCTGGCTTCTCCTTTGTTTTGGTTTCTTTTTCTTTTTCTTCACAATGGCACCTTCCAAATCCCAGTTTTCCTGGGGGAAATCTCTGCAGGTCTCCACGGGGACACCGGTGGCCTTTTTGTGAGGAGCCCTAAAGCGAGGGGATGTTCCAGCACCACAGCCAAGCTCCACTGTGGAACAGGGCTCTGCTCTGGGCTCAGGACTCTTCTGCTGTGGGAGACCTACGGGATGCTCCTCTGGCACATCTGTGAGAGGCACTGGGGCAGGTTTTGCTCTGCCAAACCCACGGTCCCTGGATTTGGGAGCTTGCCTGACTTGTGCACTGGGAAGACCTGGAATACAGGAAGCCTGCTCAAACATCAAGGCCGCTATTTGCTTGATAAAAGAAATAATAAATGTATTCTCTATGTGACTGCAGCCCTCTCAAACAGGCCATACAGGCAGATGTGCAGGATTTCCCAGCACTGGAACCACACCAGAGCCACCCTGGGAGGGCTGGGGTAGGTATTTACCCCAAACCTGTGTAATCTGCCCCAGATCCATACATCAGTGCTCTTTAAACACAAGTCTGACACAGGCTCTTACCCCACCAAAAAGCACCAGTTCTTGTAAGGGCATGCCATTGCTTTTTAAAAATGCATTAAGGATCCATTTTGTCTCAGCAAGACAAGATCAGCGAGAGCCTTTTTATATCTCTAGCTGGCATCCTTCCAGAGTGGGAAAACAGAAGTTTAGTGGGAAGATGGGAAGAGAGATGGGGGCAGGAGAGCCAAGTTTCCCCAGCAGCCAGGGTGGAAGCAGTGGGAGGCAGAGCCTCTGTCCCAAGGTCACCTGCTGTGTCCCTGGGGATCCCTCAGCTGGGTTTGAGGAGAGGAGCAGTCGTTTGCCACTCAGCCCTGGCCCACAGATCCTCCTCCACACGGAGTGTGAGCAGCACCAGCTCCTCTGGAGGCTGGGTCAGTGGAGCAGGAGGAAATCACATCTTCCTTTGGCAATTACACAGCTCCACTGGGAAGGAGATCCTCCCTGGGAATATCCTCATCAGAATCAACAGTCCTTTTCAAGACCAAAATAAAAGCCAGTGCTGATGGCAGAGAGAGGAGGAGCTCTGCAATCCTCCAGCACAGCTGTGAGCCAGTCCCAGTGCTGAAGCACCCAGAGCACACGGATCTGGGCTTTTGGTTTGAACACGGAGGGAAAAGAGCTCAGGGGAGGGCAGGGATCCGAGGGGAAGGGTGAGCCCAGCACCAGGAACACTGAGAGGCACACAAAGACTTTTCTGCTTGCCCAGGTGGCCCCACAGCCAGGAGCAGAAGGTGAAGAGTTCCCAGAGGAGGTTTCCATGAGGAAATAGAGTTATTTTTTATATTATGATTTGTATCCTACCTGGGGCCTCCTGCAGGGTTTTCCCTTCCTGAGGTTCTGTGTGTTGGACGTGGTTGTGCTCAGCCTCCTCCTTTTGTGTCTCACCATCGTCAGCAGGAGCAGATTCTTCTGGAAGGTCTTTATTTTCTAGTGCTCCTTTTGCTTCAGCTGGAACATGAAAGACAGCAAGAGAAAGCTTCAGGTCTCAGGAGTAGAGGCAGCCTGCAGCTAAACCCCAGCCCTTGCAAAGGGGTTAATTTTGTGTTGAACAGGAATGAAATTTATGAGACATGGTTGGTTCATCTCCTCACAATCCCATTTCAGCAGCACTTTTATATTTTGCACATGCCAAGGCGGGGGTAGAACACGAAGCAGGGGCTGTTTCAGGGCTTAAGCACAGGGTGAGGGTTTGTTTGGGTTTCTTCCTCTTTGTAATCAACCCAAGTCAGACTATCCCAGCTTCCCACTGGGAATTCAAATCCAGAATGAACTCCATTATCAGCCTGGAGTCCCTGGCTAATGCTGATCATCTTCTATTCATCTATACCTTACAATACATCCACACAGCCACCACAACATTCCTCACTCTGCATAATTACAGCCAGTTTGAATTTGTAAGGCATAATTACATGGGAGAGCAGTTCTCTCTGTAATTAATTTTATTTAAATTTTAAATAGAAAGGAAAATGATGACAGACATTGGTACAACAGCGGCGCACGAGGAAGAGAAGGACAAGCTCTGTGAATGGCAGCACACACTAAAAACCTGCTGGAGGTTCCAGTTTGGGGCCTGTGCTTTGCTGAGGGCAGCAGGGCAGTGCCTGTGCAGGGCAGGGCTCTGCCCTGGCTGCATTTCTCACCTGCTGGCTCCCAGTGGTGGTTGGTTTCCCCAGGAAGGTGCTCGTCCTGTCCTACTGCTTTCCTGTCCTTCATCTTCTCTGAGCGATCCTCACAAACTTCTGGGACTTTGGATTCCGCCTCCACCTTTGCTGTTGCTTCTGCAGATGGAATGGAAAGAGGAAAAAATCCTATTTTTAAATTCCGATCAGATTAAGATAAAAATTACTCCCTCGCCTAGTTTTTTTATCTTCTGAAAGGAACTGAAGGGTTTCCTCACTTTCAAAACCTGATTTTTAGGATCTTTCTACCTTCCTGCATTGTCTTGCACCTCCTCTTTCTTTCACCCATCTGGGTCTCTCAGTCACTACATTCTAGTGGGTTGTTGTGGGTTTTGTTCGTTTAAACTTCTCTCTTGAAATTTGTCCTTATCATTAAACTAAAGAGTATTAGAAGGTAAGAAAAAATCTCACTCCAACCCCATTCACAACCAATACACATATGCTGCCTCTGCCCAGGACTATTTGCTGCATTTTAGTGATATAAATATAACATAAATACAATTTTGGAGAGCAGTTTTCTCTCCAGAGGGATGGTGTCCCTGGAGAAATCCACACAGCACAGCAAACCTGCACATGGCAAACCAAACATGGCCTTCTCAGCACTTCAACACCTACAGGCATCCCAAGGAAAGGCCCCAGAACTATCAACTAAGCCTTTAAGTCTCTTCAGAAATTGTTTTCAGGAACCTCTGTGTCCTACAGGATTTGGGAGGTTTTGCTGAGAGCTGAGGGTGGTGGTGACACAAAGTCAAGCACCAGCAGGGATGAGCCAACACCTCTCCATGGCTGTCCTTAGACCACTCAGCACTGAGCAGAAGGCCCAATGAAAATTTAAAAATCATTAAAAACCTTTAGTTTGATGTTTTACAAGCGAAGAATCCCCGTGAAGCATTTTCTGTGTATCCTGAGAGCAGAGCTGAGCTCTCCTCAAGGTGCTTCGCCCAAAGCCAACCAACGCTGGGCTCCATGACCTCAGAGGCCTTTTCCAACCTGAATTATCCGTGACTGGGATTCTGGGATTTGGGCACACTCACCTGCAGGAAGCTGGTCCTGCTGAAGGGCAGCCTCGGGTGTCAGCAGCTCCCCAGACACAGCAATCCTGGGGCCAGCTGCAGGGCCAGGCTGAGCCTCCACTGACACATTCCCAGCATCCGCAGCCGGGCCAGGCTTGGCTGGAGCAAACCCAGAATCCAGGGCATGGTGATGGTTGACTTCTGCTGCTGGGGCAAACTCAGAGCCCATAACGTGCTGAGCTTTGTTATCTGCCGCTGGAGCAAATCCCAAATCCAAGGCGTGGCGAGGTTCTGCATCTGCTGCCGGGGCAAACCCCAAATCCATGGTCTGGTGGGATTCCATACCTGCTGCTGGGGAAAATCCCAAATCCATGGCCTGGTGAGATTCCACACCTGCTGCTGGGGTGAATCCCAAATCCATGGTTTGGTGGGACTCCACATCTGCTGCTGGGGCAAACCCCAAATCCATGGTTTGGTGGGACTCCACATCTGCTGCTGGGGCAAACCCCAAATCCATGGTCTGGTGGGATTCCACATCTGCTGCTGGGGAAAATCCCAAATCCATGGTCTGGTGTGACTCCACATCTGCTGCTGGGGAAAATCCCAAATCCATGGTCTGGTGGGATTCCACATCTGCTGCCGGGGCAAACCCCAAATCCATGGTCTGGTGGGATTCCACACTTGCTGCTGGAGCAAATCCCAAATCCACCCCATGGTGGGATCCAGCCTCTGCTGCCGGGGCAAAGCCACGCTCTGTCCCCGGGGTGGACACCTCATTGACCCCTTTGGGAGGGTTGGCTTCAGGTGCAGGAGAAAAGCCCCCGTCCGTGGCCTGGAAAGGGTTGGCTGCTGCTGCTCCAGCCCCTGGAGCTGGGGCAGGTTTGGTGTCTCCTGCAGGGACAGCCCCAGCCTTCTCTGCGGGAAGGGACGCGGCGTCGGCGGCGGGAACAGAGGCTGCACCTGCCCAGGAACAAACACAGGCACCACAGATCAGGGAAAAATCCCTGCCAACGCCTCACCTGCTGCTTTATGGCTGGGGAACATGCAGGGGTCACTCCGTGGGTCTCCTCCTGTGTCCCAGCACCACCTCCTCCCCCTGCCAGCAGTGCACCCCAGCTGTTTCAGCCTTTATCCACTGCTGGATGCCCCCGGGAGCTTTTCCTGCTGCAGTGCCCAGCCTGCAGTGGGGCTCCCATCTGCTCCCAGCAGCAGCCAAGGATGGATTGCTCCTGTTCCAAACCTCCCTGGTGCCACACAGCTGGCACGGGGCCAGAGCTGCTGGATCCTCTGCCAGAGCACATTCCAGCAGAGCCCAGACAGGAATCACAGCAAGCGGCTCCCGCTGAGCCCCAGGATGGTCCGGCCTGGAGGCACCTCAAAGATGTGCCAGTTCCAGCTCCACTCCCTTGTCCTGGGCAGGGACACCTCCTGCTATGCCAGGCTGCTCCAGCCTGGCCTGGGACACTTCCAGGGACGGGGCAGCCACAGCTTCCTGGGGAAAGCTCTTCTTCCCTCTACTGCAGGACACAGAAAATGTGGGAGCATCTGTGTGAGCTCAGTGGGTTTTCCAAGAGCAGGAGAAGTCCTGACCCTAAAGCTACACACTTCATTCTGAATGTGGTTTGTGCTGGTGGTGGGGGTTTGGTTGGTGCTCAAGCATGAGCTCTGGCACTCCTGACACAAAATCCTCCCACGAATCCCAAATTCCCTCTATTCCTTCAATTTGGCCTCGTTTATTTCTTCACACAGTATCTCCCAACACTGAGCTGGTAGCTCCAAACCAACATTTGTCACTTCACAGCACAATCAAACCTCTGCATTTAAGCTCCTATTTGCCTAAAATCCCCTTAAAGGAGGTTTTTTCAGTCAGTTTTTGTTTAATGTTTCAGTTGCCCAGAGGCAAGCTTTACCAAACGATCAGTGCCAGAAGCATTGGATCTCTCTTCTGCAGCTCCTCATCTCAACAGCCCCAAGCTCTGCCCACCCTCTGTGTCCTGCAGCTCAGTGCCCTGAACATCTCCCATCTATTGCTGATGACCAAAAAATAACATTTCTACTGATTTTTTGAGTCACATCTAAAAATATCCTCCCCAACCAATGGAAAATGTATTAAATCTAAATTAGATACTTAAACTGGAGTCAGGAAGAAATAGAAAAAAGGAGTAAGTCCCTTTTAAAATGGTACTGAAGGATCCATTTAGATAAAACAAATATTTTAGTGAACCAAACCAAAAGGATCCATCATGCACCGGCTCTCATTTGGGGTTGACTTTGTTGTGGGTTTTTTAAGTGATATCATGATCTTCTTCAAAAGAAAATGTAAAGATTGTGATTCTACACATGAATAAGACTGCAAATAAATAGATATTAAAAGCAGTATGGATGTTCCCTGGAGAATTATGGAATGAGTGGGATAAAGTATTAGGAAACTAACTGGTCAACAACTGGTTGACCGAGTCTGTGTATAAATATGTTATAAATGTTTTTTTTTTAAGAGAATATTTTAAAAGGACGGGTTTATAGGTACTTGTGAATAGATCTGGCACTTGAGGCCATGGGTCAGTGGTGGCCCTGGCAGTGCTGGGGAAGGTTTGGACCCGGTGACCTCAGAGAGCTTTTCCAACCTCCACCATTCCCTCACTCTGTGCCCTAACCACGGCCTTAGGATTGTCCTGGAGCTAAAACCTGGAGACAGCAAAGAACCATGGAATCAGCTCCCGGACTGGGACAGGACTGAGCAGATTTACTGCTTCTCTCTCAGGTGTCCCCACAGCTGCAGGCACAGCAGGATCTGTTCTGGGCCCTCAGTTTAGGGTGGACACTGAGTGCTGTGTCCAGTTCTGTTAGGAAGGACACTGAGTGCGGTGTCCAGTTCTGTTAGGAAGGACACTGAGTGCTGTGTCCAGTTCTGTTAGGAAGGACACTGAGTGCTGTGTCCAGTTCTGTTAGGAAGGACACTGAGCACTGTGTCCAGTTGTGGCTCCACAGTTTAGGAAGGTCGTTGAGACGAACACACCCAGAGGAGGCACCAAGGCTGGTGAGGGGCTGGAGCACAAACCCTGTGAGGAGCGGCTGAAGGAGCTGGGGGTGTTCAGCCTGGAGAAAAGGAGACTCAGGGGTGACCTCATCGCTCTCTACAGCTCCCTGAGAGGTGGCTGTGCTCAGCTGGGGTTGGTTTCCATCTCCAGGCAGCAGTGACAGAATGAGAGGACACAGCCTCAAGCTGTGCCAAGGGAAGTATCGGTTGGAGGTTTGGAAAAAGGTTTTTACTGAAAGAATAATAAAGTACTGGCATGATCTGCCCAGGAAGGTGGTGGAGCCACCATCCCTGGCTGTGTTTAAAGAAAGACTGGACGTGGCACTCGGTGCCATGGTTTAGTTGAGGTGTTAGGGCTGGGTTGGACTTCATGATCTTGGAGGTCTCTTCCAACCTGTGATTCTGTGATCTGTTCATACCTCGCTGTTTCCCTCAGGAGAGGCAGTTCCATGTTCTCCCACCACCACAGCTCCCAGGCCCAATCCCTGCCCCACCCTCGAGGCTGCAGGACCTTACCTGGTGCAGAGCCCTTTGGTCCCTCCGTGGCTGCAGCCTCTCCTGGGAATGCTGAGGCTGCAGCAGGAACGTTCCCAGGGGCTGCTGCTGCCGTGGGGCTCTCGGGCAGGCTCGTCCTGATGGCTTCTGTGGCTGCAGGGGGCACTGGGGAACAGGGGCGGCTGGGGTGAGCACCTGGCAAGGCCTGGGCACACGGCCCCTCCCCGGAGCGGCTGGCTCAGCCAGCCCAGGGAGGGAGCTCCCTCTCAGCATCCCCGCCAGCTCAGAGAAAAGCAGCTTTTATTGCTCGCTCTCAGGAAAATAATTTGTGCAGCACCCAGGAGAAGTGGTAAAGCTGGGGAGTGTTGTGTTACAGACCCTCCCAGCCCCAGCTCCAGAAACACTTCCTACCCATGACCAGGGTGAAATTGTTCTCAGTTTCTTCCTAGAAAAAGATCCCATTATGGGTCAAGTTTTGTAATGCACACGAATTCCCAATGGGAAGATGTCCCAGTGGAGCTTCAAAGATTTAACTGTGACCAGAATTTAAAGTTATTGTAAAATCCCCGAAAGAGACCTTAAGGATCACCCAATCCCACCCCAGCCATGGCAGGGACACCTCCCACTGCCCCAGGCTGCTCCAAGCCCTGTCCAGCCTGGCCTTGGGCACTGCCAGGGATGCAGGGGCAGCCACAGCTGCTCTGGGCACCCTGTGCCAGGGCCTCACTACCCTCCCAGGGAACAATTCTTTCCCAAGATCCCATCTGACCCCACTCTCTTTCCGTTTAAAGCCGTTCCCACTCCTCAAAGATGCATTTCCATTCTAAACTGATGTGAGCAGCAGGAACAGTGCTGTCCTTGGTCAGGTCCCACGTGAGGAGGCAGACAAGGAGAGGAGCTGCTTCTGCTGCTCAGGAGCTCTCTACCAACACTTCCTGCAGGTCAGCTGCAAACTGCTTTTTACCTGGTGGCTCAACAAAGAAAGAGGTATCTGGTCCCTTCATGTCCTGCTGAGCTCCCATCCAGTATTCTTCAGGTGCTGTGGGAAACAAACACACTGAGTCCTGACCCCACAGGGCTTTGACTTTCCCAGGGGAAGGTCTGGGCTCTGCTGGGCTAAGAGTTCATCCTCAGGGAATTTTTCAATTCCCTCTACGAGAGCTGTTCTTCCACGATTATTGGGAGTGAAAGCTCCCATCAGACCAGAGTTACACCCAGCACTGACCCCAGGAGCCAAAAGAGGAGGTTCTTTCCTCAGTTCTTCTGGGCAAGGGGCTCTGGGTAGCCCTGCCTAAGCAGGGGGGGCGGAGAAGTTCCAGCCTCAACCATCCTGTGATCTCCTAGTGTAGAATGCTGGATTGGTTTGGGCTGGAAGGGACCTTAAAGCTCATCTCATGGGCAGGGACACCTCCCACTGTCCCAGGCTGCTCCAAGCCCCGTTCCACCCAGCCTTGGGCACTGCCAGGGGAGCCAGGGCAGCCACAGCTGCTCTGGGCACCCTGTGCCAGGGCCTCACAGCAGAACATTCCCCCTGAACCAGCAGGTCCATGCCAACAGGAAACTTTGAAATCTTGACTCATTTTATGTATCAACTCCCCACCAAGATTCTTTAGGACTCGTAAACTGAGATTTTCCAGTTGCAAATCCTCCAAACCCAGCCAGTAAGAGAAAACATTTGCTTCTCACCTGCTTTTCCTGACAGGAATTCTGTGCCTGACTCGAGGCCGATGAAGGCTGATGGGTCCAGAGCCTCTGCAGGGGAGTACAGGGACCCCAGGAAAGGTTGTTCAGGTCCCATCATGGATCCATGTGGAGCTAAGGAAAAAAAAAAACTTCTGTTAATCACCAGCCCTAATGACTCCTCTCCTAAATTTCAAGTCCTACCACACTTGGACTGTTCTGCTCAGCAACAGTTCAGATAAATCTGCATCAAATGTTAGCTCTGCTTCACAAACCATAAATTCTGTATTTAATAGAACTTTCTGACAAGGTGTAAGAGAGTAAGCACAAGGAAATGATTTACTTTGGCTTTCTGCTTCTGCTCCCATGAACTCCTGCTGGTAATCCCTTAATAATCCAATATTAATATAATAATCCAAGAGTTGAAATCCTGAAGAGCACTTTGCCAAAACAATTCCTGAGTATCTGGGTTCTAGCCATTAAAACAAGAGCAAGGAAGAAAGGCCTTGTGAATTAACAACCTTAATTTTCAGCACATTTTCAGTGTCTTAGGCTGCAACGCAAGTTGTAACCAAAAGTTTGTATTCCATTACCATCTGTTGAAACCTGTTGGGGAGGTGTTTTCTTTATCTCTTCCAGGACCCATCCTCCCTCCAGGGGGAATCTTCTGTTACTGGGCCATTGAGGCTCACTGCACGACTGATAAAATCACACCAATCCATTGGGAAATGCTCCACCCAGGGGGAGGAGCCCAGCATTCCTACCAGCATAAAAATCTGAGATTTGGAACACCAGCACAGCCTGTTTGCACTGAATTGCCAGAGGGAGACCAGAACCATCTCACCACCACTGGACCTTCAGAAGTAAATTACATCCTTCTACAGGATCATTGCTTCAACAGAGCCACATCTGTCACTGCAGGAGGATGGGACTGGACTGCTGCCAACACCCTGACCAACAGGGTGTCAGGCTGTATTCTGACACTGTCAGTGTTTTCTTTTTTTGTTTGTTTGCTTTTTTGTACTCCTGCATTTTTATTTTAATTTTCCTAGTAAAGAACTGTTATTCCTATTCCCATCTCTTTGCCTGAGAGCTCCTCAATTTAAAAATTATAATAATTCAGAGGGAGGGGGTTTACATTCTCCATATTCCAAGGGAAGCTCCAGCTCTCCCAGGCAGACACCCGTCTTTCCAAACCAAGACAACATGACAGACCCCAGCAGAATCCCCACAGGAGGGGAGGGATGTCCAGGAGGAGCTCACCGAGGACGTCCCTGGCGGCGTCGGCGTGGCCCGGGAACAGCGGCACGTTCTTCATGTCCGTGGGGAAGGACAAGTCCGGCAGGGCCTCCCCTCTGTGGATGCTGAAGGGGTCTGGCAGAGACACAACCAGGCAGGGTCACCACCCAGGGGACAAGGAACATGACTGGAACTAGAGGGTGAAGATGCACCAGATCCCGGAGGAAAAGCTGCTTTTGGGATTCTTCACCAGGAGCAAAGCCCTTCGCGATCAGAGTTTACACCCAGCAGTTACACTCAGTGGCTCAGGCTGATTTTTGGGGAAAGTGGATCATGACAGTTCCTGGAGAAGCTGTGCCCTCCCCTCCTCCTGCTTCTGCCCTGATGGACACAGCCCATGAATCCGAGCCAGGAACAAGCTCAGCTCACCCCAGAGCAGGGAAAGGTGTGGGACCTCTCAGCTCTCCCAGCCAGGAACTGCATCCCAGTACGAACTGGGTGATGGACTGGCATTTTAACCAAGTTATTGGAAAATTAAATCATCTCCCAGTGTCCCAGGCAGTCTGTCCCATCCCTGGAAGTGTCCAAGGCCAGGCTGGACGGGGCTTAGAGCAACTTGGGATAGTGCAGGGTGTCCCTGCCATGGCAGGGGTGGAATGGGATGAGCTTTAAGGTCCCTGTCATCCCTGCCCTCTGGCAGTGGAAGCCATTCCCTGTGTCCTGTCCCTCCAGGCCTTGTCCCCAGTCCCTCTGCAGCTCTCCTGGAGCCCCTTCAGGCCCTGCCAGGGGCTCTGAGCTCTCCCTGGAGCCTTCTCCTCTCCAGGGGAATACCGGATTTCCAGACACTCGGATTTCCTCCAGTTAAACCCAGTTCAGAGGGATTTGGTTGAGGGCTGTGGCTCATTTTCATGCCAGATGTGTTCCCCGCAGGGCTGACAGCCAACCTGAGGTGTTCCCACGCCCACAGTGTGCTGGGATGGCAAGATCAGGTGAGCTGAGTGAATTCCTTTATAAACCTGTCAGATTATTCGAGATGCCAAGACAACATCTTGCCTCGGAGCCACGTGCAGAATATTTTGATTTCAAGCTGCTTAGAACAGTATTGCCAGGTCTGAACAACTGCCCTCCTTCCAATTAAAAAAACAGCCCCCAAAACAAGGGGGGAAAAAAAAGATCACGGCTGAAACCAATTTAAAACGAAAAGAAATCCTGCTGATGTTCCCTCTTTTCCCAGCAGTTGGATGATGTGGAAAAAATGGGCAACTCAGATCTCTGCTCCAGAGGGAAAAGGGGAGAAGTGGGAAAGCTGAAATTTCCCCTCTTTCTCCCCAGTGAACAAGGAATTACAGGGATGGTGGTCAGGACATCCTTTACACCACTGGCCAGAGAATCCTCTCCTTGGGAGGGAAATCATCCTCCCACTTTCCAAAGAGTGGGCACACAAATGCTGAATAAACCCACAGACTCCTCTGAGTCTGATGTTCCCATTTTTCTCCTGTTGACAAAAGCTGCTCTGTGCCCTCTGATCCCTCTGCTCCATTATGGGAACTCTAAGCAGAATCTCATTTATATCCAAGTGGAAGAGCAACACAGGGAACACTTTGATCCTGAACTCTATGCGATGACTGTACCACATAAAGACACTCCAAGGACATGAAACCTAAAGAAATGTGGTTTCATGCAACAAATAAAACTAAAATATTCCTATTATTCAGGCCAAAAGAACCCTGGGTGATGGGCAAGGTATGTAAATTGTTCCTAATTAACAAATTTGACATCTGGCTCTTGAGCAGAACAACATCAATTTCCCATTTCTGCACCCACCCAGCAACAGGAGGGAAAACCCAACAAACCTGGGGTGCCTCCAGTTCTTCCATGAATCAGTTCTTATCCTTGGAAAAATGCATCAGTTCTTCACAGAATCTCTTACAGAGATTCAGTCAATAGGAAAATCATGCACTAAGCAGGCCTACAGTACTCAAAAATACATTCAAAAAAGAAGTTCCATCCTATATCTTTCGAGGTTGATAATGTGATAATCTGGGCAGGACACATGTTTCTCCTGGAGCCAGCAAGCAATTTAATTTCAAAAAATGAGGGGGAAAAAAAAGGAGAAGATGGAGGGGAAGCTGCTGGGTGAAAGTGTATCTGTTAGCAGGGTTGGGTTACACTGGGTGCAGCTCATTTTCAGGAGTGTCAGCAGCTGCAGAGGCTGCAGGAACAGGCTGTGACAGAGGGACGGGCGCTGCCAGGAGCCCCGGGGACACATCTGGCGGGGTTTGCACTGAAACCCACAGTGCTCACAGCAGTCCCCCAAAAACTGCTCTGGGCATAGAATCCCAGACTTGTAAGAGTTGGAAAAGACCTCCAAGATCATCAACTTCAACCTTTGACCAAATACCCCCAAAACACATCAGAAAATGCTGTGTCTGCTTGGGTTTTGAAAACTTTCATGGATAGGCACTCCAAACCTCCCTGGGGAGTCTCTTCCAAGCCCTGAGCACCCTTTCCATGGGGGAAATTCCTGCTGCTGTCCACCCTGAGCCTCCCCTGGCCCAGCCTGAGGCCGTTCCCTCTCCTCCTGTCCCTGTTCCCTGGGAGCAGAGCCCGACCCCCCCGGCTGTCCCCTCCAGGCAGGGAGTTGTGCAGAGCCACAAGGGCCCCCCAGTCCCCCANCACCAGCACCCCCAGGGCCTTTTCCAGCCCCTCTGGTCAGCCTGGAGTGCTCCAAGAGGGGACAGGGCAGGACCTGGCCTTTGGCCTGGCTGACCCTCACCCCGCTGGCCTCGCCCATGGACCCAGCCTNAGAGTTGGAAAAGACCTCCAAGATCATCAACTTCAACCTTTGACCAAATACCCCCAAAACACATCAGAAAATGCTGTGTCTGCTTGGGTTTTGAAAACTTTCATGGATAGGCACTCCAAACCTCCCTGGGGAGTCTCTTCCAAGCCCTGAGCACCCTTTCCATGGGGGCAATTCCTGCTGCTGTCCACCCTGAGCCTCCCCTGGCCCAGCCTGAGGCCGTTCCCTCTCCTCCTGTCCCTGTTCCCTGGGAGCAGAGCCCGACCCCCCCGGCTGTCCCCTCCAGGCAGGGAGTTGTGCAGAGCCACAAGGGCCCCCCAGTCCCCCANCCCTGTGGGTTCCTGCCCTGCTCCCCTCTGGGTTCCTGCCCTGCTCCCCTCTGGGTTCCTGCCCTGCTCCCCTCTGGGTTCCTGCCCTGATCCATCCTGGGGGTTCCTGCCCTGATCCCCTCTGGGTTCCTGCCCTGCTCCCCTCTGGGTTCCTGCCCTTCAGCAGATCCACGTCCCAGCCAGCTCAGGGCTCACTCCATTCACACCCAGATCCCAGGGAAGCCACTGAGCAGGGGCAGTCCAGGGGCTGTTGAAGGCAGGGGAGCACAGGGATGCAGCCAGGAATGGAGCCAGCAGTCCATGAGGTCCCCCAGCTGCTAAAATCAGGGATGCTCCAGGCTCCTGAGCCATCCTACCAGCCATGTCCATGGGTTTGAAGCACAGGTCCCTCTCCTCTGCTGACCAGGAGTCGTTGCGATCCAGGAACTCTTTGTAGGACATCTTCTCATCCATGATTTCTCCTGGGAATACTGACATGGGAGAAGAAAACGACCCAGTCAAAAACCAAACATTGAAATATGTAAAGTGGGTCGTTGCACCGTGTGACATTCAGATGTGACATCCCCAGGTAACGGGGACTGGCAGCCAAACCAGAGACCCTAATATGCATTTTTTAATGGTTTGATCCAGTTCTTCAAATACGAGACAGAATAATTGGATTTCTGAGTCCTGCTACACATGTAAGATCAAGAACAGACTCACATGGAGGTGCTGTCCTGGTCCAAAGCCTCCAGTTGTCCAAAAGGAGCAAAACTGTAAGTCCTGAGGCTTTAAACAGGACAAATTCAGTGGAGAGGTTCAAAATTAATACCCAGACTAAGGACTTTAAGCTTTTTTTCCATTTTAAGGAGGCCTGAATTTGTCAACTCTTCTGAGGACAACATTAGAATTTTACCTGGTTCCAGTTCCTTCAGGAAAGAAACACAGAAATATTTACAGTGACTCCTTCTCTCATTCCCAATACACCATCCTCTGCTCTCTGCCAATACATCTCTTTATGCTTTGGGTATTTCTGCCTTCACTTAGGCTGACAATACCTGCAAGCCTGGAGCTGGGGAGATGAAATTCATCACAAAATACCCTTGGATTTAACCCTTAATTCAGTGCAAAACTGCAGTTAATAAAAACAATCCCAGTGTTAAGGCACAAAAGGACCAGAAGGGAAGAATTCATTAAAAATATGACCCTGGTCTGTAAAATGAACAACCTGGAGGTGTCAGGTGGACTGAGAACTCATAGCAAGGTGGGCAGAGATTCAACTATAATAATTTAAAAAAACAAAAAACAAAGAACAATAAAGCGATTGAGAAAGAATAAAATGAAAAAGGGATTTTGTGGGGCTTGGAGTTTGTTTTACATCATAAAACAAGGAAGGCCACCAGTGCAAATCATCAGTGGGTTCAACAATTTGCTCAGAGGCTTTGGGTTTAGAGGAGCAGGAGGGGATTCCTTGGAGTTTGAAGCATATCCNCACATATATTTACAAATAAAAATAAATGAGTATGTGCAATGACTAATACAAATAATGTAAATATCATTTCCAGTCAGGCTCTGGAGCTCCTAGTGCTGCCGTGTCCCCAGGGTGTGGCCCTGTGAGCTCAGGGACGTGNAAAAAACAAAAAACAAAGAACAATAAAGCGATTGAGAAAGAATAAAATGAAAAAGGGATTTTGTGGGGCTTGGAGTTTGTTTTACATCATAAAACAAGGAAGGCCACCAGTGCAAATCATCAGTGGGTTCAACAATTTGCTCAGAGGCTTTGGGTTTAGAGGAGCAGGAGGGGATTCCTTGGAGTTTGAAGCATATCCAACCTCTGATCAGGGGTAAAGATTAAATATTACTTCTAATTAATCATATAATTAATCACATAAATATTTAGTAATAATATAAATAAAAACTCAAATAATAATACATGTTATAATCATATAATCTATTGGATAATTTATGTTGTATGTGTTATAAATAAATGTAACATAAATATACAGCATATATTATATAGCATATACATAAT
>WBMY01014856.1:121621-134999 GCA_013397315.1 Donacobius atricapilla | reverse complement strand
TGTGTGACACTGTGTGTGTGTGACACTCACTGTGTGTGGGACGCTCTGTGTGTGTGACATTCTGTATGTGTGACACTCTGTGTGTGTGACACTGTGTGTGTGATACTCTGTGTGTGTGACACTGTGTGTGTGACACTGTGTGTGTGACATTCTGTGTGTGTGACACTGTGTGTGTGATACAGTGTGTGTGTGACACTGTGTGTGTGTGACACTCAGTGTTTATGTGACACTGTGTGTGTGTGACACTCACGGTGTGTGTGACACTCAGTGTTTATGTGACACTCTGTGTGTGTGTCACACCCCGTCCGTGTGTCCCCACTCCAGCCGCTCCCAGCCCCCCCCAGCAGGGTGCCACGTTTCATTCCCAGCTGATCCCAGGAAAGGCAGGAGCCTCCTGACCCTCAGGGTGACAGCAGGGCAGGGCCGTGCTCAGGGACACCGCGGTGCTGGCACTGTGTCCCCAGGGCCACCTGGGTGTGCCAGGGGAGCACCCAGCTCTGTCCCTGTCCCCAGTTCCCACCTGTGTGTGCCAGGGCAGCCCATACCCATTCCCAGCAGGTGGTACCAGGTTGTACCAGGCTGTGCCAGGCTGTGCCAGGCAGTGCCAGGCAGTACCAGGCAGTACCAGCCTGTGCCAGGCAGTACCAGGCTGTACCAGGCTGTGCCAGGCAGTACCAGGCTGTGCCAGGCTGTACCAGACAGTACCTGGCTGTACCAGGCTGTGCCAGGCAGTACCAGGAGCTCCCGGGTGCAGAACAGATCCCACAGAGCTGCTGATCCAAGCCCACCCAAATGAAATGGATTTTTACACTTCCACGCTGGGAAGCAAAGGTCATCCCATGAACGCAGCCCCTGCCTCGCACTCCTCCGGGGGAGCAGGACCTGGGGCAGGCCCTGCAGCCCCTCCATCCCTGGGGCTGCCTCCATCCCCTGCAACCCCTCCATCCCTGAGCATCCCTGGGGCTGCTCCCAGCCCCTCCATCCCTGGGGCTGCCTCCATCCCCTGCAACCCCCAGGGCAGCAGGGTTTGGCACGGGCACGCTGCTTTCCTGCCAGTTTGGGCTTTTCTTCTGCTAAATGGCTCCATTTGCCATGGTTGACTTCAGCAGGAGCAGACAGGAGTTCCCAGGCCAGGGAACACCACCTCTGCCTCCCGTGACAAAGGACAGAGGGACACAGGGAGCCAAGAACCCCCCGTGTGTCCCCGTGGAAAATCCAGCCTGGGCAATGTTGTCCGAGCCTGCAGCAGCTAAAAGCCTGATAATTTCAGGAGAAAAGATTTTATTAATATTTGATTTGATAATATAACGTAATTTTGATAATATTTTATTTAGCTTTGCAAAGTGCTTGGGAGATAAAGTGCCACTGCAATGTGTCAAGAGACATTATTATTATTTACTATTATTTGTGGTACAGAACAGCAAGGGATTTAATTAGATTCCACTGTAAATTCCTCTAGACAGGGGCCTGTCATTTGTGTGTCTATAAAACTATTTAAAGCAAAAAAAAAAATAGAAGACACTAAAAGTCCTTGACAGTGTGAGGAAGAGCCTGGGAGCAGTTAAAAACATTCAAGAACTTCTTCAAAGATGATATTATGATATGATGATATTATGACATTAGCAGAGTGCTGGGTTGGACCCACACTGAGGCTGATTGAGAGCACCCACAGCTCAAACTCTAAATATTTGAAACAAATCTATTTGTTAGCACTAAAAATATATTGGCATATTGCCACGATTAAAGATTTCACAGGGAAGAAGATAAAATTAGGGTCAGAAAGGTAAACCTGAAGAAAACCTCTCCACTCCGGAAGGTTTTTTAGTAGGTAAGTTGTGTTCATGCCTTTAAATACAGAGGGGAACCACAGACAGGGCTGGAGAAGGAGGGAGCGGCGGGAGACAAAAGGAATTGTGATGGGAAATATTTCCATTCGACATGAGATGAAACCAAGTTGAGCAAAACTCTGTCAGTGTTTGCAAGCCCTGAGCTGCAGCAAAGCCCCAGAGCCGGCTGGAAGCTGCATCAGGAGCAGTTGGGAGCTGCCTCTGCCAAATCCTTCCAAATCTAAACCCAAGACTGGAATATTCTTCACACAATATTTTTACAACTGGTGCAAATGAAAAACCCAAAGCAGGCACTGCCTCCCAGCAGGAATCCCGGTGCGAGGAGGGATGCAGGCAGCTCTGGAGCAGGGAGAGCAGGGCCAGGAGCAGGGACAAGCCTGGATCAGCCACCCCCTGCCAGCGCCAGGACAACGAAGATTTCTGGATCACAGCCACCATCAGCGAAACCTCCTCTGCTATTCCCAAGATGTTTTCCCAATTATTTGCCATAAAGTGGACACTTCCAGCTTATTTGTAGTAATATTCAATATTCCCATCCCAATATTCAGCTTCCCCTTATCAAAGCTGGAACATAAAACGTGATCTCAAGACTTCCCAAGGACTGGGAAAAGAGGATTTTTCAGTTCCAAACCCAACCTCCCCAAACACATGTTCTGCCTCTGACCTGCCAACAGAAGACACAAAAGCAACAAAAAGGAGAAGCCAAACTCCTCCAAGGCCCAGTGCTGCCAGTGCCTGTGAATGTGCATCGGCAGCAGATAATGCACTCCACACAAAATGCAAATCTGACAGATCCCACAGACCTGTAAAGCAATTTTAGCAAGTATTAAAGCTGGCTGATAGCTGAAAATCCGGTTACGAGCCCTGATAATATAAACCAGTGTAGGATTAGAGCTTACAAAGTCTTGCTTAAAGGAAAAAAGACCATTAACAACATACTTACAATGCAAACTTGCTCCTGAAAGTAAAAATAAGGATCCCATACAAGTGGCACCTTCCCTGCACTGATCCCGGGGCAGGATGAGGGTGGAACATTTAGCAGGGCTGCTGACGGCGTGGAATTGTTTGTTTGATCATCTCTCTGCAAAGGTCAGCGCGGTCACATCAACCAATTCACAGCTAATCCGGCCAAAAGTGCCCTCGTGGCCACCTACCCACCGTGCCAGGCTGGGAGCTGGGGCAGGACAAACTCCTGGAGCTGCTGTCACGCAGGACATCCCACGGGGAATGTCCAGCCAGGGGCTCTCTGAGCACAGGATTACCCTCTAAAGCCCTCTCGCCGCAGGAGATGCTAATCTTGGGAGGTCACTGGCCAGACCTCCAGCTCGGGGTTAAGCATCTTCAAAATTAATGAGTGAGCAGCCAGGAGAGAGCCCTGGCAGCACCCAGCAGGGACAATGGGCAAAGGGAGGCTCGGGAGCTTCATCCCTGCACTGGATCTCCGGGGGAATTTGCCCAGACCACCCTGGGGTGGGTGTTGCTCGCACGCAGGCAGGGCTGGCCTTGCTGGGACCCCCACAAGGAGCAGCAGTTTGATCAGCCACGCCAATGAACCCCCATCAGCCTCCCAGGGAGTGAAGTGTCCCACACACACGTCCCCCTCTGCAGGGCGTGCTGTTTGCAGCCTTAAAAAGAGCTTCAGGATCAGGGTCATGGAATGGTTTGGGCTGGAAAGGACTTGAAAGCCCATCCAATGCCATGGCAGGGACACCTCCTACTGTCCTGGGCTGCTCCAACCTGGCCTTGGGCACTGCCAGGGATCCAGGGGAGGCCACAAATCTCTGGGAATCCCAGCCCCTCCCCACTCTCCCAGCCAGGAATCCCTTCCCAATCTCCCATCCATTTCTGCCCTCTGGCAGTGGGAGCCATTCCCTGTGTCCTGTCCCTCCATCCCTTGTCCCCAGTCCCTCTCCAGCTCTCCCGGAGCCCTTTCAGGGTCCAAGGTCTCCCTGGAGCCTTTCCTTCTCCAGACTGGATGCTCTAAGGATTCCACAGGAGATTTAGGCTCTTTTGGTCCCTGTGTGAGGAGCTGCCTGTGCTCAGGAGGCTGCTCAGGGCATTTATTATTTATTGCCAGGAATTCTGATTCCCACCTGAGGGACTCACAAGACCTTTGCCTGCATGCCCTGTCTGATTTTCAGGCACACACCCCTTCAATCTCTTGCCCAGTGGTGTTGTACAGGATGGGATCTACCACGGGATCAGCTAAAAACCCCAACAGGCAGCCCAGACATTCCAGGGACATTATTTCCAGACATTATTTAGGGTAAGGGAGGCAAAAGTTTCACCTGAAAGGTCACAGGGTACCTCTCCCAAGATGCTTAGGCTGTCTTTGTGCCTGCTGGCTTTAGAGTAAACATGAAGTATCTTGCAGGAATATCCCCTCAAAGCTTTATTATCAGTCTCATCATTTTGTAAAACAAAATATTGCCTAGTTCAGTTCAGAGTGAAGGGTCTGAAAATCCCTGTGAGTGAGTTTTGCAGACAAGCTTCACTAATTCCCAAAATCTAAAGGATAAGCACAGACAGGAACTACATGCAAAAAGATGTCACCCAGCCACCCAAAGGGCGGTTGAACATTTTTATCCAAGGGGATATGAGCTCAAGATTCCAAGAAGCTTTTGCATTTAATGAATATCTAAAGCACTAAGCTGGCAGCCCTGATGGAGGACAATTCACCCAGAGCAGAGCTGTCAGAGCTGGTTACTCCCTCCCCTTCCTCTTCTCCAAGTGAAATGCAGCCATTCCATTTTCCTGCAAACTAAAATCCCAGGGGACTGGACACTGGGCAGGTTGGCCAGAGAGGCTGTGGAGTGTCCAGCCCTGGGTAACTCCAAACCCAGCTGAGCAGAGCATGAGCAGGGTTTGCTCTCCCTGCTTTGGGCAAAAGGTGCTGGGCTTAGGATGTCAGAGGTTCCTGCCAGCCTCCTGAGCCTTCACAGGCTCCTCAGCTCCAGCTTTCTGGAGAAAAGACATTTCTGTCCTTGCAGAACAGAAAAGTTAAAACTCCCAGGAGCCAGTGCTGAGCCCAAATCTGGCTGAGATTATACAAAATAGTTTAATTTCATAGAATATCAGAATGGTTTGGGCTGGAAGGGACCTTAAAGATCATCTCACTCCAACCTTCCACTATCCCAGGCTGCTACAAGCCCTGTCCAACCTGGCCTGGGACACTGCCAAGGATGCAGGGGCAGCCACAGCTGCTCTGGGAATTCTGTCCCATTGTCTCCCCACCCTCCCAGGGAACAATTCCTGCCCAATATCCATCCCTGCCCTCTGGCAGTGGGAAGCCGTTCCCCCTTGCCCTGGCACTCTCAAGTCCCTGCAATGAGAAGCAAATTAAATTCCACCACTAAGTTGGAGGGGAAGAAGATCAGGAATCTATTAAAGGCCCTCAAGAAACTGCAGGGCATTTCAGAGGGTGCTGACAGTTCCAGAAGGGTTTTACTGCTTTCCCTCTGAAATTCCAGGAGGTTACATAACCCTGAATGCTAAAAGGGCTGTGTGCGTACGACTGTCAGAACCGGTATCTCCAAACTTCAGAGATGCAAAGTCAGTAACTTGAAAGTTCAACACAAGGTTCATGTTCTGCCTTGTAAAAAAATCTGCAAGGGAAAAAAAAAATACGCAGTTGCTACAGTCTCTTGCCCAGCTTTTTTCCCTTTCTTGTTTCTCCTTCCCAGAGGGAATTTTCCAGCAGAGATTGCTCTGTCATCAGTTGGGGGAGGGAACCACGGGGGTGCACAGAGCTCCCCTGTCCCACCTCTGCTCTAATTGCTCCAGGTCTGTTCTGCTGCTCCTGCTTCCCACGGGGAATGTCACCTGCTCAGGAAGGGAGTAATCCTCAGCACGGCTCAGATTGATTCCTCAGAGCCCTGGATCACAGGACAGCTCCCACACCTCCAGACTCCACCCGGAACCGCCCTCCACAGACTCATCTTTTAAGAACAAAGGCACCTGAGGCTCTGTTTTTAAACAAGAGACTCACTGAAGACTTATTTCCATTCCATTGGAAATACACCAGGGTTTGGGAGCTGGAAAGGGACTGGGACAAGGGATGGAGGGACAGGACACAGGGAATGGCTGAGATGGGATATTGGAATGGAATTCCTGGCTGGGAGGGTGGGGAGAGGCTGGGACAGAATTCCCAGAGCAGCTGTGGCTGCCCCTGGATCCCTGGCAGTGCCCAAGGCCAGGCTGGACAGGGCTAGGAGCAGCCTGGGACAGTGGGAGGTGTCCCTGCTTGGGTGTTTTGGTTGTTTTTTCTCAGCCAAGTGGTACAACTAAGACACTTCTGCTTCACTCAGGGTTCCTTCCTAAAGCCATGAGCCTTCTGCACATCCTTGGCAGGGAATATTTCAAGCCACAGCCAGGTAAAATCCCCCCAGACCTATTCAGCAGGCCCAGGTGATGCAGAGAAATCTCCTATGGAAACCCCAGGGCAGCAATGCCAGGACTGAGCCAGCTGAATCCCTCCCCCATTCCCTGGCCTTGCATCCTGCCTCAGAACTGAGGAGAAGAACCCAGGTCTGTGGGCATTCTGCCCAGGCTGCCTTGCCTGAAATGAGTGAAGCTCAAATAGGATCAATTCTGAGGCAAAAGCATCATAAGGAGGAGCAGGCACAGGAGGTCTGGCCAAAGCCCACTGTGCTGGCATGGGGAGAGCCTCAGAAATCCCAGAATCTTGGAATCATCCAGGTTGGAAAAGATCTTCAAAGCCATGGAGTCCCCCCTGTGCCCAGTCCCCACCTTGTCCCCAGACTGCAGGACATGAGCAAAACACAGTTCATCACCCCCCAAAAAAATATCTGGGAGGGATGTTTGATTTCGTTCTGGCACATAACTTGGGATGCTGTTTAACCTTCTTCCTTTCAGTGAGAGCACACTGCAGCTGACTGAAGCATGGAATTGCTGAGATTGGAAAAGAGCTCCAAGGTCATTGAGTCCAAGCTGTGCCCAGTGCCCAAACTGTCCCCAGCCCAGAACGTGGAGTGCCACGTCCAGGAATTCCTTGGACACCTCCAGGGATGGGCACTCCAAACCTCCCTGAGCAGTTCCAAGCCCTGAGCACCCTTTCCATGGGGAAATTCCTGCTGCTGTCCAATCTGAGCCTCCCCTGGCCCAGCCTGAGGCCGTTCCCTCTCCTCCTGTCCCTGTTCCCTGGGACCAGAGCCCAACCCCCCTGGCTGTCCCCTCCTGAAAGGGAGTTTTGGAGAACCAGAAGTCCCCTCCGTTTCTCGAGGCTGAGCTGTGAGCTCCAGCTGGAGTCTCCTCCTCCCTGTGCTGGCCTGGCCACAGCTCCTGAGCACAGAGATCTCACAGCCGCGAACACACAGGGCTGGGAGCGATGTGACAAAGATCCGGAGGGACACAATTTGGGTGTAAAGTAAGGATCACCTGCACTTCCATGAAATCTCCCACCGAGCTGTGTTGCTTTAATGCCCTCCAGAAGGCTCCTGACTTCCAGAGCAGCCTGACAGGAGCCCCAAGGAGTTTTGGGGGGAAGTGCAGCCCCTCCATGGCACCCAGACAGGGACAGCGTGTCCCTTGTGCTGGCACCACGAGCAGTGACAGTGCAGTCTGCAGAGCTGTGACCCGCAGCGCTGTCAGCCCTCGTTGGTAGCAGGAAAAGGCTATTTCCCCTGAAAGGGCTGTTACCAAATTTAAACAGCTTTATCCTGATTCAGGGAATGCTGCACTTCAGAGGCTCCATGATGAGCTCCTCAGTGGGGCAGGTCCCAGCCCTGGCACACGCGGAGGACTCTGACCGTGCCCCACTTCAGTCCGGGGTCAGGAGGAGGGCAGGGCACTGCAGAGCAGAGCCAGCACAGGCAGCACAAGGACTCGTCCAGCAAAGGTCACTGCTGAGCTTGGCGCTCACACCTTTCAAACAGGGACACAGGGAGACAGCAATTGCCACCCTGGAGGGGTTTTCAAGGCAGACAGAAAGTTCCTTTCCCCCATGAAAACTGAAGCAGTCTCTAGGACAGGGACACAGATCTCCCTTGTGCCTCTGGAGCAGGGATGAGCAAACATCACCAAAGACACACCAGACCCAGGAGGAAGCCAGGAATTTGGAAGGTGAGCAGGAGCCAGGTGAGCAGGAGCAGCTGTAATGGAGCTGTGAGCTGAGAATGTGCTCTGGTTCCTCCCAGGTGTGTGGTGACTCCCTGGGGCTCAGGAGCAGAGGACTGGCACAGGTTGCTGGGACAGGATGTGCATTCCAATCCCTGGCAGTGCCCAAGGCCAGGCTGGACAGGGTTGGAGCAGTCTGGGACTGTGGGAGGTGTCCCCGCCATGGCAAGGACCCTCCCACTCACATCATTCCACGATTCTGTGATTCTCCTCTTGCTTAGCAAGGGACCCAGGAATACCCTCCAGTCCAGCCAAGACTTTGGGCTGGTACCAGACACAGCTCAGGGAATCCTGAGCTGCAGCCTGGGCTGATGCCAGCACCTACAGAGGGTTCAGGACACCACAAACACAGAGGAGCAGCCAAACCACCATCTGCTGCCAGGCTGCACACAGGACTGGCACTTGGAAAGTGCCTCCTGCTCCCAGGAAATCCAAGAGCCACAGAGTGGATTAAAAATAACACCTGAGGAATAAAAAAGTCAGCAAAATTCCAAAAAGAAAACATCCCCTACTTCCCACTGATGATGATCTGGTACCTCAAGCCTTCACTAAGCTCTATCCTTCTGAGACCCAACCACATTTACCCAAACTACCATAAAGAGTAAACCTTCACACTGCTCTTCAGCTGAACACAAAGTACTCCTTTATCTTTAGATCCTTAGGCAGCCCAGGATTTCTCCTGCTGCTGTGCCCACACCAGACAGACCAGCCCAGCTCAGTTCTCTCCGTGGGCAGATGCCTGGGCTGTCTTTCCAGGGCTCAGGCAGACACCACACGTTCCCCGTGCCCCCAGACTGTTTCCCTTTGCCCAGCCAGGCCCTGCCAGCAGCTGGAGCAGGATCAATGCCCAGCTCCCACACCCATCACTCCGGCAGGACACGGCGACGCTCCCCACGCTGAGCCACGGCCGCTCCCAGCTGCTGCAAACCCCAAATCCTCCCCTGACAACATCCAAGAGCTGGATTCTCTTTTTTTTTTAATGCAATCAGGGCCAGAGAAGAAAACAAAAATAAATAAAAGCAGCACTTACAGTCTCTGCTGGGGATCACGAGCTCCAAGTGTGTTCCCTTGAGAGTCAATATTTACAGAACCACAAAGAAGAACAAGGTCCACACACCAGCTCACTTGAGCCCCTAATTGCACTTTTCAAGAGCTATTCCTCTGGCTGAGCAGGGCACAAAACTCTGACTCTTCTCACAACTTACAGCAAATTAAATACATGAAGAAGACATCCTCACTGCACCGTGCTGTAGCTGCACCTCGTCTGCTGCCTCCTCACACTTCTATCACTCCAGCTGGTTCTTTCTGGTTGTGCCATCACTTGTTCTGATATCTTTTAATGAAACAGGTTACAAATTCATAATGCTTCACACCCCTAGCCCAGGGTGGTGCCTTCCCTCTCCATCAGCTGGGAACACCCATCCCCATCCCCAAGCTCCCCTGGGTCCTGGTCCTCAGCCTGGATGGAGCCTGAGCTCTAATCCTCATCAAATGATAAAAACCAGAACTAAAGCATGCAAAGGGCTGAACCCTGCAGCCTCTTGGGCATCACTTTCTCCTCCATCTCCCTTTAAGAGTTCTCTTCCAACCCTCTCTTATCTCTAACAAACTGGAAATCCTCTTCTTTTGACTCCTGCACTTCAGTGCTTGTAAATCACTGTGCACCATAATCTGAGGAGTTCTTAAATCTCTCCAGCTCTGAGCCCTCGCTTCCATTTTTATTATTTTGCTCCTTTTTTCCAGACTCTTAAAAGCATTTGACACAGCCTACTTGGAAATGGTCTCTGAATGTCTTTCCTATCTATCCAAATCACTTCCCTCCATCAGGTTTTTAGCACTTCACCTTCCCAACAGGTTGAACTCCTGCCATCTCCGACTGCCAAGAGCAGTTTAAATTTATTGCCCTTTTCTCCCTCCTGATCATGTTTTTATTGCCTAAAAGTAGCCAATTCTCTAATATTCCTTGTTTGCCACCTTTTCTCATCCAGCTGTCCAAAGGGAAACCATGCAGCAGCTCCATGATTAACCCTTCCCCAGGTTCAAAACATCCCAACTCTTCGGGTTCAGGTTGGGAGCAAACACTTGTCCCCAAGAGCTGTCAGTGAGGAAGCCCCTCTGAGGACCAGAAATTAATTATAAATATGGAAGGAGTGCGAGAACTCTGGAAAACATCCCTGTAATCCTGCCCCACAGGTTCCACCACACGGTATCAGGAATTCCAGCCTGGAATTGCAGCATTTGATCACGCCTTGGATGCAAAATGCTTCATTTCTTCTGACCTACATATTTTGGCACTTTCACTCTGCCTCACATGAGATGGAGAGGAGCCATTCAGAAGTGACAGTATTTACTGTCACCCCTGAAACACATAAATACACACACACATATATCTGTATACACTCATATGTATTTTTTCTCCTCCTTCCTGGATCCCATCTGTGAGTGCACTGCCACGAAGCTCCCCCCCGACATGCTTGTTGTGCAGAATGAGATGGTGATAATGGAAATAAGGGCTTAAAATAGCAAATTTCCCTTCAGCACTCGAGTGCTGTTTGTTTGTGGCTGCGATTCCAGCAGCCCCTGTTCACACACATCGCCCTGACCTACTTTCAGCTTCCCCAATCCCGCGGCACAGGCAGCGAGCTCGCAGGAGGAATCAGAAGCAGACAGGAGAAATCTCCCTGCCACGTTTGTAATAGAGTTTTATGGCCATTAATTCCAGCTAGTGTCAAACTAATGACACGAGGGACATCAAAGCACGAAGCCATTTACATAATACCAGAAGAATCTACAATTCTATTACTGTTTATTCAGGCAGCTTCTGCTTGAGAGTGAGGAAGATGACACGCTGTCTGTGCTCTTTTGAAATCATTCTAATTTATAGCCCTGCAGAGAGGCAGCCAGTTTTCTAGGAATTCTTTAATTCCTCACTGAGGAGTTTCTGATGTTTTGAAACAAACCCTGCCAATTCTATTTTCCTCTGAAAAAATGAAGTGCTTTCATTCCTGCGGANCTTGGGTGATGTAAACACAGCCAATGTTTTTGTAATCTCAAGGTAGTTTTCATTCCTGTTCTTAGAGCTATGGGCAGCTGATGGACAGCTGTCATGACCAATGGGATGGGGAGAGGCATCAACCTTCTCCCCCAATCCCTGGCCTTTGTAAAAATACTATAAAATAGAGTCTGACCTTTTTAAATAAATCAGTTTTAGTTTCATGCCTTCTAATCAAAGTGTGAGTGTGTGTCTGTGTGTGTGATGAACAGCGTCAGTCCAGCCTGGCCTTGGGCACTGCCAGGGATCCAGGAGCAGCCACAAATCTCTGGGAATTCCAGCCCAGCCCCTGCCTATCCTCCCAGCCAGGACTCCCTGCCCAAAATCCCATCTCACCAGTGGGAGCCATTCCCTGTGTCCTGTCCCTCCATCCCTTGTCCCCAGCCCCTCTGCAGCTCTCCTGGAGCCCCTTCAGGTACTGCTGAACCTGCTCATGCTCTGGTTGTCTTCAATTCATGGAGGTTTAATGCTGAAACCTCCTGATTTTAGCAGGACTGGAGACACCCCTGGGACAGAAAAGTAGCACAGGACTCAGAAAGTAAAAGCGTGATGTGACCCCTGTAAGCAGCAATTCTAAAACCACCACAAGAAACACAAGTGCCAGTTGAAACCACTCATCAGCTCATTTATATTTATATTTATATTTATATTTATATTTATATTTATATTTATATTTATATTTATATNAGAGCTGTCAGTGAGGAAGCCCCTCTGAGGACCAGAAATTAATTATAAATATGGAAGGAGTGCGAGAACTCTGGAAAACATCCCTGTAATCCTGCCCCACAGGTTCCACCACACGGTATCAGGCATTCTAGCCTGGAATTGCAGCATTTGATTGCGCCTTGGATGCAAAATGCTTCATTTCTTCTGACCTACATATTTTGGCACTTTCACTCTGCCTCATATGAGATGGAGAGGAGTCATTCAGAAGTGACAGTATTTACTGTCACCCCTGAAACACATAAATACACACACACACATATATCTGTATACACTCATATGTATTTTTTCTCCTCCTTCCTGGATCCCATCTGTGAGTGCACGGCCACGAAGCTCCCCCCGCCACATGCTTGTTGTGCAGAATGAGATGGTGATAATGGAAATAAGGGCTTAAAATAGCAAATTTCCCTTCAGCACTCGAGTGCTGTTTGTTTGTGGCTGTGATTCCAGCAGCCCCTGTTCACACACATCGCCCTGACCTACTTTCAGCTTCCCCAATCCCGCGGCACAGGCAGCGAGCTCGCAGGAGGAATCAGAAGCAGACAGGAGAAATCTCCCTGCCACGTTTGTAATAGAGTTTTATGGCCATTAATTCCAGCTAGTGTCAAACTAATGACACGAGGGACATCAAAGCACGAAGCCATTTACATAATACCAGAAGAATCTACAATTCTATTACTGTTTATTCAGGCAGCTTCTGCTTGAGAGTGAGGAAGATGACACGCTGTCTGTGCTCTTTTGAAATCATTCTAATTTATAGCCCTGCAGAGAGGCAGCCAGTTTTCTAGGAATTCTTTAATTCCTCACTGAGGAGTTTCTGATGTTTTGAAACAAACCCTGCCAATTCTATTTTCCTCTGAAAAAATGAAGTGCTTTCATTCCTGCGGACGAGCCCCAAGAGCCCGGCATCTGAGGGAGCAGCTCACCTCAGAGCAGGCTGTTTTGTGGGAGCTGCCACGCCACCACCACGGACAAGGGATGGCAGGAAAAAAACCCACAGACTTTGGCTGGGCTCCGTGCTCTGGTGCTGAGCTGTCTCACCTAGATGGAGCTGACAGCGAGGGCCGCGCCGCGGTTTGACGGCGACACGAGCCGACGTTCCCAGGGCTCGGGAGCTGCTCCCGGCCTGAGCAGCCCCAGCACTGCTCACCTCGAGGGCCCAGCCAGCCCAGACAGCTCCCCTGGCTCGGGCTGGGCTGGGGACAGCACAGGTCCCAAAGTGTCACCTTCACAGCCAGGCAGGGAGCACAAGGTGCCACCGACACCGCCGGGACAGGGAGGCTGCAGGGAGGGCAACTGGGAGTGGCTCCAGAGTACAAGGGACAAAATCCTCAATTCCCAGCCTCCAGACATGCCTTGGAACTGCAATTCACCACCAAAAAGATGAGCACTGAGAACAGAATCCCTGAATGGTTTGAGTGTGGAGGGATCACCCAGTGCCACCTGGGCAGGGACACCCTCCTCAGTCCCAAGGTGCTCCAAGTGTCCAACTGTCGCCGTGATTTTTCAGCCTTCTCTTCTATTTCAGTTTCATGGTTTAGATTTTTCCTCATGCTTGGGTGATGCAAACACAGCCAATGTTTTTGTAATCTCAAGGTAGTTTTCATTCCTGTTCTTAGAG
>WBMY01014856.1:51060-120426 GCA_013397315.1 Donacobius atricapilla | reverse complement strand
AGGCCTTGGCAGGGGCTGCTCAGGGAGGTTTGGAGTGCCCATCCCTGGAGGTGTCCAAGGAATTCCTGGATGTGGCACTCCACGTTCTGGGCTGGGGACAGTTTGGGCACTGGGCACAGCTTGGACTCAATGACCTTGGAGCTCTTTTCCAACCTCAGCAATTCCATGCTTCAGTCAGCTGCAGTGTGCTCTCACTGAAAGGAAGAAGGTTAAACAGCATCCTAAGTTATGTGCCAGAACAAAATCAAACATCCCTCCCAGATATTTTTTGGGGGTGGTGAACTGTGTTTTGCTCATGTCCTGCAGTCTCCTGTCACTTCTGTGCCTTGCCAAGTCAATTCTAATTCCAGAGGTGCCTCCAGCATCAGCTGTCCACAGAAACAGCCACAGCCCTAAAGTTCCAGAACTGTTCCCAAGGGAGCTGTTAATCCTGCACTATTTAGCAGGCATTGATTAATGCCAAGACAAACAGGGATCCTGCCTGGTCACCTCCACGTAGGAGCTTTTTTTGCCTTCCACTGCTGCCAAATTGAAGGGACAGGTTGATGGGAAAAGCCTCATCCTCCAACAGAGGAATCCCCATCCCACCTCAGCTGCTGCAGCAGGAACAAGCAGCTCCGGGGGAGGAGGGACAGCTCTGCCATACTGAGGTGAGCTTTTACCCACCAATGGAAAAACAGGAGCACATGCTCAGAAAAACCATCCAACACAGCATTTCCCACCATTTCCCAGGACAGGGGGAGCTGGCTTGCAGCCAGGAGAGGAGACTGATCCCAAGGGAGCAGGCACAGCTCCCCGGGCTGGGAGAGGATGAGGATCCTGAGCATCTCTCATACATTATTTCAGTTTTATAACTCCAGAAAGCAGCAAAGCTTTCCCGTTCTGATACTCAGTAGGAATTCAGGAAGGTTTTATGCCACACTTGCCAAAAGCCAGAGTGTTTCAGGCACACTGACCCCACACAAGGTGTACTTGGTATTTCATGGGTCAGAGCTGGAAACTGGCTGTGGAAACTGCACCAAAATAGCAGCAAAAAAGGGGGAGGTTACTGCTGAGGGTACAAGTAATTTATATTTCAGGGACTCACTCATGCAGGCCTAAGAGAGCTGAATTTGTTCAAACCTCTCTCCAGGGAGAGCAGTTCTGTGGGGTTTAACGAGGAGGCACCACAGCCTTGCTCAGCATTTCAGAGTTTCCCTTTGCTCAGCCACTCAAAAGCTGCCCTTGCTCTCCGGTGTAGATTTGCTCTCAGCCCCAACCGCCAAAGAGCTCCTGAGCAGCTTCACAGTATCCAATACGTTCCTTAACTATAAAATTTTCTTTTTCCAAAAACAAAAGGTCCCATTAATCCAAGATTACCCCAGAGCCAACCCACCCCGAAACGAGAACGCTCGATAACAACAGCTGGGGTGCAGCTAGAAAAGATAAAATGCACAATATAATCAGCCTTACCCTATTTGCAGTGATGGGGCTGAACTGGAAGAAGATTAAAGAGCTCAGGCCTCCGAGGCAGCCACAAGCAGAGCCTGGATTAGGGAAGTTTCCTATCCCCAGGTTCAGATTTAGCCCGTGTCACACGACCTCTCAAAGCCACTCCGCCATCCCAGCACACGACTCTTCCCGAAGGTTTTGTAAGCAGGATAAACCCCCATCAAATCCCTTCTTACAGGCAGAACCCCAGGTTCAGAGGAGGAATACCAGGTGGGGAAGGGAAGTTGAAAAGGGAGAGCCTGGCGGGGAGGGGAGCCCAGGCTGGAGCAGCACTCTGGGCACAGCCCCACCTTGCCCAGGGTCCTGCTGCAGAGCAGCTCCTGCTGGGAATGGGACCCAGCAGCTCCCAAACCTCCTCCCCAGCGCTGGGATGGGCGATGACTGAAGCTCNTTTTTTTTTTTTAAGCAGAATCAGTTAATTTTGGTTGTAAGATTGAGACATGGAGGTCCCGCAATCTTGCAAAACTGCCCATGAGTGACATTTTGAAAGAGCTGTTTGCATCACTGGGAAACAGGAGAGTGTTAATGTAGGAGATGGAACATCACAGATTTTCCAGGCAAAGCATGGAAGGCTTGACAAAGCTGAAAGCACAGTATTTTTATCTGTAGCCAGGGGAAATGTTAGGGAAAGTGGAGACACAAGGAAATGACACCAAGGTAAATAAAGAGTTGGCTAAGTGACAAGTGGCAAGGCAATGTCAAAAGGGGAATTCTCTTCCTGGAGGAACATAACCAGCTATTAGAGTGTGAAGATCAAGGATCCAAAATAACCCCTGCTTAATGTTTTCATTTTTAATCCTAGAAGTCAAAAAGTTCTGATGGAATGAAGTTAAAAGTATCTTTTCTCAGAGAAAATATTCTGCCTGCACATCTCAGGATTCAACTAAACAGCCCAATTTCTGTTACCTGTGTGTCCTGGAGGAACAGATCAGATGCTGCATCCCAGTGATCAGAACCTCCCTGGAGTTGGATGATCCCTGGCTTTCCCTTCCAATCCAGGATATTCCGATTTTATGATTTCTCTGGGCAGATTCCACTCCCCAGCCCAGCACTGAGAGATTTGGAAGCACAAAAAGCTGGGCCCCAATTCAGGCAGGACTGGTGGCATCCTGTCAAGAATCAGAGCCCTCCATCCCTTCTCCTGTGCCAAATGCCATTACCAGGAGTGTCCCAGAGCCACTGCAGCCTGACCCTGAGTGCTCTGCTGGCAAACACTGCCCCATCCCTGCTCCTGCTGCTCCCAGGGCCACGTTGGGAAGCAACAATTTGAATGACTGGTTCAGGAAACCTGAGCTCTCCTCCCAGCCTTCCCACTAACTCACCATGACCACCATTATGTCCCAGTTTTCCTCCTGGAGCTGGGAAATAGCCAGCCAGCACGGTAAGCTTTAACCTGCACAGGTGAAAAAGGACCCCAGAAGAATGAAATGTTGTTTTTCAGTCCTTCAGTCACCTCTGAGGGAACTCCCAACCCTCCGAAATCCAAGTCACTGCTGAACCCCCAGGAGTTCAGGAGGAACAGGAAAAGACAGTGAGTTTGGCCAGAGTCTGGTTTTTCAGGAAGCCAGAGCAAACTTAGGGCATGGAAAACACAACCTCACAGAATCACAGAATACCCCGAAGGGACCCACGAGGGTCACCAAAGGCCAGTTCCTGGACCTGCCCAGGTTGAATTTGTCACAGAGAACCACAGGAAATCCTTTTTAAGAAGAGACAGATCAAAACCCTACAGCTCCAAAACTCCCTTTCAGGAGGGGACAGCCGGGGGGGTCGGGCTCTGCTCCAGGGAACAGGGACAGGAGGAGAGGGAACGGCCTCAGGCTGTGTCAGGGGAGGCTCAGATTGGACAGCAGCAGGAATTTCCCCATGGAAAGGGTGCTCAGGCCTTGGCAGGGGCTGCTCAGGGAGGTTTGGAGTGCCCATCCCTGGAGGTGTCCAAGGAATTCCTGGATGTGGCACTCCACGTTCTGGGCTGGGGACAGTTTGGGCACTGGGCACAGCTTGGACTCAATGACCTTGGAGCTCTTTTCCAACCTCAGCAATTCCATGCTTCAGTCAGCTGCAGTGTGCTCTCACTGAAAGGAAGAAGGTTAAACAGCATCCTAAGTTATGTGCCAGAACAAAATCAAACATCCCTCCCAGATATTTTTTGGGGGTGGTGAACTGTGTTTTGCTCATGTCCTGCAGTCTCCTGTCACTTCTGTGCCTTGCCAAGTCAATTCTAATTCCAGAGGTGCCTCCAGCATCAGCTGTCCACAGAAACAGCCACAGCCCTAAAGTTCCAGAACTGTTCCCAAGGGAGCTGTTAATCCTGCACTATTTAGCAGGCATTGATTAATGCCAAGACAAACAGGGATCCTGCCTGGTCACCTCCACGTAGGAGCTTTTTTTGCCTTCCACTGCTGCCAAATTGAAGGGACAGGTTGATGGGAAAAGCCTCATCCTCCAACAGAGGAATCCCCATCCCACCTCAGCTGCTGCAGCAGGAACAAGCAGCTCCGGGGGAGGAGGGACAGCTCTGCCATACTGAGGTGAGCTTTTACCCACCAATGGAAAAACAGGAGCACATGCTCAGAAAAACCATCCAACACAGCATTTCCCACCATTTCCCAGGACAGGGGGAGCTGGCTTGCAGCCAGGAGAGGAGACTGATCCCAAGGGAGCAGGCACAGCTCCCCGGGCTGGGAGAGGATGAGGATCCTGAGCATCTCTCATACATTATTTCAGTTTTATAACTCCAGAAAGCAGCAAAGCTTTCCCGTTCTGATACTCAGTAGGAATTCAGGAAGGTTTTATGCCACACTTGCCAAAAGCCAGAGTGTTTCAGGCACACTGACCCCACACAAGGTGTACTTGGTATTTCATGGGTCAGAGCTGGAAACTGGCTGTGGAAACTGCACCAAAATAGCAGCAAAAAAGGGGGAGGTTACTGCTGAGGGTACAAGTAATTTATATTTCAGGGACTCACTCATGCAGGCCTAAGAGAGCTGAATTTGTTCAAACCTCTCTCCAGGGAGAGCAGTTCTGTGGGGTTTAACGAGGAGGCACCACAGCCTTGCTCAGCATTTCAGAGTTTCCCTTTGCTCAGCCACTCAAAAGCTGCCCTTGCTCTCCGGTGTAGATTTGCTCTCAGCCCCAACCGCCAAAGAGCTCCTGAGCAGCTTCACAGTATCCAATACGTTCCTTAACTATAAAATTTTCTTTTTCCAAAAACAAAAGGTCCCATTAATCCAAGATTACCCCAGAGCCAACCCACCCCGAAACGAGAACGCTCGATAACAACAGCTGGGGTGCAGCTAGAAAAGATAAAATGCACAATATAATCAGCCTTACCCTATTTGCAGTGATGGGGCTGAACTGGAAGAAGATTAAAGAGCTCAGGCCTCCGAGGCAGCCACAAGCAGAGCCTGGATTAGGGAAGTTTCCTATCCCCAGGTTCAGATTTAGCCCGTGTCACACGACCTCTCAAAGCCACTCCGCCATCCCAGCACACGACTCTTCCCGAAGGTTTTGTAAGCAGGATAAACCCCCATCAAATCCCTTCTTACAGGCAGAACCCCAGGTTCAGAGGAGGAATACCAGGTGGGGAAGGGAAGTTGAAAAGGGAGAGCCTGGCGGGGAGGGGAGCCCAGGCTGGAGCAGCACTCTGGGCACAGCCCCACCTTGCCCAGGGTCCTGCTGCAGAGCAGCTCCTGCTGGGAATGGGACCCAGCAGCTCCCAAACCTCCTCCCCAGCGCTGGGATGGGCGATGACTGAAGCTCTGCAGAGCTCAGCCCCTGCTGCTTCGTGCTGCCAGCCCAGGAGCTGATCCCGGGGCTCACCACGGCAAATATTTACCCAAGGGATGGAAGGGCAGAGATTAACTCCTGTTGTGAAGCCAAACAATGAGCCCCCACCTAGCAAAAAAGGTGATGATGAAGTGTTCAGACTAAGCTTAATTTTTTTGTGTCTTTCACAGTGCTTTGACAAGCCTCTCATTGAAATTCCCCACATTTAATCCGAAGGATCACTGCAAAGACTCCCCACGAGCAACTGGAATAAGCAAGGGAATAAACATGATGTTGTTTCAAGCACTGAAAAAGGGAGGGGGAAAAAGTATCTTTTTAAGCTGCAGTTAAGTTCCAGAGAGACAAATTAAAGGCAAATTGGGTAATGTAAGTGCAGGGTAACAGCAGGGCTCTGGATGAGGAGCACTGAGGGTCAGCTATCCTGGCCTGCAGCACTGAGTCTCTCTCTTCTACCTGCCTCCAAACCTCCTGGAAACACCAAGAGTTTAAAAAGGCTGCCTCATTATGTGCCCAGGAACATTCCACTTCCACAGAAACACAGTTCTGAGAAACGACAAGTCAAGGTTGTGTAAAGGCTGACAAGCTCAAAGGACGGGCAGAGAAAAGGGTTCACATTTTCCAGGAGGTCCCAGCCTGCACAGTTCTGCAGCATCTCCCCAGACAAGATGGTTTAAGTGCACGAATAAGGCAGAAGCTCCAAAGTTCATGGCTTGAATATTTTAAGTCCCAGCTACTTGCTCAGGAAATTCAAGCCTTGGAGGACCCCATTAATTCACCCAGCTGTCAGATCCTTGCTAGAACAACTCCTGAGCACGCTGCAAAACAGAAAGGGCTTGTATTCCCAGTTTTTAAACCTCACTAAGCCTCCCTGTTAAGCTTTTAATAGACTTCTCGACATATGTATGACTTCATTATAATCCTTTTAATTTCCCATTCAGTGAGCCAAGTCAGGGACATCCCACCTTGGAAGCAAAGTCTGAAACAAAAAAAAAAGGAAAAGCCAAGCAGCAGATCGGTGGGGAAACACCACCTGAGAGAGCCCCAGCATGAAAACAGCATTTTGTGCACAGAAAAGGTCCCTGCTTTTCCCTGCAGCCACCAGAGGAGCCCCCAGTGCATTCCCAGGGCTGCAGCAGCTCCAACGCTCCCTGTCCTGCGGGGCAGCCCTCTGGGGACACACGGGGACACGGGGACAGCACACTGCTGGCCTCCTCAAAAACCTGCATCCCAGCTTCTCCATCCCTCACCCCACAGCTCTGCTTCTCCACACCATGACACCACAGCACCACAGAACTCCATGATGGTTCGGGTTGGGAAGGATTTTTAGCCCATCCAGTGCCACCCCTGCCATGGCAGGGACACCTTCCGCTATCCCAGGTGCTCCAAGCCCTGTCCAACCTGGCCACCCTGAGCTCCCGTTCCATCCTCAGCCTGGCAGGAGCTGCAGGGCAGTCCTGTTGTCCCCGAGGACACGGAGAATTCCCTGCAGCACTTCCAGTGGGGCTGCCTCGCTCCACTTTCCTCTAGCAGCAGCTGGTTACACAACAGCCTAAGCTGCTCTGCCACCAGCAGGGCCGGGCCCAGCAGAAAAGCTCCCTGAGCACGTCCCTCACCACGTGGGAAAGCTGCAGAGGGCTCCATGGCACAGCTGGACGAACCTGGGCATGGCACCAGTGCTCCCAGCCCAGGCTTCCCCTGCTTTACACTGCCTTTCCCTCAGGGACCAGAAATGAGGAAGCAGGAATTTATGGAATGGGCTGGGTGGGAAGAGACCTTAAGGATCACCCAGTGCCACCCAGTGCCATGGGCAGGGACACCTCCCACTGCCCCAAGGTGCTCCCAGCCCCCGTGTCCAGCCTGGCCTTGGGCACTGCCAGGGATGCCGGGGCAGCCCCAGCTGCTCTGGCAGCCTGTCTGTTATTTCCAGTGTTTATCAGCACTTCAAACACCTGGGAAATGTCTCTATGCTCTTTGAAGGGCTCAGGAGTAGCTCAGGAGCTGAGATTGTGCAGCTGCTCAGCTCCTGAGCCGTAGGAAGCCACAAATTCCTCATCTGAAAGAACAGCAGGACCTGCAGAAAAACCCCTCATACTCCACTCCCCCTCCAGGAGCTGGGGAAGCTCCAGATTCTCTGGAAGGGCTCTGTCCCACCCAGGGTCCTCACTGGGGCCAGGGACAGAGCCCTCCTCAGCTGTCACATCACCTTCCCCCAAAACAACCCCCCCAAAGCTCAGGGAGACTCACACAAATGCTCTGAGTCACGGAGGAACTCAGCAAAGCTGCTGAATTATTCACTTGGCTGCTGTTTTTAGACTGGAGCCACAGGAAACATGAACTCCCTGGCAGCGAGCATGGCTGGATGCAGCCCCCTCTGAGGAGCCTCAAAAGCTCTGCCTGAAGCCCAGGAAGGATAAAAGCCTCTGTGAATAAAAACCTGCACCAAGAGGGAAATACACAGGCAGGTAAAAGAGAAAAGCCAGTACAAAAGCTCTAATTAAAAGAGCACACCTGTAGGTGTCCTATTTGCAAAATGCTACACAGAATAAACAGATTTTGGGATAGTTTCATTGGGGTTTTTTGTCTGGGCTGGAGGGAAGGGTTTATGTTTTTCTCCCACAAATCTTTCTCCCCAAGGCTGCTCTCCATCCCTTCATTCCCAGCCTGGAGCTGTGCTTGGATTGTCCCAGCCCAGGTGCAGAACTTTGTCCTTGGCCTTGTTGAACCTCCTGAGGTTGGCCCAGTCCCTCCTCTCCAGCCTGGCCTGATGTTTTTTAGCTTTCATATTTTCCAGATCCTGTACTGCATTGGTATATAACTCTGAACTTCATATAAAGTGTTACAAGTTCTCACAGTTTAGTCAGACAAAACAATCTTTTTCCTCAGAACCAAGGACACCATAGCAGCTCTAGGCCCAGAAAGTACAAACAACAGTAAATTGAGGAGAGCAACCTGGGAGGATGGGACTTCATAACCTGAAACTGTAATTGGATAATTAACCCCAATATATAAATGGACCACAACTTATAGAAGTGTGAAAACTCGTGACTCAGAGTCCATCTTGGGTGTAGCCATGGTCGAGCTCTTGTACTGCCCAAGGTGTACCCTTGGAAGGCCTTTTAAATAAATACCTACTTTATTCCTTTAACTCTGTTCCAGGTAGCCTCTTTAGGCATCAGCCAGGTCCCCGTGGATGCCCCATCCCTGCCCTGCAGCTGTGCCAGCACCCAGAGCTCAGTGTCACCAGCAAAGTGCCCAGGGTGCCCCAGTCCCACTGCCCCTGGCACCCACAGCGAGGCTGGACAGTGCTGGTGCCACCCCTGGGCCTGAGCACCCCCCTGGTCACTGCCCTGCCCTGGGACACCGAGCCAGTGACCACAGCCGAGTGTGACCATCCAGCCCCTTCCTCATCCACCCAGTGCTCCAGCCAGGAAATCCCTGTCTCCCCAGCTGGGAGACAAGGGTGTTGTGTGTGACAGTCAGACACTCTGCACAACATCCCTGTCTGTGGGGGACAGGGGTCCCAACTCTGTCCAGGCAGCAAAGGATTCCAGGTCCAGGCATTTCCCCCTTCCAGCAACGCCACCAGAGCAGCTGATCCAGCACATCCCCTGCAGGACTCAGCCCCGGACTGGCAGCAGGAGCCCGCAGATTCTCACCACAGAACAACTCGGGAGGGGTTAGTTTGAGACGTTTATTAGGGAGATTTATTCCACAGCAGTTACAGCTTCACATCATACAGAGCATTGGAATTAATAATTCGGCATCAGGAGTGACAACAGACAGGCGTGGAAGCACGGGGATGTTAGAGCACAGCAAAGGTACAGCATCACCTCCAAGGGCTGCAGGAAAGCAGGGAGAACAGGAAATCTGAGCAGAGGAACACTCCTGGGGGCTCCCTGCTCATGGGGCTGCCCAAGGACACACGCGCCGAGCTCTCAGTGGGACCCATGGATGTTTTACAGGAGGGACAAACACTCTGCACAGACCCCCATCCTCTACATCCCCCCTGGATCCACGCCCGGGACAGGCACATCCTGCCCAGAGCTCAGTGTCAGCCCTGCAGGAACATCCAGCTCAGCCCCAGAGCACATTCCCCCTTTCCTCCAGCTCCCCTTCAGAGCAGGGAGCTTCAGATGAACAGGGGCACAAACACGGGGTGACAGCATGGGGGTGCCATGGGATGGATGAGCCATGTTTGCAGCGGGGACAGCGGGACCCTGGGGCTGCAGGAGCTGCCCCTGCTCTGCTGGGCCCACCCAGCCCCATCCCACTGACTGGGGGTCCCAGGATGGGCAGCTGGTCCCAAACTCCTCTGCCCACCTCACTTTGGCTACAAGTCCCTCTAGCCAAGAGTTTAAAGCATTGTTGCCTTTCAATAAAGTAAAGGATCTGTGGAAGTGGGCAAAGTCTCCTGTTCAGGTAACCTGAAACCCTCTATAATTCAATCTGAAAATACCTCTCAGTCTTAGATTATTTATTCTCTGTTTCTAGGGCACAAGAGTTAAGCCCACTTAAGGCAAAAGGTGAGAAAGAACAATTGAGGAGCCAAGTTAAAGTGATGTTGCCTTGCTACAAAATCACATTTTTTTAAAAAACAGCTATGTAAAAGAAAGCCAAGAATGTAAGAATCTCTTTTTATGGCCACAGACACCAAAAACCCAAAGGAAAGCACAACATGAAGGACTCACAGGTTGGACTCGATCTCAGAGGTCTTCCCCAACCTGAATGATGCTGGGAACTTCATGGGGTAGGGAAGGAAGAGCCCAGTTTGGGGAGCTGGGAGCCTCCAGGACATGGAGGTTTCCCAGGAACAACAACTGTGCACCTGGGAGGAGAAGCCACCGGGGTCACCTGCTGGGAACTGGCACCACAAGGACGTCGGCTCCTAAGGAGTGGGGCACAAAGGGGACAACTGGCACCAAACTGGGGGGCAAAGTGCCAGGTCCCGCTGCACATCAGTGCCCAGGCCGTGACTCAGCGCTGGCACTGAGGAGAATAAACAACAAAGCAAGGCTGGCTGGGTGTGCCAGGGGGAGATGCCCACCGAGCCCCTCTGGTGGCACTGGCACAGCACTGACAGGGCTCCTTCCAGCTGGGACACCCCAAAAGTCCTGAGTGCAGCAGGACTGGGGCTGCCCCGGGTGCCACTTACTGCCCTCGCAACAGGGAAATGCCATTTTTAGGCAAGTGAAGCTCTTGTTGGGCTTGTTTTGGGCCGTTCAGCCTCAGACTGCATTTAGGTCTAACTAAATCATTTCCATCAGTGCCCTGAGCTGCGCAACAGGATTCTCCTCACCCAGAACAGTCCCTCACCTCCCAAAGCCCAAGCTGAGCCTGGCTCAGGTAAAATACTGCATTGTCCCTCTAATTATCTCCTCCTTTCATGTTTTGTTTCATCTGTTGATGGAAAAATGAGCACTTTTGTCTTTGGAAAGCTTTGCACCTCTACGGAGCCAGTGGGAATCCCACTGGACATGCTCCTGCAGCTCTGGTTTAGGTTAAAGCAGGCCTGCTCCTTCTGGTGTTGCTGGAAATTGTCGGGATTATTCCAGTACAATTTCACAGCTCAGTCCTTTTGTTTCCCTCACTTTCAGCAGGGACAGATTATTTCTCGTGGCAGGTAAAATTCCATCCACAGCTGTCATTCCCCACAGGAAGCCAGAGGTGTGAAGTTAAAAAAAGGCAATTTCCTTCCTTACTTCTAAGGTTTTTGGGAAGGAGTGTGACAGCAAAGCCACCCCCTAAGGCAGGAATTTGGGGCTGGCTATTTTCCCTTGACACTCCCAGTTATGGCAAGTGCTTGGACCCCAAAATCCACCCCTCAGACACCAGAGATGATCCACCTGTACCCCAGGAAACTTGGTTTTCCCTAATCTGTTTCTCGAGTTTACAAAGCGCTGAAATGATCTGAACCCACCCGTTTGGAAGAAAACAACATTGTTACAGATCAGAACCTCAAGTGAGAGGGTGTCAAAGCAGCAAGGATCAAGGCAGGTACTTTCAAAGGCTGTGGTGAGTGTGGGGAGAAGGGGAAGGGAGCTGCAGTCATGGTGGACCCATCCACTATGGAAGCACAACTGGAAATTCCAAACCTTCTCTTATCGAGCACCATGGAAACGGAGAGAAATTAAATTTAAAGGTGATCAAACTAAAAATGGAGCTGTGGTCGTGATTTCAAACCAGCGGCATAGTGCAGTTCCAAACCAGGGTGCACTTTTGTGCTTACACAGAGAGAGGAAGGTTTCAACAAGCACTGCAGAGCACAGGGAGGAGGAGCAGGATGGAGCCACCCTTTGGTTCTTCTACAGCCAAGTCCAAGGAGGTAAAGCAAGAGCTCTGTAAAATGCTGCAGATTTTAGAAGTGTAATGGCAGGTAGAAAAGGACACTGGCCTCGTGTCAGTGGCAGCCCCAGTGTTAGGAGACAGTCTAGGCTTCTAGGAGGAGAAAATAGAAGACAGGAAAAGAAGTAGGAGAGGGAAAGGGGATGGGGAAGGGGGCAAGAAAGCGCAAGTCATTAGTAATCATCACCAAAGAGGCAGCACAACACCAAACACTTCATTAGGGCAGCCAGGAGATTTGCCAAAAGCCAGGTTACAGACACACACACGAGTTCTGCTCTTGGAGGTGGCTGAAGAGCTGCCACCAGTCCCTACACGGAGCCCCACGCCACAGTGGGCCAGGCCAGGGACAGGCACAGGAGAGCAGCACCTCAGGACGCTGCCCACGAGCGCAGTGTGCACCGAAATCCAGGGATTTCTGTGACCCAGTGGTGGGTGACAGAATTCCCAGCAGGCTGGCTGGAGGGAAGGCCCAGCTGGAGGAAGTATGAGCATCCAGCAGGGATACTTCCCCAGGGAACTTCTCAGCTGCCAGCAAGAGCATCCACAGCATCTTGGGCAAGAGGCATCCAGATCAACCACGTGATCATCCTTGATGGATTTCTTTCCATAAATTTGGCTGGGTTTTATTTTTAAGTATATAATTCCTCTGAACTCTAGGCAAATATCCTGCAATAAAGAGCTGCAAATTGAAAATTACTCGTGAATTTTCGGTTCTAAACCTGCTGTTGGTTTGACCGAGCCCTCCCTAACCTTTGCCTGGTGGAGGTGAGCAGTGAGCTGCCTCCCCCAGCAGGGATTCCAAAGCACCACGGAATTCCCTGTTCCCCAGCTGGCTCCCAGGGCCGTGCATCCCTGGGAACGCTGCTCCAGCCTCTCCATTTATCCTTTTAAGGAAGAACAGGATTAGCAGCGAGCCTTCCTTCCAGGGGATGTGCCCAGCACCCAAAGCCAGAGCTCTCAGATTCCCAAAAACAAACCCCAGATAGCAAACGTCGGGCTCAGCGCTGCCAAGGACTGAGCCCTTCACAGGAGCTGCCAGGGTCTCCCTGCCCGTACCCCGGCCTGAACGCAGCCCTCAGCAGCACGCTGAACACAGCACTGCCAAGGAAAATAATTCTGCACTCGATGGAGGGTTTGGCCCCGAGCTGGAGAGGTTTGGCTCCCTGCCATCTGCTGCCCTGAGGGTGCCTGCGAGCGGGCACCGCTGCCAAGGAGTGCCAGGAGCTCAGTCCTGACTGATCCCAGCCTCTGCAGGCACACCCCACCAGGCTGCAGATGTAATAAAACAAGGTCAATCATCACCTTGTTTTATCTGATGAGTGAAGAAAACCATCCGGAGCAGTGCTTCCTGAGCTCCAGCCTGGAGCGAGCCACATTTGGATTTGCCAATAGCTGAACTACCCCTTTTCCTTGGAGGCTGTTTCAGAATCAACTTAAACCCAGCTCCGCTTTTTAAAGCTCTCCCTGAAGCTTTTAACACTGCTTTTTGTAGCAAAAAGCTGGTTTGCCCGAGCATCACCTTCCTCAGTCCCCTCCTGGCTGCTCCATTTCTCTGCACTGGGCTCACACTCCACATCCCTAAGAATCATCTCAGCTTTCAGACACAGGGAATGGATCCTGCTGAAAACAAACCCCCACAGCTGGAGGGGGTGTAGAGCCAGGATCCAGGCTTCAGGCAGCAGCACCTCTCAAATGTGGAACCAGGCACTGCTCAAGGCCATCCCCTGGGGCAGGTGGAGCACCAGCTCTGAAACCCCTCCAGTGCCTGGGGGAAATCCAGCATTTCTCCCGGGAGAACCACGGACACTGCAAGTATTCCACAAGGAAGGGGGTAGGGAAAGAAGCCGTGAAGGAATTGTGTCATGTAAATCTTCTGTTACCCTGGCAAACCTAATTAACTTGATGGCCACGGCTCCTCATCCTGACACGCTGCTCTGCCACTTTGATGTCACTTTTAGACAGACTTGAACAAGAGAAAAAAAAAAATCAACTCTACCCCACAAAGAGGGAACGTATTAATAAATTAAAAAGCTCCAGACACATAAAAGTATCTTTGATCAAAGTTGTTAACATTTAGTGTGAAGAGTTAAACCTCCACAAAGCAAGAGTGAGGCAAATAACAAAGAATTTTTTAAACACAAGCCAGAAGTTCAATACAAAAATCCTGATGCCTTTAATTATTCAGACCATAAATCTGATCGCATTTCTATCTCCTTTGGTTATGAGTATTAAAGAAAAGGGAGGAAATATCCTTAGGAAGGTTCAGAAGCGTTCTTAATTTCAGTTTATACTGAATTACAAAAGATGCACAACTTCCTTTTGAGCAGATTGCCAATGGCAAATGAAGCACAAAGATCAATTTTTCTATTCCCATCCTCACTAAGGACATGAAACTCATTCACATTAAACCAAACTCTAAAATCCTAAAGAGAATTATAGCAAAGAGGTGTTTTAATTCATCCCCATCTCCCAAATGTTCATCATTATTTCCTGAACCGGTTTTTAACTTGGGGCTGCATCTATGGATTAGGAGGGATAACACTGGGGGCATCCAGACAATCTTAGCAATGATCTGGAGCTGGAGATCATCACAAGGGAGACCAAATGAAGTCCTGACCCACGCCAGGATGACAACTGACTCTGGAATATTCCATCCCCAAGAAAAGAGAGGTGCCACAGCCAAAGTCCTCATGACAGAAGGGATCAATCAGATGGGCTGGAATTTGGTAGGAACCCCAATTCCCAGTCAGAAAGGCTCAAGGGGATGGGAAGCAGTGTTCTCTATTAACTGTGACCAAGAGAAGACCAACCTCAGCACTTCAGCCTGACTGGAAAGGTCAGATCTTTTCCAGGTTCCGCACAAGTCTGAAATACTGATCCAGTTCCAGCACCAGCTTCTGGCAGTCAGAACTATCCTGATGCTATGGAAAAAGGTTCCAAAGGCTCAGTGTCACCCGTGCCACTGCTGCAGCAGGTGTGGGGACATGTCCACGGAAGGAGAGGCTGGGGTGGAAGGACACAGCTGGGTCCTGGCAGTGAATAAAAACTGCTCCAAAGGAGGGGGGATGCAGGGAAACACCACTGTGGGTCTCAGGGAACAGAGGAAGTCACAGGACAGGGGACAGTTTGCCTGTGGATATTATGGACTCTTTACAAAGCCATTTTTATCAGCTGCCTTCCCCAGCACTGACCACGGATAAAGAACAGCACATCCTCAGAACAGGGTTTTATCCACAGAAGCCCTTTAAACGCAAAAAAAAGCAAAGCTCTGTTTTGTTGAAAATTCTTTGAAAGCTCCTAAACCCCAAGCCCAGCCCCCTGGGAGGAGCGAGAAGCCCAGAGCAGACGGATGCGGCCCCGGGGCAGCTCTGCTGCTCAGGAGCACACAGGGCACTGCTGTGCTCCCTGGGCAGGCAGGACGTACCTGTGCGACGATCCTGCAGCCCGTGGTCGCCGTTCTCCACCACCATCGGCCCGGAGGCTGAAGAATCTGCAAGAAATCCAAGGAAGGGTTAACACTGCATGGAATTCATCTTAATCCAGGCCTGGAAAACAACACTGTGAAGCTGTAGAATCACTGAGGTTGGAAAAGAGCTCCAAGACTGAATCCAAGCTTTGGTCGATCCGCACCTTGTCACGCTGTTGGTGATCCTAAAACTAACAAAAGGAATGATCAACTCCAGCTTGGAGAGCACACTCACAGGATCCCAGGATCACTGAGGCTGGAAAAGCCCTCCAGGATCATTGAGTCCAAGCTGTGCCCAATCCCCACCTTGTCCCCTGACCAGAGCTCTGAGTGCCACATCCAGGTGTTCCTTGGGACGCCTCCAGGGATGGGCACTCCAAACCTCCCTGGGCAGCCCCTGCCAAGGCCTGAGCACCCTTTCCATGGGGAAATTCCTCCTGAAACACCACACATTACTAAAGCAGGGATCAGGGGAGATTTAGAGGAGGGCGGTCAGGATGGAAGATCACAAATTCCAAAAATCAACACAGAAAATCCTTATCACTGTGAGATCTAGTCCATCTCGTTCTGACACTGGCAGCTAAAATTTTAACCAGCACCAGGATTTACACTCTGAACTTGGGAAACTTGGTAGCAGTGGACAAGAGGGAACAATTTGAAACTGTAGGAGGGTCCATTTAGATTAGCTAAAAGAAGGAGTTTTATACAATGAGGGTGGGCAGGCCCTGGCACAGGCTGCCCAGAGCGGCTGTGGCTGCCCCTGCATCCCTGGCAGTGCCCAAGGCCAGGCTGGACAGGGCTTGGAGCAGCCTGGGACAGTGGGAGGTGTCCCTGCCCATGGCAGGGGTGGCACGGGATGATCCTTAAGGTTTGCTCCACTCCAAACCAGTCTGGAATATGTGACTTTCTGACCCCGAGCAGTCTTAGTGAGGCAGAACAAGCTGCACTGGCTCTGACAGTGGCTCCTCCCTGGGCTCTCAGCAATGCTGACAGTGAGGAAATGCTCATTTTATAAATAATAAAGGTTTCTCCCAAAGAGACACACGCTCAGTCATCTGGAGCTGCTGCTGGCCCTCCCTGAGCCCCAGTTTTATACCAGAGCCATGTTATCAGGGTCCTTCAGACACAGCACTGCAGGGCTGAATCCAACCCTCAGTGAAGCAAAAGGAAAAATCTTTCCAGCTACATCAGGGGCTCATCCTGGTGTTTTACAAAAATTCCCTGTGAACTTGCCAGTTTATAGAAAAACACCCCTCCATCCTCCTGGAAGGGCTGGGAATACCACAGGGATCCCTGGAGCTGCTCCTCAGTAGTTCCACACCCCAGCTCCCCGTGCCAGGCTGTCCAAGGGCTCCTGGCACAGGGGAATGGTCTGAAGCAGTCACTGGGGAGGGTCTGGCAGTCCCTGGATTCCCTGAGCAGCTCAGGCAGGCAGAGATCAGGGTCCCTTGGTTTATACAGCACCGAGTCACAGCTGCCCAAAGGCACACGAGGAGGAACGGGGCCTTGCAGTGAGAGCCCTAAGGAATTTCATGCAGGAAGTCCTGCTGAACACAGGGAGCTCAGCCCAGGTGCAAGAGTTACACATTTTCTTAAGTCCTGTAGAATCATGGAATCTCCTGAGTGGGAAGGAACCCACAAGGGTCATCCAAGTCCAGTTCCTGGACCTGCAGAGGACAGCCCCAGGATTCCCTCCATCGTCACATCCTGCTTTCATTTCTCTCCAAGCCGCTCCTTACACCTTGCACAGACAATTGAGCTGCTGGGATGTTTCACAGCCTGGTCCTGATGTTCTGGGCATCAGGAGGAATTTCCCCATGGAAAGGGTGCTCAGGCCTTGGCAGGGGCTGCCCAGGGAGGTTTGGAGTGCCCATCCCTGGGGGTGGCACTCAGAGCTCTGGGCTGGGGACTGGGTACAGGGTGGATTTGATGATCCTGGAGGGCTTTTCCAGCCTCAGTGACTCTGATGCCACCACTATTATTGGTGCATTAAATCAGGACTCAGCTTGACCACAGGTGTGGCTGAGCCCCTCCAGCGTGGGTTCCCACAGGAGCAGAAGGATCAGAAATGCCATGGCTCTCCTTGGGAAGGATGGAGAGCGGCTAAAATGGGTCCCTTAACAGTTTTAGCTTTTTGGGAAGACAAGCTTCCAGAAAAATCAGGTCAAATCACACCAACTCCAGCCAGCATGAGTGGTTGTTATTTTTAAGTCTCTGAAGGTCAGTGCCTTTGGAGCAAATCAATCTGAGTTTGGTTTGCTGAAGCCCCCGTGTGAAAGCACCCAGCAACCTGCCCTGGGCCAGGGCTCCTACCCTCATATTCCAAATTGCATAAACCCAAAACCATGTCAAGATGTTGTAACGACCTAATCCTCATCAGAATCACAAGATAGTATTTGCATCTGGCTCGTGGATCAAAGGATTGTTTTTATATAAACAAATTTAAGGCAGCACTGGCTAAACCGATAATCTGGAGCAAATGGGCAGTGCCAACGTAACCCCCTAATCCCAGAGGGACCAGGCAGGGGCCAGGGGACACCACCACGGCCAGCACGTCCCCACCACGGCACCTGCAGCCAGCTCCAGAGCGGGCATGGCACACCTGAGGGCACAGAGGGCTCTGAGGGGGCTGCTGGGGGTCAGGAGAGCTGCTGCAGGTTTTTGACACGGTGTCAAATGTGTCAAACTGACATTTGACAGGAAAACGTGAGCAAAAATGCTGATAGACAGAGTCTGAACCAGCTGGTGACTCTTAAACCAGGAGCTTAATCTCCTTCCATTCATTCATTTAAATATTCTNTCCAGCCCAAACCAGCCTGGGATTCTGTGATGTAACAACTGTGGGGCAGAAATGGGGCCGGACAGACTTGGAGAGGGAAAAGGTGTGATGTGTCATCTGAGACAAAAAAGCAAATACCATCATCTGCTGATTTATCTCTGATCCCTCTGTAACTCTGGGGTGTGTGGAACATTCTCCATCTCCACTTTCATACGTGAGCAAGTGTCTGAATTCCCTTTGGCTAAAGCTCAGATGCTGCAGGGAAGGCACTTATTCCTCGTGTGGGAAAGGAGGGAAAAGCAAAAGGAAAGGTGGTTTGGGCTCGGGTTTCAGCTCTGGAGCTGCGGGGAGGGAGGGCATGAGCATCGGGCAGCGCCAGCAGAGCCACCTCGTGGTGACACCTCCGGTCCCAGAGGGATTGATTCCATCGAACCAACCCCATCCCTCGGCTCGGAGTCCTGCAGGGTTTAATCCCAGGGGAATGGGGCCCCAGGGAGCCACCCATTCACTGCCCGGCCCTGTGGGGAGGGGAATGCAGGGGAATAAACCCCGTGGGCTCAAGGACAGCTTAATAACTGAAATAAAATAATAGAATTAGAATAATGAAAAGAGAGAGGGGAATTGCTCAGCCTGGAGAAAAGGAGGCTCAGGGGGAATTTGTGGCTCTGCACAACTCCCTGCCAGGAGGGGACAGCCGGGGGGGTCGGGCTCTGCTCCAGGGAACAGGGACAGGAGGAGAGAGAACGGCCTCAGGCTGGGCCAGGGAAGGTCAGATGGGATAGTGGGAAAATTCCTTCTCCAAAAGGGGCTGTTACGCACTGGAAGTGCCCAGGGCAGAGATGGAGCCTCCATCCCTGCAGGGATTTAAAAACCTTGTGGATGTGGCACTGGGGACATGGTCAGGGACAGCCTTGGCAGTGCTGGAGGATGGTTGGACTTGATGATCTCTGAGAGCATTTCCAACCTCAGCAATTCCACGATTCTATGAATAAAACCCAAGAGGAATCAGCGATGCCCAATGCCCTGGGTCAGCAGGCACTGAGCCATGTCCAGCCCGTACCCCAGCAGGGACTGGCAGCTCCTGGCCACCTCTGCCCAGTTCATACTGGGCAGGACGCTCTGTACGGTGGGATATCCCTCTGGCCAGCTGGGATCAGCTCTCCTGGCCATGCCCCACCCTCCTGACACCTCCCTGGCTGAGCCTGCGAAATCAGAAAGTCCTTGATTCAGAGCGGGCAGGGCTCAGGAACAACCAAAGCACCCGAGCGCTATCAACACCACCCTCACACCCAACTCCAAACACAGCACTGTCCCAGCCACCAGGGAGAAAATTTACTCCATCCCAGCCCGTATCAGGACAATCCCCCCTAAAAAAAAAGTGTATTCAAGGTTAAAACTCACCAAGGAGTTTGTGAGCAGGGCAAGAATGCAAAACACGGGGACTGAGCACGAGGCCACGTCCTGTCAGCACAGACCTGCCCTTTGGTCTGGGCTCACAGCTCCGCACCAGTAACACAATTCCTCACCCGTAACCATCACTGCAGCGACAATACTGGTCCTCACTTCAACTAAAACATTCCCCAGGAGCTCTGCTGCAACTTGTTAAACCCCAGTGTTCTCCTTTCCCTTGGAACATGCTCCTGAAATCCCTTCCTTCACCCCTCCAACCCCATCACAGGAGCACCTGGATGAAATTGCTGCTGCAGCCCCCAGGACTTTGTCTGGAAGCTCCACAGTATCCTGAGAGCCTTGGAATTGCTAAGGGAAGGCAGCTGCAAGCAGGCAGCCCACACCCCGGGCCATCCCTTGCTGTCAGGTAAGGCCCACAAGGTCAGCAGAGGATTATCCCAGAATTTGCCAAATTACCATGTCCAGACAGGTGCAAGGATGAATAAACCCATTTCTTCCTGGTATCTTATCAGTTAAACATTATTAAAGCTTTCTTCTAGGAGATTTGTGAGTGACCAAACCACTACTCATCACATTTCCCTGCTCTTCTCCACCTCTCTGTACTCACCCAGCCCCATGCTGTGACCCAGCTTAATGTTCAACTCGCCTGATCTGGCTCCTGGTTTTAGGAAAAAAGTGAAAGAAAACCCAGGAGCAGAGCTGGAGCAGCTAAAGCCTGACAGGACGGAGGATTAAACCTCTTCTGACTGGGGAAAGACAATCTCAGGAGCACAGACCGTGATGTCAGAACACATTTGTGCCTTTTAACATAAATAAATGAACGAGTGGAGGCTGAAAAGCCTGAGCTCTGCAGGCTGCTCCTCTCCCTCAGGAAAGCCAGGCTGTTTGGAGCCAGGGACGTGCAACTCTTGCTGCTGCTCCCCAAAAACTTGGTGTTACACTCAAACATGGAACTACAACACCAAGACCCCCTCAGGACCCTGTAAATCTCACCCAGCTCTCATTTATTCTGGAGCCTCAATAAATGAAGCTCACTCAGCTTTACTGTCTTTTAAAACAGTTACAAATATTAAATAAATTTCCTGGAAGAAACAGGTATCCTCAGCACTTCAGGGGCAAAACAGGTAAGAGAAATGAAGACATTCCAGGACCAAATCCTAAGCTTGGTCTGTGGTAACTGGCCCTGTTTTAAGCTTCAATCCTTCCATGCTGCTACAAGGCGGGGAGAGCTGAACAGCTCCACTCAGGGCAGCTTCTCCATCTCTTCTCGTAGGGTCTCGTTTGCATCTTGCCAAAGATTTAGATAATGCTCCTGACTGCTCTCCAGCTCTCCCAAAAAAGGGAAAAGCCAATCTCCAAAGGAAGAAGAAGGAACCTTGCCATGTGGGAGGGAAACGAGTTCTGCTCAAGCAGCCCCAGCACGGGGTGTGCAGAGAAGGAGAGGCAGAGATTGGAAAAGCCAAGAGATCCCAGAATCCCTGAATTACTGAGGTTGGAAAAGCATTCCCAGCCCATGGAGTCCAGGCTGTGCCCAATCCCCACCTTGTCCCCAGCACAGAGCACTGAGTGCCACCCCCAGGAATTCCTGGGACACCTCCAGGGATGGGCACTGCAAACCTCCCTGGGCAGCCCCTGCCAATGTTTAACAGCCCTTTCCATGAAGGAATTCCTCCTGAAATTCTGCTTCTTCCCCCCCAGTATTTCTGCCTGAGCTCTGTCCACAGGACCCAGCCTTCCTCTCACAGAGAGTTTTAATTACTGAGCAAACCCAAAAGGCCTCGTTACCCCCACCCCAAGACCCCGGAGTTATGTGAAATAATGAGTTGGGATAGCAACGTCCAAGGATACACAGCTGGGAGGACACACTTAAGGGATTTGTATTTTAAACCAATATTGTGTAATGATTTTAGCACTGAGAAATCCCGGTGCTGAGATGATTTAGGATCTGCAGCTTCTACAACAAAGGATTGCTTTAAAATATCCTCAAATCATACACAAGGTGTTAACAAGTCCTCGTGTTTCTCTGCCCCTGCAAAGCTAAAATAGAAATGAAATAAATAATGCACATCTGAACTGCCCAACATTCCAAGTTTTATAATAATCTCTGCCCATTCCCATCCTTCCTGGTCGTTTGGTGCCATTTAATAACTGTGTCAGCATGGAAAATTCCAAGTTACATTTTCTGTATTACAAGGCACCCGATGCACTTCTAAACAAAGCAAATAAATGCCTTAAACAGACCAGAATTCCCCACGGTGTGGTCCTGGAGGTTCTGTTTATTCTGAGGAATCACATCCCACCTTCCTCAACACTGATGAGCACAAGGATTAAGGCAAAAAAAAGAAAACTTCTTCTAAAAGAAATCGTTAGGTTACCAAAGGCTTTCCTGCTCTACACAGCACAGATCAAGGCCACAAAACAAATAAAATCATCAAGGCACTGCTGGTCCCAGGTGACAATTCCCACTTGGGCAGGGAGGGAACAGCACACAAGCAAAGGGAGCAATAATTTAAATTGCTCACTGGGAAAAAAACCCATTGGATGACCCCCAAATCTTACTCTTTTCCCTTTCATATAGGGAAGCATCTGTTTCAAACTCTCCTTTTCCTACAGAACTTTTGATAAAGCTCCTAACACAAATATATTGGTGACATTCCACCTCAAACTCCTGGGGCAGTTCTGGGGTCCCCAGATCCAGGACAGACCCTGAGGTGATGGAGCATGTCCAGGGAAGGAGACAAACCTGGGAAGGGGCTGGAGCCCCAGGAGAGGCTGAGGGAGCTGGGGAAGGGGCTCAGCCTGGAGAAAAGGAGGCTCAGGGGGGCCCTTGTGGCTCTGCACAACTCCCTGCCAGGAGGGGACAGCCGGGGGGGTCGGGCTCTGCTCCCAGGGAACAGGGACAGGAGGAGAGAGAACGGCCTCAGGCTGGGCAGGGGAGGCTCAGGGTGGAAACTGGGAAAATTCCTTCCTGGAAAGGGCTGTCCAGCCCTGGCCCAGCTGCCAGGACAGGAGTCCCCATTGCTGGAGGGATTTAAATGTGTAGATGTGGCACTTGGGCACATGGTCAGAGGTGGCCTTGGCAGTGCTGGGGGAGCTGCTGGGTTTGATGATCTCAAAGATCTTTTCCAACCTTAATAATTCCACGATTCTAAATATCACCTGGGCTGGAAGGTGCTCAGCAGCAGCAGCAGCAAAGACAGCAGCACGTTTTGGTCCCATGCACACAACCAGCACTTCCAAAAGAAATCCAAGTAAACAAAGCCTTGGATCAGAACCATGGGACTTAGCCGTTAAAAATTTGGGAGTGAAGCTCTTAGATGATGACGGCTCCCATCTGCTGACCTCAGCAGCAACAGCTCGTTGGAATTGCTAGGCCAGCCACCTTTCCTCCTTGGATTTGGCATCCCCCAGAGTGGTGGAACCTTGCACAGCTCTGCTGCTTTGGTAGTTTGTGGAGCATGCCAGCCACAAAATGTGGTCAGTGCTTTCTCTGAGAGCCCCAAAAACACCCAACCCCAAGTATTAACGTCAAGCACAGCCTCTGCCGTGGCCCAGCAGAGAGAGATTGTTCCACAGGCTGAAGAACCAAAGGGCAAAAAGCAACAATGAGGGCTTGATCCCAATGCTGGCTTTTGAAAGAAATGGTTCAGACTGAGGCCAGCAGCAGAGGAAGCGCTGTCTCAGCAGTGTCACAGCGAGCACAGGCATTCCCTGATGTTTCAGTGGCAGTTTTTGGGACACTTACGTTCCACGGGAATCCCGTCCATGTGCCCTTTGCTTTTGGGCTCCTGGCTCCCAGGCTTTGCATCGTCCTCGTCATCCAGCAGCGGCACGTAGTCTGTCTTATCCACCGTCTCTCCAACCACGTCATCGAACTTCTCGGCCTCCAGGGAGGCGATGAAGTCCCTCTTCACCTCCTCCTCGATGTCGTGCGGCGGCTCCGTCAGGGCGTCAGCCAGGCTCAGGTTGTGCTCCAGCTCAGCCATGCCTGGGCACCTCTGCACCTGCAAGCCCGGCCAGGGAGACAGAGACACATTGCATCAGAGAGCTCTGAACTTCCCTCCCCTCGCTGCTGCCTGTGGGCTCGACATTGCTGAGCCCAGGAGAATTTCAGCTCGCTGACCACTGCCGGCTCCTTCCCCAAGGGAAAGCTGCCAGCAGTTTTCTCTTTCCAAAACATCTCTCTCCGTTTCTCAGCACAGGCTCAGCAAACAGTGTTCCCTTTGCCAGAACAACTGTCCCCAGGGGTTGTTTCCTATTCCTGAACCAACGGAGAGCAGTGTCAGTGCCATGGACCAAGAACAGACCTTTTTACACAGCGTGTGCTAAAAGAAACTGTTGGAATTGTAAATAAAGCTTCTTTCTCCTCTGACAACTGTATGGAGTCCAGCTATTTTCTGTCCTACCGTGACAGCTGCCCACTGCATGTCCCCTGTCCCCCACCAACAGAAATGTCTGTTTAGTGCTTAAATTCCCAGATGTTTCTAAAGCCCCCACCAGAGCAGAAATAAACCGGGATCATCTAAAGCGGGTTTGGCTCGTGAATGTTACATTTCATGGGGTCTTTTATCAGAACCTTGAACAAAAAATGTAAAACATAACGGCCAGTACCTGGCCAGGGTAGCCCTGGTGTGACATTGACTCCTGCCCTGCCCCAGATCTGGAGTTCATTGCACCCTCAGCAGCACAAATGACGCCAGAGAATTTAGTGCTGGGTTTGACTCCACCCAGCCTCCCCTATGGAGATTAGGATTTTACATAATCTCTGATGTATACTTCAGTGCTGCTCCTGATCCCTCCCAGAGGGTCCTGCAGCGCGTTCGTGTCCTCAGCAAACCTCGCTAATCCCAGCAAACCCCCTCCAGCCCTGGGATTTGGGAGGGAAAGTGACGTTTTAATAATGTTTACATGGAAAAAATATAGCAAAGTGCACACGTAGACATTTTATCCACAGCTATGAATTGGAAATGGAGGAGGAGTAATCACCAGTTATCCCTCCCTGATTTGCATCTCTCTCAATTTAATTCCTGGCACCAAGCTGAAAAATGCACCTGAACTGACTCATCTCCAACCTGCAGGCTGGCACAACACACACCCATTACCAATTCCTCACTTTTTCACCTTTCAGCCTTTTCAAGTTATCCTTGGGAACAAGAGCCCACAAAAACTGCTGGACTGTCCCCAAGGGCTTTGGCCCCAGTCCCTCTCCAGCCCTCCTGGAGCCCCTTTAGACCCTGGAGGGGCTCTGAGTTCTCCCTGGGTTTTCCCTTGTCCAGGTGACCATTCCCAGCTCTCCCAGCCTGGCTCTGGCCTCTCCTAAGGAAAATGAGGAGCTGCTGACACGGAGCTGCAGCCACAGCCCGAGGAACACAGGGACACTTGTGTGTGCTGGGTCAGGAGGGGTGACCCAAGTGGCCACTGTGCAGCAGCCCAGGCCTGCTGCCTTCCATGGGCTGCCAGAACACAGATCCTCTTGTTCCCAAAAAACAAAGGCTCCTACTCCTTGAACTCCAGGAAATTCTGTGTCAGCACTGCAGGGCCACCACATACCTACAGGCTGCAGCCTGGCATTCCTTAGGAACAATGGTGTCCCACTGACAGTGGGGTTTCTGTCCTTCCAGGCAAGTCTGTTATGGAAACTAAGTCAGGTCAAGCTCTTCTTTTTTATTCTTTGAACAATAAAAGGTCAGACTTGCAGGCAGACCACACTTCAGGCAGTTCTTGGTGGTTTACATAAAGGCCCTGAATCACAGCTTGGAAATCCAGAGGTGAAAAGTTTGGAGCTCCTCGCCCCCCGTGCAGGGTCACAGTTGAATGAATCGCGGTCAGTAAAAAGTCCCCATTTTATATTGAAATGAAAAGTCTTATCAAAAAGGTTTCTTTCAGAGTTCCTGACTATTTTAAGACAAGCCATCATCCAGATGTGCACACAACTGGCTGCATTACCCTGCAAGAGCACCAGCCAAGGAAGGCACTTCCAGAAGTTTAATCCCTGCACTGACCAGTCTCCTTCAAGGAACAAATGGGGCCCAGAAAGAGCCAATTTTTCAGGCAAATCCTCCTTTGCTTTCAGCTCACAAGTGAACCTTTGGCGTTAGGTCAGTGAGTCTCAATGTGCAGCGATGAACATTTAATCATCTTCTTCTGAAAATGTCATTTAGCATCAGAAAGAAAAACAATGTTTAGATTTCCCAACGAGCTGCATCATGAGCACAGAGTGACTGAGACTGGAAAAGTCTTCTGAGTCCATCCAGTCCAGCCATTCCCCCACCCCTGACCATGTCCCCAAGTGCCACATCCACAGGGTTTTTAAATCCCTTCACCAACGGGGACTCCACCACTGCCCTGGGCAGCTGGAGAGCCCTTTTGGGGAAGGAATTTTCCCAGTATCCAACCTGAGCCTCCCCTGGCACAGCTGGAAGCTGTCTCCTCTTGTCCTGCCCCTGTTCCCTGGGAGCCGAGCCCCACATGGAGTCGGCTGCACTCCATGGAATAGCTGCCATAAAATAAATGGCATTTGGGGGGTTTGTGGCACTGCCAGTGCTGCTATTTCAGGCCTACACAGGAACTAGGACACAGGAGTGATCTACTTTCTGGGGGAAAATAATAATGAGGCTATGCAGCCTTATCAGCAGGACATTTCCTTGTCCATATTTAGCTAAATAGGGAATGTAGAAACGATGTATAAAAATAAATCAGTGTAACTAAGAAAAGCCATTTTATATACAGCACTGGTGTCTCAGACACGCAGGAGCACCTGGCACAAACTGCAGGGGATCCCTCCTCAGCCCAGGTGGGCTCCAAGGACAGCCACAACACCCCTGGGAATTCCTCCTTTTCCCTCTCTGGTGTTACAGCAGCCAAACTACACCAATTCCCAGATTCCCAGGGCTTGTCTACTAACTAAGGCAAGAGGAAAATGAGAATATTGCAGGGATTGTGCCCAAGGGTAGAGAGCAAATCCTGGAGCATATTCAGGTGTTGAGCAGCTTGGAGAGACAGATGCTTCCTACCCCGTTTCCATTCACACAGAACAGAGCTGGCTGGGAATTAAAGAATCCTCAGCAAGATGCACCTTAATCCCCTGCCTCCACAGCTCTGGAAATCAGACATCTACAGAGCACAGGGAAGATGAATTCTGACATTAACCATGGGATGAAAGAGAAAAACTGAGGAGTGACAGAGATTTCTGAAGGCAGAGGTTTAAAAACGCACTGAAACTCCTTCCTGAAAGGAAAGGGTGGTCAGGCATTGGAAGTGCCCAGGGAGGTTTGGAGTGCCCATCCTTGGAGGTGACCAAGGCAGGCCTGGAGGTGGCACTCAGAGCTCTGGGCTGGGGACAAGGTGGGCATCGGGCACAGGCTGGACCCAATGATCCTGGAGGGCTTTTCCAGCCTCAGGGATTCTGAATAACTCTTCAGCAGCGGAGCAGCTGCCGAGGTCCCCGTGGGTGATGATAAATCAGCAGAGGGAGCGAGCAGCCGGGGCTGACACCACCCTGACTCCAGGTTTGCACCCAGCACAGCCTCCAAGGACAGCCCAGCCCTCCCTGGAAACACCTAGGGGAGGAGTTTGCTCCAAGGAAAGGTGTGAAGGAGCAGGAACAGCCCTGCCAGTGCCACACTGGCAGCTGCACCACAGGCAAGGAGAAGGGGTTTCCTGCAGCGACACATGCCAGGAAATCTTCACATTACCCCAAAGCAGATCAGTCGTGTTCCTTTAACTCACACATTATTTTTACACAGGAGGATTGTTTAGATCTCTCCTGTTCCAGGCACAGCTGATCTGTTACACTCAGGGTTTGCTCCATCTGTTCTCCTCCACGCTCAGAATCTCTGTGTACTCAGTGAGTAACCTGCTCGTTGGGATAAATAAAATCCACCTCTCCTCAGCTAATCTGAAAGATTCAGCAGGGTTGTTTTAATCTATTACCCACATCACAGACCCTCCATCCTGGTGTCTTACTCCAAAGAGTTCCAACTATTCACTGGATTTTAGTCCCAGCTGCTCCATCCCTGGAAGTGTCCCAGGGTGGTTTGGGTTGAAAGGACCTCAAGGATCATCCAGTGCCACCTCATGCCACACCTTCCACAATCCCAAGGTGCTCCCAGCCCTGTCCAGCCTGGCCTTGGACACTTCCAGGGATCCAGAGGCATCAACAACTTCTCAGGGTGCTGAGAACTTCTCTTCAGCAACTTCCTCACCCAGATTTTACTTCAAGTAACCCCCTGGAACAACCCCCCAGAGCCATCATCTCACTCACCACCCCCTGGAAGAGGCGGCAAATCAAAACCTGCGTGAGCCACAGCCTCCAGCTTCCCATCCAGAGAAGAGTGGAATTTATTTCCTGAACTTTGTGCTTCCATTTTGCAGCTTCCCTGACTCGTCTGTTGTGTTCCTGCCTCCGGGCACAGACAGGCTTGGAGTTTCAAGTTATGATCAGTCTGCCCCAGATTTTGTGTGTCTTGTCTGAAGACAGAGAAGGAGGAGAGTGGGCACAGGGATGCTGCCCAAAAAGCCCAAACCTGAAAGCCTGTAAACTGTCCAAACACAACCACCCTGAGTGCAGGACAGTGCTTTACCTCTGGGCATTTCTGGCCGAGGGAATGCTGGTTTTCCCAGAGGAGCACGCCCAGGTACCTCCCAGTGACAGTGACACAGCATTCCAGCCTGCTCCAGAGCCCTGCCAGGCTCCTGGCAGCAATCCACAGCTCCATCCTGCTCCAAACACGCTGGACTCAGCCCCTGGCCCAGCAACCCTCCTGCCAGAGAAGGAAGAGAAATCTGCTCCCATCCAGGAGGAACGGTGCAGGAACACTTCCCCACTTTTGCTGCTTTAAAGGAGACTCTGATGCCCAGATTTATGGGAAGCACATCCATTATTCCATCAGATCCATTTGCTCCTTTAAAATTAGCTCCTAACTCCATCCCGAATTAAATGCCTGGCTGGGAGAAACAGGGACAGCTCGGTCATAATTCCCATTTCTCCTGGGTAAGTCAGGTTGCTTTTCTTAGCTGGAGCAGTTGGGAGCACTCGGCCGTGGCTGCTGAGGCGTGAGGAAACAGGAGAGCAGAGATCTGCTAAGTCATCCTCCCTCCCAGAGTCCTGGAATCCATGGAAAGATTTCTGCATCCATCCTCCCAAAGGGGAGGACACAGCGACCGATTGAGCTGCTGGCGTTCCTTACATTCCATGGCTGGGCACAAGAATCTGTGACCAAACTGAATTTTTTATCTTTTTTTTTGGCACAGTCTAAGCCAATGGGATTCACTTATTTATTGTTTCAAAGTTAAACACAGCAAGAGCTCTGCTTTATGGCTGTTTCTGGAGTCACAGGAAAATCCCACAAATCGCCAGAAGCTTCTGAGAGGTAGAGATGGAGGCTGAGAGACCTTTAATGAAATCTTTCCAACACTTAAAATCACACTCTGCTCAAGTGCTGAAAAAACCAGCCTCAGAAAGGGTGACCTGGATTCCAGAATTCCAGTCAGGAATCAGCTCCCCAAGGGCTCCCTGGTGTGCAGGTATCACCCCTCTGGCAGAGGGAAGGTGTCCAGTTCTTTGGGATGCTCCAGACCTGCCGGACCAGCCCAAGCAGCCGATGGCATCATCAAACCAGGATTCATTAGGAGATTTCAGATCTTTCCACAGCAAATTCAAACCAAATTTCAGCTTGGAGGTGTTGCTGAGACCAGGGTGAGCTGGCAGCTTCCTCAGAGCTCCTGGGAGAGCAGACAGGAAGGCAGCACATCAAATATTCCCAATTTCTAGTGCACAATTGGACTTCCAGCAAATTAGGATTTCAGGGAGACTCCCAGAGCCACGTTCTCCTGCTGTATCCATAAATACAGCAAGAGATTGTCCAGCTATTATTTAAGGGCTTAAATGATTGCTGCCCTCCTGTGTGAGGGACAAGAGATGGGGCAGGACCAGAGGAGGCAGATTTGGGGACAAAGAGAGCAGGTTTGGGGCATTTGATGATTTTAAGCTTGGACTCCTAAAACAGACAAAGCACTTGCAGGGTTGTTTCCCTTCTCAGCACAAACTCCCTGAGCCTTCTGGCTCACTTTAATTACTCAGAATAAATTCAGTCAGCCCCAGAGCCTCAAGCTGCTACAGAAAACAAGCCAGAAATGCAGAAGTAAAGAGAAAACAGTTCCTATTATTGCCTCTACGAAGGAACACAAGGACAACACAGATATTTCCACTCAGGAATCCCAGATTCCCCCTTCCAGGGCCTGAAGGGGCTCCAGGAGAGCTGCAGAGGGACTGAGGACAAGGCCTGGAGGGACAGGACACAGGGAATGGCTTCCCACTGCCAGAGGGCAGGGATGGATGGGAGATTGGGAAGGAATTCCTGGCTGGGAGGGGGGGCAGGCCCTGGCACAGGCTGCCCAGAGCAGCTGGGGCTGCCCCTGCATCCCTGGCAGTGCCCAAGGCCAGGTTGGAGCAGCCTGGGACAGTGGGAGGTGTCCCTGCCATGGCAGGGGTGGCACAGGATGATCCTTAAGGTTCTTTTCAACCCAAACCAATCTGGGATTCCAGGATTGTAACCATGAAACAGCTCTGAAGGCTTCATGCAGGTCTCAGTCACGTCCACAATCCCTTTATGGCCACACCAGACAATAAACAGAAGTCTGAAGTTCTCACTTCAGATGGGGTAAGTGGAGTTTCAACATGACCCCAAAGCCAAGGCAGAACTTCAGGCCAAATCGCTTCCTCCTCTCACTGTCTGCTCCCAGCCACTTCCTCTTCCATGTCTGGCATCTCCCTCCTTCCACTTCTCGGGTCAGGAACCATCTGTCCCTCAGCCTCTGACTGCTGCTCCCACCTGGGCCTTCCACCCGTGGGGAAATCTGAGGCTCCTCCAGGGTGCCCAGCAATTGTAGGGTTTCATTCCTTTCAAGCAGGGAATGAGCCATTTCTCTGTTTCAAGCACTGTTTTTGCTGTTATTGGTACCAAATAAACCCAACTTGCTGCATCTGAGGCCTTAATGATGATTTCTGCTCCATAATCAGGAACATTTTCATCAGCTCCGTTTCCCTTAGGAAAGCACTGATAAAGCCAACGAGCCGTGCCTTCCCCATCATCAATTATGCAGATGCCACATGAATTAGCAGAGCCAGGCAGCAGACAGTCTCCCAGCATTCCTGCCTCGCTGGGAATGTTAAAAAGATTCCCTCAACTGCTGGAGATCTGATGAAACTTCTATTTTTCTTCCTGCCTCGCAGCCACTCGTGGCTTGGAGAGCTTACACTTCATGGAATGATGAAGTCTCTGAGGATAACCCGGCAGAAATCCCACACTAGCCCAGGGCAAGGTGTAAAACAAGCTCCTCTCTCCCCGTGTGCAGCTCCTACTCACTATCAACTCAAAGCCATGACTGAAGGTGGCCTGAAGGCTGCCAGGCCAGCATTTCCCAGCTTTACTAAAGCTGCTCCCACCTGCTCTTTTTAGATGTGGATATTCACTAATATTAAAATTATCTGTATTTGATTCGACAACAACAACAAAAAAAAGGAACATTTTTTTCTTAAATGTAAAGGGACTTCAGGGAAAGTGCAGGACCAGAAGGGCATGCAGGGGAGGCAACAGCAACCAGGATGACTCAAGGCTGCTTGAGTTTAACTGTGGTTTAGTCATTATGGGGGTGTCAGTCAAAGGTTGGACTCAGTGATCTTGGGAGTTTTTTTCAGCCTTAAAGATCCCGTGAAACGGCAGACTGCATCTGAGGAACGTCACAGAATCCATGCACTGCACGAAGGAAAAGCTCCCAACACCCACAAAAATGCACTGGAGCTGCAAGGCTGCTGTAGGAACCATGGCAACACCAAACCCCAGAAGGCCAATGCACATTTACAGCTGGAACAACAACCCCACGACCACAGGGCTGCTCCAGGAGGATGTTTTCCAAGGAAAGCAGCCTTATCCCAGCAAGGAGGGATCAATGGCTGCTCCAGGAGGATGTTTTCCAAGGAATCCAGCCTTATCCCAGCAAGGAGGGATCAATGGCTGCTCCAGGAGGATGTTTTCCAAGGAATCCAGCCTTATCCCAGCAAGGAGGGATCAATGGCTGCTCCAGGAGGATGTTTTCCAAGGAATCCAGCCTTATCCCTCTCTTGCCTGGAGAGGACTGACGCCATCATTCCCAGGTATCATGGAAGGTTCCAGGCCTCCACATGTGGGCTCGATATTTTTGAGCCTAGGAGAATTTCAGTTTATTAACTATTACTAACTCTTTTCCTAACAGAAAACTATTAATAGTTTTCCCTTTCCAAAACATCTCTCTGCGTTTCTCAGCACAGGCTCAGCAAACAGTGTTCCCTCTGCCAGAACAACTGTCCCCAGGGGTTGTTTCCTATTCCTGAACCAATGCAGAGCAGTGTCAGTGCCATGGAGCAATAACAGACCTTTTTACACAGCGTGTTCTAAAAGAAACTGTTGGGATTGCAAATAAAACCTTCTTTCTCTTCTAACAACTATATAAAATCAATCTATCTCATATCCTACCGTGACATCCACACAAAGGGATCACTGTGGCCAGGGCTCAGAGGAAAGGGAACAGAGAAATAAATACCAGTACTTCAGGACTTCGAGGAATTCCAGCGGTGGGTAACATGAATATTACAAGTCCTTGATTAACAGTATTTTCAACTCAGTAAAAGCAGGTTAAAAATAAAGGCTACATTCTGCACTTATGCAAAATGAAAGTAATTAGCTGGAGCCAGGTCTCTGTCAAAGATCAAGACAGAAAGAATATGCAAATGCAAGAGGACTGGGGAGAATTCCCGTTTGTGTCTAAATACACACACACAAACACCAGTTTGTGAATGGAAGAAGATACAATTTGCTGGACTCTTGATTTCCTGAAAGGTTTTATTATTCATTACAATCTCTGCTGTTTTAACTTCCATAGGTAACACAGTAGAGTCAGTAATTATTCTACATTGTGGCTGTTATTGGTTGTAGGCTGTTTCAGCTTTTTTGTGTTCTACTTTAAGGTCCTAAGTACATGATAGCTGAGAAATGTGTTATCTCAACATCCTAAGATGATTAGTGCTGATATATTGATTACATGATGCAAATTCGTTAATTTTCTATATTGATAGTTCACTTATATGCTTTAACATCTCTTTAATTATCCAAAAGACGTGCCATTTCAAGACCCTTCCTTTTATTTTCTAGCTGCTTAAGCATTTCATAACTACTACTGTTAAGAGCCTTGTTCTAAAAATGTATTAAAACCATCATGGAATGGTATCAGAGGATGGTTTGGCTTGGAGGGATCTTAAAAATCCTCCACTGCCCCCCCTCTACCATGGCAAGGACACCTCCCACTGTCCCAGGCTGCTCCAAGCCCTGTCCAGCCTGGCCTTGGGCACTGCCAGGGATCCAGGGGCAGCCCCAGCTGCTCTGGGCACCCTGTGCCAGGGCCTGCCCACCCTCCCAGCAGCTCCCAGCCAGGGCTCTGGAACTCAGCATTTCCATGGCACAGATGCCCCCTCTGATCTCAGTTCAGCCCCGTGTTCAGCTGCACCGAGAGCTCTGCAAACTCTCATTTCAGCCTCTCACCTGCAGCTTTTCCATCAGTTCCTTTTGGCCTTGTTTCAGGTTCCCCTCTGCTCAGGGTGGGGAGATTGAGTCTGTTTTATCAGGGCACTCCACAGCAACTCCTGCTGCTCTCAGGCTTTGGAGAGCCACACTCTGCCCATAGAACTCGGAGACAGAAAACTCCAGACACCCAAGAGAGCAGCCCTACTGCATTCCTGGGAATTACACTGTAATTGCTCTGCACTTGTCCAAAAAAGCCTGAGGGGTGTTTTGCAATTTCCCTGCGGAAGGCAGCACGGGAGAGGCAGCTCAGCTCCATGGCAGGGCCCTGAGCTGCCCAAACCCTTCACTGACACCAGACTGATCAGAGCTGCCCAAAGCCACCACTCCCCTCCTGTCCAAACCCCTGGAAGGACCACAGAAGGAGGGAAGCCACTTGAACCAGCCTGGAGCATCCAGAGCAGCACTCCTGCAAGCAGAGCAGCCTCGGAGTAAGGAGGGATGGTGGGAAGGGCAAGGCTCACGTAGCAAAAGGGCCAGACGCCAGAACAGCCACAACTGGACAAAAACCAGAGCTGGGAGGCTTTAGGAATGTCAGGCTGAGCAGAGGAAGAGTGATACAACTGCAGAGAATCACCCCAGCAGCCCACTTGCAGCCCTGACTCCACTTCAGCTGCACCGATGCCCAAAAAAGATCTGTGGCACTGGTGCCTGCAAAGAGCGTTTTACTATTGTAATTATGCCTGAGATGAGATAAGAGCACACCAACCTCCTGCATTCCCTCCCTTTGGGCAATCTCAGTGCCATTAAGCACTCAGCAGGATGGGGTAAGACTGTCCAAGTTGGATTGCTCCATCCGGAGCTGTACCCTTTCCAAGCTGATAAAAAGTCGCATTAATAAACTTGCCTTGAGTTACACAGAGAGATGCTCTGCCAGAGCAGCTTCACTGGGAGGACAAGAATAACTTTCCTCTAAGCCCCAGCAGGGATTAGGGACTCTAGAAGGTGGGGATTAATGGTCTTGGCTGGCCTTCAAAAAAGCCACATGGAAGATGAGTTCATAGATAATAACTGTGAGGGACTTTCAAGTGTCGAGCTCTGCACAGGCCTACGAGCACTGAAGTGAGAGACCTAAAAAGGACTCCAAAAATCATAAATATTTATCTAAGGAAAAGAAAGAGAGTCTGCCCACCTTCTGCCCAGACCTGCAAGTTTGAGCTCCAAAATGCCCAAATCTAAAAGGCCAGCCCCCAGAGCCCGGCTCTGGTTTTCTGGGCCTCGCAGCAGAGGGGATTTTGTGCGCCGCTTCCCCGGACAGGCAGCACCAAAAAAGGAGAGTTCCATCAATCATGGGGGAAGAGCCTCCTCTCTTCTCCTGGCACAGGGACGGAGAAGTGGGGGCAGGGTAGGACAGGGCTGTTTGCAAAGCACTTTCTCTGGAGGATGCTGGGCTGAGCCCCAGCCCCAGCAGCTGCTCCTGTCAGCTGCTTTCCTTTATTAGCGCCCTGGATCCACCTCCCTCCCCGAGCAAAGCCACAGCACAAGGGCTGCCAGGCTCTGCCCAGAGAGATCCTTCTCCTGGGAGAGAGGGAAGGATGGCACATCACTGACAGAGTGGATTCTCGTCTTTACCTCCTCGTTCTTCTTCCTGCAATGTCACCTCACTGCCACAGCCTGGACACAAACAGCCGAGTGCACAGAACAGGAGAAGTGTCACTGCAAAGTTTCACCTGAGTCCCCCTGCCCTCGGGCCAGCTCCTCTGAATTTGTCCCATTCCATGTTTGTCTTACGTACGTGCCTCCCAGAATAATGGATTTTGTTCTCACGTGAGAATTCGGGCGTTAATTTCTAAGATGGGATGAAAACTGTGCAGCACAAACGCTGGAAGGACAAATCCAGAGACAAGAATGAGTTCGAGTCATGCTGTGAGAAAAAAACTCAGAGGTTTAGTCTGGCCTAATTATAGTTTGAGTACCACTATGCAGGCCCTCAGTGCCTTCATCAACTCACAGTTTTGCCTTATGTATATATAATAACATATAAATATGTGTATATACACATCTGAGAGCGTAGGAGGGAAAGCAAGGCCAGAGAGGATGAATTCTGAAATTGAGCTGGGGATCAGGCCCAGGTTGGACACCATCCCTGCTTCCAGCCACTCCACTTCCACACTGGCTCCACTCCTCTCCCTGCACAGAATAATTCCAGTTGTGTCAGTGACTGTATCAGAGCAGCTACTTCACTTTTAATTCAAATAAGCCCTTCTCCTAACAACATAATTACAGAGCACCAGAACCTGCCCATCAGGACACAGGACTGGAAGCTTCCTCATGGGAAAGTTGAATTGTTTTCATTCATGGCAACTCAGCACCAGCTTGGTGTTCCGCAGGAGAGGAACAGCAAACCTGGCAATGTTTTTTCAAGAGGATTTGTCAAGAGAAAACAGTATTTTAAAGCTTTCAAACACCACTGGAAGGTCAAAAAGCTTTGGAAGAATGAAACAAAGCATTTCTATACCAAGAAATGAGTTTCAGCTATTTGCAAATTCTGCAAGATCTTGGCTACAGCGAGTGAGAGATTTTATGGACTCATCAGCTGCCTCTGAGGATGCTGGCTTTTGCAAACTCCCAGAAATGCCCCCAGAGGAACCTGGAAATGGAACAGACACGTTGGGCTGGTGCAGATGTCGGGGGCTACCCTTTGGAAACCACAACAAAGCCTGATGGAGGCAGATACTTAACAAGGAAAAGCAAAAGCTCTCATGGTGCCCAGCTCTGTGACCACGCTGGGGAACTGCTCCATGGGGACGTGCCCACAGACCACACACGAGCATCTCCCCACTCCACCCACAGGGATTTCCAGGCCAGAAACCAAATTCCCTCTTTTTCTGGCCACTCAGGAGCTCAGAAATTCATGGAGAGTTAAAGTCCCTAAGCACATTTAGGGTGGGAGCAGAACACACCTGGAAGGCTCCAAGTTATGGAGCCTGTTCCTGACTGCTCTGGGATATCCCTGTTCCTGACTCTGCTGAGGACACTTTTGGGATATCCCAACCTGCCTTCACACACTGGTGTGTCACTGGAACATGCTCAAAAAGGGCCTTTTTGCACCACCTCTGGCAGTTGCAGGTATGGATTTTGTTCATCTTGGGGCAACTCCACAGAAGAAGTCATGGAGATTAAACCTATTCCACGTTAGTAGGAATTACCTCTAAGTAGGGATATTTGTGCACAACTCCGCAATCCTTTTAAACCAAGGTAGAAGCCTTTAGCTTTGAAAGCACTGATCACACTCGGGCCCCTCTGCAAGCAGAGCTGAACCCTTTGCCTACAACAGCTGAGGAAAGGATTTGTTGGAAGCTGGGGAAGCAAAAACTGCCTGCCTGTGATGCAAGGGAGAGAGGCACTCCTGGAGGTGATGGTGCAGCTCCCAAGCACAGGGAGAAGGATAACTGAGGCAGGGAAAAGTCCAGTGAGTCACCCCAAACCTCCGCAGGAGAGAACTCTGAGGGACCACGGGGCAATTCCCAGCTCCAGCACCAGCTTTAGAGCAGAGAGGGACCTTCTCCCTCATCCAAGGAACTCCTGGGGAGGTGAATGAGCTCAGCACACCGCGGTGCCAGAGCAGGAGCCACGAGGCAGCACCACAACACTGCTACACCAGTCCTGCACCTCCTGGGCTGCCCAGAGAGGGACACCAGACACAGCCACACAGAAAAACGTGTTCAGTGGCACATCCAGCAGGATCCCATCTGCAGAGAGCTCTACGAGACCACGGGTGCAGCAGGTACATTCCCACCTCCCTAAAAGGAGACTTAGAGATTCTTGATTTATAAACGCAGCAGGCTCTGAAAGCACCGTGTCATGCTCAGCAGCAGGAAAGCTGCAGGTGCAGGCCAGCCCCTCCTGTGGCCTTGCAGATTATCCCCTCAGGCAGAGGGATGCCAGCCCAGCCCTTAAGCTGCTGCTGTTATTGCCTCCCAGCACCACACGTTAATTGTCCCCAGGCAGGGGGACACTCCTGCTCTCACGTGATGTTTATTCTTAGAGAGGATCCCGGGGATTTTTCTTTAGCTGCTTCAGCCCCACAGCTGGCCCAGGGCCAGAGGAACATCACTGAACTCCTCGGCAGTGACCAGGGAGCAGCCTCGCTGTGGCACAGACACATCAGTGGCATCTGCTGTGGCAGCTTCGGCAAGAAAGGCCTGGTAACTGAAGAGAAACAGCTCTGCCCAGAAAGTTGTTCCTGCCACACAAAGTTCGTGACAGACTCAGTAAAAAAAGCAGATGACAGGCACAGAGTGACTGCACACATCCAACAGCTGAGCCCAATTCCTCCCGAGTGAGGCCAAAGAACAAATTCTGCAGTGGAGCCTTTCTGTTCTCCTGAGCTGGTTTTAATGACAAAATTCCTGCTGACTGAGAGATCAACCAACATTAGCTCCCACTGACATCCAGCACAACCACACTTGGGCCGCAACTCTCAGAAACAGCTGCAAACTTAAGGCTGGGAGACTCAGGTTGGTGAAGGCTCCAACTTTTCTTAGTTTTGCTTCTAGGAAATGAACTCAAATATTGAAAGCAGAAGAATGCAGTCTTAGTTCAAGTAGAACTGTGTGGCTTATCTAGTTAAAAAATGGGATGTGCTGGTAGGCAGGAGCTTGGGGAAATGCCAAGAGGAGCCACAGCACGAGGCCTTGTGTTAATTCTTGGTCTCAAGGAGAGAATTGTCTCTGAAATCTGATGGGGTGGCAGCAGGGGGAAGAACAGTCCTTTCTGAAATGAATTAATGCCGAAGAACAGCTCCCCCCATCCCAAGTGCATGCAGGAAGGCAGGGGGAGGAAGGGAGGAGCTGCTGCAGCCCAACCACCATTGTATTTACATTTCCGCGCTCCTGATAGCAAACACATTCAAGGGTGCCTGGAAAACAAGGCTTTGGCTGGAAAACAAAAGCTGAGATTTCATGAAAGAAAGAGCAATAAAAGCCATTCCAGGTGTCCTTGCAGCGTTATCAGCCTGGCGTGGTGGGTTCTTCAGAGAATGATTCACTTTCTTATCGCAGGTGCAGCGTCCAGTGCCACACTGAGGTGCCCTTGGACACAGCAATTCCCTTCCAAAGGGGGAAAAAGAGGGGACCAAATAAATAACTACTCAGTGTAGAACTGAAAAAAAACCAAACTTTTGACTTTATTAAAGGGTGCCTCCCACATCACTTAAAGAAAGTAAAAACTTTAGTGGTAAAGTGACTCAGAATCCTCAAATCCCTGAATGCTTTGGGTTGTAGGGACTTTAAATCCCATCCAGCGTCACTGCTGCCATGGCAGGGACACCTCCCACTGTCCCAGGCTGCTCCCAGCCCCAGTGTCCAGCCTGGCCTTGGGCACTGCCAGGGATCCAGGGGCAGCCCCAGCTGCTCTGGGCACCCTGTGCCAGGGCCTCACACCCAAGAAAAGTGACCCTAAAGGTGTGGGTTTGTGGGTGTTTCTTCCCACTTAGAGCCATTACACAACAAAACATAAATTTATCCAGCAGGTAACATTTGCAGAAGCGTTTTCTCCCCACCTGTACACGTGGAATCAGCACAAGAACCAGATGAAGATCGAGGTGCCACAATCATGGTCAGGGCCTGCATTTTAACAGTGATGACCAAACATTCCCCTGGACTCAGCTGGAATAGCTCCTAATGGAATGAGCAGGAAGAACTGGGGTATTCCTGAGGGACAAGCTGAGATAACAGGTTCAGGTTTGTAAAGAACCCAAGATATTCCTCAGCCAGGTCAATCCAACCAGGAGCCAGCAGTGCCCAGCTCCCACCAACACTTCCTCCTTTCCTGCCTGCTCTCCCAGCTTCCCAGAGGATGTGGGGAGGAAGCTGCCCTCATTCATCCTCGCACTCAATGAGCCTGCATTAAATATTCCCGGATAAATTATTCCAGGAAGCACTTTTAGCTGCTCAGTGCAGTCTGTGGGAAACACCTGCTTGGTTTGCATGTCCTGAAACCCTGGAACAAGGGATGTGGAGAGGCACGTGGACGCCTGGGACTCCAGGAGGCAGCTCCTGCCGGAACTCCCAGTTTTGTACCATGAGGAAATGCAGGGAGGAAAATCCTAATGGCAAAGTCACCTCCCTGGACAAGCTGGGAGGAGCAGCATGACCTGTCAGAGCTCCAGGGGTGCCTGGAGAACACTCTCAGTCATGGGATTCAGTTTGAGGTGGTCCCATGAGGAGCAGGCAATCAAACTCAATGATTCCTAAGGGTCTCTTCCAAGTGGTGATATTCCACAAAGCCTAAATCCAGCCCAGACATCCCAGGAGCCTGGCAGACCTTCAGACCACACTGGGCCAAGCCAAGAGAGGTAGAAGAGGGGACAAATAAAACCCACTCAAGACTGGCAGGTTCAAGAAGGAAAACAAAGCTCTCCCATGCCCCTGTCACCTTCCCCTTCCAGCCTTCCCTGAGGAGAAGGTGACACTCCACCTCCTGTGACCTCTGCAGGTCCACTGAGGCCACGGGGACAAGCACGTGGGGCACTCTGGGCACGGCCCCCCCTCCATCCCACCCCGGGGAGATAAGCCATCTTCCTCAGCCTCTCTTCAAGTGGCTTTGAGACGACGACTTAAGATGGTTTGGCCAGCAGCCACAGCCCTGGGGCTGCCAGCAGGAGCTGGGAACGCCCCAGGGAGCCTGGGCACAGCCACTGCAGCAGTGGGAGCATCTTCCAGCCGCCTCAGGAACAGGGACACAGAAGCCTCTTCCAGTCCCACCCAGCCCCAGCGAAAATAAAGGACTCTGCACCTACGGTGTTATCTCTGCATCTGCCATTAAGGGCACTGAAAAAAAGGCACCTGAGGAACGATTTGATGCCAGAAATAAGTTTTAGGAGACTTGTGAGGCTCCTGTCGCCTCCAGGCAGTTCCAGGAGATGGGAGTGGATAAAGCTGATGTTAAATCAAGGTGCTCTGAGCTCCATCCATGGGACTCTGCACCCCTCACAGCCAAGGGTCACTGGCTGGTACCAGCACTGCCACTGACAGCCAAGCTTTTTTTTACAGGAAAAGGCAGATGGATGGATCAAACAGTGAAGAAAACAGCAGATATTCCTCCCAGGACTTCAAGACATAACCAGCATTGTAGAACGAACCCAAACTGCTCTGCAGAAGACACCTGGGTCTCTGAGTCCACACAAGAATCAGGAATGAACTGTAATTCCTTCCCAAACCACATCATGTGAGCACCTGCACCTCGAACATCCCAAGTGCAGACCTGATGGCAGATTCCAGTGGAACTGGAGCTCTATTGTGCCTTCCCCAAAGGCCAGCTAGGATAAAAAACTTGGATGATCTGCTGCTCCCAATTCCTAACAAATCAAATCTGACTTGTTTTTCTTAGCCTAGTTTACCCATTTTAATCTTCTGTAGTCCTCTTACTCAGATAAAAAGAAGATTTGAGTGACCAAGTTAAACAAGATGTGAGCCCTTTGAAGCAGAAAAGGCAAGGAAAGAAGTGGCCAGAAAGGATAAGCTTAGAGTTCCACACCAGCCCTGTTATCCCAACCAGAACCCCAGGAATGTCTGAAACTTTAATAAATACCTGAAAGGCTGGAGCCCCTCTGCTCTGGAGCCAGGCTGGGAGAGCTGGGAATGTTCCCCTGGAGAGGAGAAGGCTCCAGGGAGAGCTCAGAGCCCCTGCCAGGGCCTGAAGGGGCTCCAGGAGAGCTGCAGAGGGACTGGGGACAAGGCATGGAGGAACAGGACACAGGGAATGGCTCCCACTGCCAGCGGGCACGGCTGGGTGGGAGACTGGGATGGAATTCCAGGCAGGGAGGGTGGGCAGGCCCTGGCACAGGGTGCCCAGAGCAGCTGTGGCTGCCCCTGGATCCCTGGCAGTGCCCAAGGCCAGGCTGGACAGGGCTTGGAGCAGCCTGGGACAGTGGGAGGTGTCCCTGCCCATGGCAGGGGTGGCACTGGTGATCCTTAAGGTCCCTTTCAACCCCAACCTTTCTATGATTCTGTCTGGAAGGATTTTAACTGGAAGGATGTAAGAAGAGCAGTATTTAGAAGGTTTAAGAGAACAGAATGGAAAGGTAAGTGCATTCCAGACATGTCTGCTCCACAGAAGTCCCCAGTGGCAGAACTCTCATTTCAGATCTCAGCATGGTGGCTGCAATTCCCAGCACAGCCGTTCTGGTGTGCACACACAGCTGTACCAAACTTCCGCTTTTGAATTAAAGATTTAGTGTTGGGCCATTAGAAAATCAGTTCTTACCTCACAAGCAGGTGTTCCCTGGGCAGGTACTTCAGTCCTCAGAAACTGCTTACCTGAAAGACACAAAGCAGAAGGAATTGTGTGATTCCAGAGCCCCAGGATGGCAGGGAATTGGGGGTGCTGGGACATGAGTGGTGTTACTCAGAATCAACTAAGGCTTGGGAGATTTTGCTGCAGTCCCCCTCCAGTGATCCAGGCAGCTTTGCTTGGTGTTCAGTCCTCAACAGGAATACGATCTCACTGCTGCCGGGATCGGGATTGAGGGAGGGGATCCTGCCCTGGTGAGGCACAGCTGGAATATCCCGTCCAGCTCTGGGCTCCTCAGGACAAGGAGCTGCGGGAGAGGGTCCAGCAGAGGCCACAGAGATGTTCAGGGCTCTGGAGCATCTCTGAAGGGCAGAGACTGCAGGGGCTGCAGAAGGGAAGGCTCAGAGGGGATCCAGCAATCCACACAAATCTCCCCAAGGGCTGTCAGAGGGTGGTGCCAGGCCCTGCTCAGTGGTGCCACGGACAGGACAAGGAGCAGTGGCCACAAACCAAACCACACCAAGCTGCAGCTCAGCAGCAGGAAGAGCCTCTTTCCATGGAGGGGCAGAGCCCTGGAACAGCTGCCCAGGGGGGCCTGGAGTCTCCCTCTCTGGAGACATCCCAGACCCCCTGGGCACATCCCTGTGTCACTGCTGCAGGTGACCCGGCCTGGCAGGGCTGGCCTGGGAGATCTCCAGAGGTCCCCCCCATTCCAACCATCCTGGGATTGCTACTCCCCACCAACACTTGCTCAAGCTGTTTAGGATATTCCATGAAAACTGTGAGTGACTTTTCCCTCGTTACACACCTTAATAGGTTTCCCCAAACACAGCATTAAAGCTGAATTAATCCAGGCTGATCAGGACATCCCTGCCCTAAGCAGCATTTCAGGTGCTCAGTGAATGGCTTAAGAGCTCACAGGGCCCCTGGCAGTCCCTGTCACACCTGCCCAGCCACCTGTGACAGCCACATCCCAGTCACAAGCCCACCTTTATCTGCTCCAGCTGTTTTCCCCACTTTTGCCATGATTCCAGTGCAGCTGCTCCCACCAGGTTCACTAGGGAGCCATCTCCTCACCTGCGTGTCGTTTTCCAAATTTTTCTACCCAACATTTTATATTCTGTTGATAATTTTTCTTACTTGTGAAGCAAACACAGCTGATAAAAAAATATTTATCCCAATAATTACTCCTTATAGCCCCCTTGAAGAAGAGAACATAAACTGAGCCATGGAGTTAAAGTATTTCAATCTACATGGAGAAATAAATTGTTCTCCACCACTGCAAGTCATCAAGCCAGTCTCACAGGAAAATGTCATCTCAGTACCTGCTCAGCAGTCAGACACAAACACTAATCCATGTTCCTCTCCCCACAGATGGACATTTCATGTTCCAGGGAAGTAAAATGCCAGAGCTTTTAGATAAATGAGGAAACAGCCCAGTGAAAAGTGTCATTTTAGCTTCAGTAAAGCAGTGAAGCCCTCAGGAGTGAGAAAAGCCTTCCAGAAGAGCCCTGCTCCCTTCAGAAGGGCTGGGAAGGGGAGTTACCACTTGAATTAAGGAGTGGAGGAATCTCTGGTGCAGGATTCAGCTGCACGAGGCGCTCCGTGGCAGCTCTTGCTCATGGGGTAACACTGAGGCTCCCCTTCCCCTCACTGCTAACACACGCCACAAACCCACACCCCTTTCTGCACACCCTTAGGTGCAGGTGAGCCACCCTGTGACAAACTGGGACATCAGGGCCCTCCTCCCCAGCTCCTTCCCCCTGGAGAATACCCACATCCCTTCCCAAGGCATCACAGCCCAAGCACAGCCCCACTGGCTGCTCCCTTGGCATCCATCCCACACTTCTTGCTGTGATCCACTCTCGCACATGAGATTCCAATCTCTTTGCACAGAAACCACTAAAACTTTACCTTATTTGTTAAGAAAAATAGCCCAGAGACCTCTCTTTTTGGGCAGAATTGAAGAAAATGAGAAGCTCCTTTTTTAGCACTGCTCCAGTTCAAAAGGGGCAGTGCTGGGTCAGCCTGGTAACTGTGAGACAGAATCCACCACAGGTTCTTGGTCTGGGCAAACCAACTTTTTCTTTGGTAAGGCTGCACCTCTGGCTGCTCTCCAAATAACCCCTGAAGGGCAGAATTCCTGTACTGTGGGGGTCTTAACTGCCCCCATGGTAAAATTGATGCTCTAAGTTAGGGGGTGTTGTCACTGACAAGCAGAAGTGTTAAATATCTGTGCTTCTTACCCCAAACCAACAGATTTGCTGAAATTGAAGGTGTGGCTGCAAAAATTTCTGATGTGTTGAGCCTTAGAGTAATCTGAGCGACTTTACCCCATGCCCTCACATGATAAATTGAGGAAGACTCTGACTGTTGCAGAAGCCTTGCTGAACAGCAGGAGAAAACCCATATATCCAGCAAATCCCAACTCATGTGGCCCATGACTAACCTGGACTGTTCTCCAGTTTGAGAAATACTTCTGAGAACTGTTTTAATGAGCAGAGATACCTGGCCATGCATTGTGACCCCGAGTTCCCGACCTCCTTCCTCCCCAGCACTGCTCTCCCACAGCTGACATGGAAAAGCAGCACCAAGGAAAGGCAGGGATCTCATTAATGCCTCTCCCCACTGGATCCTGCCTGCACTATCACAAAACAGGCACTGCCTGGCATGCAGACTCTTCATGTTTGCTGTTCCTGTAAGATCCAGTTCCACATCCTGCACCAGTAGTTCTTGTTCCTCAGCTCCTCATCTCGTTAGTATAGAACATTCCAAGGGCTTCTCCAACTTCAGAGATTCCCCTCCCAGAAAAACTGAATCCCCTGCATCCCATTAACACTGACTACTTCCAGGTTACCACCCAGTCTCTCACCTGAGAGCTCACCAAACACACCCTGTTTGTAATACAATTCCAACATCATATCCATATTTCAGGGCAAACATTAACAATTCCCTCCAGGCTTTTGTAATTTTGAGGGTTCTTTCTACTTTTAGCAGCACCTACTCATCTCTACCAGTTTCCAGCGACAGCCCTTTGGAGGATGAATTCCCAGCCACCCAAAAAGGATGTGAGCCAGTGATTCCCCTCATCCACCTCACAAAATGATCATCCCTGGACAGTCTCCAGCGCCAAGGATGCTGGAGTTTCTGTGTGCACAGGGACGGTCTCAGTCCCTGTTGCTGATGCCAGAGACAGGGAGCAGAGCAATGCTCTGGATTATCACTCTGATTCCAGCCAGGTGGAATGCACTTCAGTGCCACTGAGTTTGTAACAGAAAGAAAGAATGTGCCATTCCCTGTATGAGAAGCCCTTATCAGCTCCTTTAAATTCCCCAAACAAGCAGCACTTGCTGTTTTCCCATCCCAAATTCACTGCTGTTTCCTGTGCCTTGCAGGAGAAAGCCCCTCAACCTCTGAGTTTCCTGTTCTCTCACCCTTCAGGCTTGGTTTCCAAAGCTCTGGATAAACAGCGCCCTTTAAATAGCTCCCAACGCTCCCAACGTGTCTCCAACACATCCAGGGCACCAAGATCACTCGATAGGAGAAGCCAAGAGGGGCGTTGCCCATCCCAGCTCCAACATTCCACATGCAAAGCAGCCCCAGGGTGTCGGATGCCGAGCTCCAAAGGCAAAGGCTGGTGAACCCTGAGCTAAATATACACAGTGGCCATGAAATTCAGATTGGGCAGCTCAGGTTTCCATCCCTGGCTCTTCCCGGAGCAATAACTACAACAACCTGACAAGGAATCACAGAATGGTTTGGAGTGGAAGGGACTATAAGGATCCCATTTCAATCCCTGCCATGGGATTGGGCAGGGACAGGACCCCTTCCCAGAGAAGGAAAATTGCCTTTATGGCCACAGCCCCCTACATTGTCTCCTTGCCTGTTCCCCAATTCACCAAGATCCTAAACCAGGAGTTTATTCACGAATATACGATGGACTTTTTTCCTCCATGGGCACCACTGCCAAATAATGAAATTTTGTTCAGCATCAGACTCCTGGTCTCACACTGGTGTGAGACCTCTAGATAAAGCTGAAAGTAAACCCTAGAAGAAACGGATAAGGGAGCTGGAAAAAGGGCTCAGCCTGGAGAAAAGGAGGTTCAGGGGGGCCCTTGTGGCTCTGCACAACTCCCTGCCAGGAGGGGACAGCCGGGGGGGTCGGGCTCTGCTCCCAGGGAACAGGGACAGGAGGAGAGGGAACGGCCTCAGGCTGGGCCAGGGGAGGCTCAGGGTGGACATCAGCAGGAATTTCCCCATGGAAAAGGTACTCAGGGAGGCTGTGAGTTCCCATCCCTGGAGGTGTCCAAGGAATGACTGGAGGTGGCACTCAGAGCTCTGGGCTGGGGACAAGAAGGGGGTTCGTCACAGCTCGGACTTGATGGCCTTGGAGATCTTTTCCAACCCAAATGATTCCAGGATTTGAAAGAGACTGCTTTTACATTTAATTCCAGGCTTCTGAGTGGAGCTTCTCCCAAGAGAAGTTAAGTTAGACTAATAATTTAAAGAGTCTTCAGCACACAGGATGTATTTCCACTGCACTTGAAGAGTGAAACATTTTCTAGGGAAATATTCATGAACAGCAAGCCAGAGCTCCGTGGATGTCACGCAAGTCCTACTGCTTGGAAAAGGAAATGATCCTCCCCAGTCCCAGGCAGCACATGGAAGAATGAAGGAACCCTTCCACTGCAAAGCCAGCAGATCCTCTTCAGCAGCATCCACACTTCATCCTTATTGGAGGGGACAGACTTTAAAATGAGAACGATTCAGGTTGACAAAGTTAAAACCCAGTGAGGTTCATACGATCAGACAGGAAATAAGCAGCTGCACAAGCGGGGCTGTTTTTATAGCACCACGGATTTGGGGATGTCAGGAGCAATTGGAAAAAAAGAAACAACGTGCAATGACTCTGGGAAGTTGGAGGAGTGACTCCTGGGTTGTCACAGTGCCAGCGTCAAGGACCAGCCAAGGACCTTCCCAAAGGGCTCTGGAAGGCTGGGCAGTGCAGCAAGGGCTGCACTCACCTGGGAAGGAAAGTTCCAGAAGCCAGAGCCCTCTGGTTTGTTAGTGCCCAAGAGAAGAACGTGGGACAGACTGTGTTACACATCAGCTGTACGTGACAGGAGCCTGCAAACACCCAGAGATGAAAGACTTCGACACAAGTGACGTGTAGAAAGATTCAAAGATCTTTCTGACGTGTCAAAACAAAACAAAACTCTTAACATCCAGATTCACACCAAAAAGAAAGCCAGCACCAAAACCCAAGGCAGAAATTGCCCTTGGTGAGGATCAGCAAAGCCTGCCCCTGTTCAGCAGAAGCTCAATAAAAAAAGAAAGTGATTTAAGCAAGAGCGAAGTGTCTCTTTTCACAGCTGAAGGACTCTGTTGCTCACAGGACTGAATTAGCTAAAATTAGCTCTCACAGTTGCATTCTCACCAGCACCTCGAGCCTCCCGTGTGGATGAGTAGTTTTGGTGAAAGCAGCTTTAATTTGGATTCAGAGCATGCAAATTTAAGGAGAATAGTGATTTCTGACCAGCTCCTTCCATGAACACTGATGCATAAAAAACACTGTCTTGCACATTCAAGTTTAATCCTCTTCTGAAATATTTATTTTTGGAACAATTCAGGGAACAGAAAGCCTTCATCCCAGACAAATTACATCTAAAAATAGAAGGTTTAACAATTCAGGAATTCTTCCTACTGTTCTGTCTAATCAATACAGATCCACTGTGACTCCTGTCATCTGCTTTATTTGTCAAAGCACGTCCCCACACCCACCCTCTGCCAGCATTATCCAGCCTGCATCTTTTGGGATACTACAGGCCAGAAACAGCATTTTATTGATTTGAGATTCATGCAGACTCAGATGCACACACATTATACAAGGAGCAGTAAGAACAGAGGCAAGTCTTGAACTATGAAATCATCGTTCAGGGCTGGAGCTCCTCCAGCGCCCGTCCTGCCTTAGCTGGGGAAGCATTAATGAACTCTTTGATGGCAACAAGGAGAAGCAGCTTTCATTACCCAAATGTCATTTGTCCAGTAATGAGAGGCTCTAAGCCAGCTGACCTTCCTGAGATGCCTTCCTGCATCAGAGCGGAGTGGGAAGGAGCTCCTCGATGTCACAGTTGAGTTAGACTGACCAGGAACATTCTCACATATAAAATCCTGCTCTCCACACCAGGGTTGCTACATGCAAACAGGTCTGAGAATGGAATCTGAAACAGCACCCACCAGTGTGTGCGAGAGGACTTTTGCCCAGGGTCCAAGGCTGCTAAGAGGAAATCTGAAATAAAACATCCCAGCACTACCAGAAGTCGCCGAACATCACAGAAGTCAGTAGCACAAGGGTAGCCAGAGACAGCAGACTGTGAGCAGCTCCTACTGAACTGTTTTTATATTCACACACCCCAGCTCTCCTGCCACTACACCAGAGCAAACCATCACAAAAGCCTCCCCAGCCCGGAACTGGAACAAACGGGGCATTTTCAAGGGCTTATCTCTCAGTGCCTTTTTAAAAATTAACATTTTTGCTGGTTTTTAAAAAGTCTTCTAGGAAGTCTCTCAGCCAAGGTGTACCGGGTTGCCCAACACGTCCTACAAGAAGGATCCTTCTGTTAGTCACTGCACACACCACACCCAGAGCCCAGGAGCAGGACAGGGCTGCTCCCCACAGCTCCTCTGGCCAGGCTGGAGATGCTTCCAGAACTGCCCCTGTGTTTTATTCCACTTTCACCCCTCAAAGTTACACCAGATTAAGGAATGTTGTCTGCAGTGTCAGCTCAGGCCCTGCTATGGGCAAACAGGAGAAACGTTTGGATTTCCCATCTCCCTGGGCCCTGCAGGCTGCTACAGCAACGGCTTCAAAGCCAAGCAGCTCCCGGAGAATTCCCAACCATCTCTGACATTTTATTAGTGTAAGAAAGCATGAAAATTCACGAGACTGAAATCTCCTTATGTTTTCAAGGTTGATGCCTGCCAGGTTTCATAACTGAAGCGCCTGAGCTGCCCATTAATATCTCCTCACCTACACCAGGTCACAAGCTCCTCCTGGGTCCCTGTCCTGGAGGATGGAGGGGATTATCCCACGGGGATGCGTGGGTGGCCAGGGAGCCGCAGGTCTCACCTCAGGGACAGGTAATGGACCTCACTGAGCACTTAAAAACCCACCCATCACGGGTTTTACGGGAAAGGATCCATACAGGGAGCAGTGGGTGCTCTTGGAGTTGAGCTTTGCTTGGTGCTTGTGAATGGAGCATTTTGCAGGCACTGCAGCATGGTGGAACCACTGACCCATGCTGCTTCACCCCAGCTCACAACTGCCCCGGTCCTGACCTAGAAGTACAACAGAGATTTTGCATTTATTTAATTCCTGGCTTTTCAGGTTGGAAACTTATTGTGGCAGTAGATTTGGCATGTATGCTTTGGAGGAGAAAAGGAAAAAAATACCAAAGTTCAACACAATACAGGCTGGCAGCACGACCAGGACACTGGGTAAAAAGCTCTGAAAATACATGTTATTTGGTTTATATATACATATATATATATATAAATATTTCCAAGAAGAAGGTCATCTATGTACATTTCTATAAACCCAAGTCTCATGACCAGACATGCCTTAAATAAAGAGCAGTATCTCAGGAGATCAGTGTGACAGGTTTAATAGCTTTGTATTTGAGGGGAAATATTTCAGATGGGCAGGAACACACGAGGAACGTGATCCAGGCACTCCCCACGTCCCACCAAAGGTGATGAACACTGCAAGATGAATCCAACCCACGGCAAACTCAGCACCTCTGCTCAATGATGTTTTTTATGAGCTGACAGAGAGCAGGATTGGATGGGAGATTGGGAAGGAATTCCTGGCTGGGAGGGTGGCAGGCCCTGGCACAGGGTGCCCAGAGCAGCTCTGGCTGCCCCTGGATCCCTGGCAGTGCCCAAGGCCAGGCTGGACAGGGCTGGGAGCAGCCTGGCACAGTGGGAGATGTCCCTGCCGTGGTGGGATGGGATGGGATAGAAGGCCCTTTCCAACACAAACCATTCTGGGATTCTAGGATTTTGCTTTTATCTTTTCCACATCATTTCTGGGACAATGATGGCAAAAGGATTACAACTTCTGTCTTTTAAATGATGCCAGACAGCAACACAAGTGGTGTTCGAGGAATACATGAAAAAACAAACAATCTTTATTTTCCACTGCACAAACACAGCGGGTTTAAAGCTTCAACCATCAGTTGATTCCTCTGTGAATTCTCAAGAGCAAAACCATGAATGTGGCTCAGAAAAAAAGAAAGGTATAAAGGGCATTTACACCCTGTGCAGACACAGGACCCCTGCTGCTTCAGGGCCAGAAACCACTGAGATTCCCAGCTTATTTTCTGTAATTTCCTGCTACTGAACCACCTGCTCCTTGCACACCTGAAATGCTGGTGAGCTACAGCACGGAGTTACACCAAGCACAACTCTCCCTTATTTCTTTACACACAAGAACCCCCCCGAGCTGCTGCCCGTGGAGCAGCGGGCGCTGGAACCAGGGCTCACAACCCCAGGGACAGATTCCCCTGCTGAGGACACAGTCAAAACTGTGCAGGGCTGAAGTGAGCCACTGTCTAACAGCTGAATATTTCAAATCTCGCTGTTTTAGAGCCTGGGCTGCACAGGGAAGAATTACAGCTCCTTGCTGTGTTTCTGTGGCAGGGGACAACCTGAGCCTGCCCTGCAGGGTAATGAGCACTGTAAGATAACCCTGGCACGGGGTTGTGCTCAAGGTTGGGTTTTTCTTTCCCTCCTTCTCCCAGCTAAAAAGCTTTTCCAGGAGCCATGGTTGGTCAAGCACAGAGACGATATACTTTGTCTAGTGTCAAAATATGTAAACCATAGAATCAGAATTCCAGGGACACCTCCCACTGTCCCAGGCTGCTCTGAGCCCTGTCCAGCCCGGCCTCAGGCACTGCCAGGGATCCAGGGGCAGCCACAGCTGCTCTGGGCACCCTGTGCCAGGGCCTGCCCACCCTCCCAGCCAGGAATTCCTTCCCAACATCCCATTTAAACCTACTCTTCTCAGTTTGAACTACTCCCCCTTGTCCTGCCATTCCAGGCTCTTAGCTCAAACCCCTCTCCATCTTTTTTGTTGGCTTCTAGACTAGAGGGCATCCTCTACTACAAAAGTTAGTGACACTCAAAATCACTGCAGAGACAACACGAGGTGCCAGAATCAATTCAATCCAAATCCATTCAGAATATGAGCATATGCCAGAAGTTTTCAGAGGATTTGTTACCTGAAAGTCTTACATGGAAAAGATCAGATTAGCAAGAATTAAGCAATATCTGTGTCCTGAGAAATCCAAACTACTGAAATATTAAACTCCTGATTACACACTGATTTTGTCAGGACCCCACTACGTTCCCAGCTGGGCAGAAGTCACTCATGGAACATCCCAAATTCTCCTGGCAAATCCAGAAGTCAAAACATCACTTGATCTCCCCTATGTGGGGAGAGTGCCCAGCACCTGACAGAACTTGCACCTCAGTTTAGGCAGAGCTTTGTTAGGTCAGCTCTGAGTGACCCTCAGCACAACCAACCTCTCTCCACCCCAGAAACACGAATTTGGGCACTACCAGGACACAGGAGAACCAGAGAAAACCAACATTCCCCTGTTATTTCCGATTTCCAGCTAAAATCAGAGCAGATTTGTTCTGAGATGTGAGCAGAAAGTGATACCTGTACCTGGGGAAAGGGGAGATGGGAGATAAAGGTCAGGGCAGGGCAGCTGGATAGGGTTAAGGTCATTAACATTTAGTTCTTTGCCTCTTAGCTCACAGATCACATTTCCAAGGCATAAAGACACTCACCTTACCCAAGCTTTTCAGACTCAGATTGAAAAACAAACCCACCAGCAAAAAAAAAAAAGTCCATTTATAAGGGGTGAGTTTCCCTTTGTTAAAGGTGCATTAGAAAAACAACCAGTCACACTCAAAGCCATCTTGTGGATGAATTCTTGGATTGAGCTGAACACATTCATTTATTCTGCATCAGAACTATGACTTTTAGGGATTTTTAAGCAGTGCCACTTCTTAGCAAATTCAAGGCAACAGTGGCTGGCCCTGAAATTACCTGATAAATCCTTGAGACGTTTATTTGCAACTGCAGTAGAGTAATTAAGGTTTCTAAAGGAGAAAGTTTCTAAAGCCAACAAAAAAAAAAACCAAACTGGAACAGAAGATGAGCAGTCACTTCCCGTTATGCAACTACTTGAAAAAACAGATTTGTTCAATTCAGCGTGAAGAACTGGGCTGGAGTCTGAGCACCCACCATCAGCTGCTGACAGGTTACAACAAGGTGCAGACAGCTGTGTTAAACCAGAACCCAGGAGCAGACTGCTGCAGGATCTGAGACACGATAAGGGAATGGGGCGTTGGGCACACCCAGACCCCAAACACAGCCTGCAGGGCACCAGGGGCTGGCACTGTCACCCACCGGCCCTAAACCTGCAGGGTGCTGCTGAACATCACTTAGTGACAGGATTTTAAACCTATCTGTGGTCCTAGTCATGGCAGGACCAGCCCGAGGTGTGCAGGGCACGAGCACCCCAGAATTAAGTTCTGGGAAAGAGCTCCAAGGTCACCGAGCCCAAGCTGTGCCCGATGCCCACCCTGTCCCCAGCCCAGAGCACTGAGTGCCACCTCCAGGGATGGGACTCCAAACCTCCCTGGGCCTGGCCACCCTTTCCATGGAGAAATTCCTGCTGATGTCCAACCTGAGCACAGCTCCAGGCTGTTTCCTCTCGTCCTGTCCCTTGTTCACCACAACCTCCTCTCAAGCACTAGCAGAGAGAGAAGGTCCCCCCTGAGAGCTGTGCACTTTTACTCGGCTGCATTTTTGAAGGTTCAGTCACAGCAAACAAACAGTGAGCTGGATAAGAACTACAAGGAAAATAAAAAAGAAGGGAGAGATTCAGCATCTTCAAAGACTCCGTCCCCACAGACCCTGTTATCCTGGGAAAGCAGAGAGCAGCTCTCACCCTGCCTGTGTTATCAGAGCAATGACAGCCTAAGCCCAGGGAGCTGCCGAAAGTGTTCTCTCTGATCCTTGTTCTGCGCTTATCGAGGAAAGTGATTCCTGCCCTGAAAATGCAGCAGGACCAGCAGCAGTTTCCTCATCAAGATGGGAACCAGTACAACGTGTGTTACTTCACACCACAGACACAAAAATCAGTGCAGACTCACTGCTCAAAACCCTCAAATAACGCCTTCAGAAATCAAAACTGCATTAATAAATACTGAATTATCACTGAATGAAAATGCTTCAGAGATACCTGTAAAATTAATTTCCAGCACTATACTTCATCCACCTGATTTCTGTTTCTCTCAGCAACTGGAATTCAGGAAGTCCTGTGGTTTAATGCACAGGTTCTTACTGCAAAGACCAATTAAAAAATAATTATACCACCCAGCTTTTAATCTGGACTTAAAACTGTTCAGCTCAGACTCATTAAGGAAAAAAAAAAAAAGAAAAGTCCAGCTGTTCATACAGAAAATGATCCATCCACAATTTTGCTTGATCCTGGCTGAGACACAAACACATTCCTGCTACCAGTCACTCACCCAGGTCCAAAGAAAACCAGGAGTGCCGAGGCCATGGGGTGTGGAGATGTGTGAGACCCCAGCTGCAGAGTTCCTCCAGCCCTGCATCCAACAGCAGCAGGACCTGGAGCTGCTGCAGAGATCCAGAGCTGCCGGAGCTGCTGCAGGGCTGGAGCCCCTCTGCTCTGGAGCCAGGCTGGGAGAGCTGGGAATGTTCCCCTGAGGAGGAGAAGGCTCCAGGGAGAGCTCAGAGCCCCTGCCAGGGCCTGAAGGGGCTCCAGGAGAGCTGCAGAGGGACTGGGGACAAGGGATGGGGGGACAGGACACAGGGAATGGCTTCCACTGCCAGAGGGCAGGGATGAGTGGGAGATTGGGAAGGGATTCCTGGCTGGAAGAGTGGGGAGGGACTGGGATGGAATTCCCAGAGATTTGTGGCTGCCCCTGGATCCCTGGCAGTGCCCAAGGCCAGGCTGGACAGGGCTGGGAGCAGCCTGGGGCAGTGGGAGGTGTCCCTGCCGTGGCAGGGGTGGCACTGGATGATCCCAAAGTTCCCTTCCAGCCCAAACCATTCTGGGATTCCAAGATCCAGCCAAGCCCCTTCACTGCTGCTCTGTCCATGTGCACCGCCAGGCTCCTCTCCCAGCACTGCATTCACTACTCAGGGAATGCACCCAGGAGCTGGGAATGCACCCTGGAGCTGGGAATGCTGTGACACCACCCTGTGCACCACATCTGACAGCTACTGAGGAAGCACAAACTGTGCCAAAGCTCAGCTCCTGAGCCAGCCCAGAGCTGGGGATTTCTGAGTCACCCCCACCACGATGGATGCAGCGGCTCCTGCTTCGTTCACGTGCAGGAGCTGTTACACCCCCGACTCTAATTCATTCTCCCAGAGCTTTAAAGACAAATTCCAATGACAATGGAGGCAAGTCTAACTCCTTGTCTCACGTGCAATCCTGTTATTTTTACAGTTCTCAGCATTTCTTCAGTTGGCAGAAATTAAAGATTTGTACTCGAGCTCCAGCGGACTCCAAACCTTCTGGCCTCCCCTACACACAGATAGTGTAATTTAAACTGGAACCAGCATGAGGCTCCCAGCGCCTCCAAGGACAACAAAGCAGCTTATCAGGGTAAGAAACTGAAAGAACAATGAATAATACAACTTCTGGTGTTTAAAGTTGACTTAGAATGAAGCAAAGTCTGTGTTTCTGGCACATCACTGAATTCCCACTCAGCAAGATCCCAGTGTCAACCCCCACAAACATTGCACAAGTTGAATATTCAGGGTTTGCCCTTACTACAAGTAGTTTTACCAATCAACTGCTTATTTTAAAGCAACAATTTCATAACTTTAAAAACAGAAACAGGTAAGAAGCACAGAAGGCACATCCAACCACCATACTATGTTTTAAAAGGAAGAACTTAAAATTACGAAGCAAGAGCCACTGACATGTAATTTTTTATTTCCATCTTGCCTGGCTCCACCTCAAGACCTAAGTGACGTTTCCCAGTGAAGTCTGGGACCACATTTCTTCACTCTTCTGTAACCACTTTTCATTAGAGAGGTTTGGGTTGGAAAGGACCTTAAGGATCATCCCATTCCACCCCTTGCCATAGCAGGGACACCTCCCACTGTCCCAGGCTGCTCCAAGCCCTGTCCAACCTGGCCTTGGGCACTGCCAGGGATGCAGGGGCAGCCACGGCTGCTCTGGGCACCCTGTGCCAGGGCCTCACCATGCTCACAGCCAAGGATTTCTCCCTAATAAACAATTCAAGTCTACCCTCCATCAGTCTAAAGCCATTCCCCCTTGTCCCAGCACTCCATACCCTCTGTAAAGAGTCCCTCTCCAGCTCTCCTGATGTACCTAAAATCAATGCAATTGCCAGAAAAATAAGTACAGCAAATCCAGACTCCAGATTCTTTCTGAGCTCACCTGGAAGCTGGAGGGAGAAGCTGGGCTGGCCCCACGCTCCCAGCTCCCCCCAGCACGACCCCACAGCCCCCACTGGGATCAGCAAACAGCTCCAGCCCTGCACAGTGCCCAGCTGGGTACCAGGATCAGCTCATTCCCAGCAGCAAACTCCAGCAAAAAGCTTTTTCTTACAAGCTGCTGTAGTCCAGTTTGCTTCATTTTCGGATTAATTAGTAAAGATGTTTTACAGAGTGATCCACTTTATTACTCAGAAAATGTTCAGTACTTCCCCGCTCTTTCTCTTGCACTTCTACCTCTTTAGATTTAGAATATTTATAAGACAGTCTTAAATGTTTAAACCAAATTATTAGAATCATGAGGGGATGAATTCTGGAGGGGCTGGGAAGGGGCTTTTTGTCTGGGTTTTTTTTTTCTCTTTGGTGTTTGGAAGAAGAAATACTTTCAGGTTCTACTTTCAGGTCTGTCCATTCTCCTCCTAACCAGGCATGGCAGGTTTTGACTTCTGTTTCAGGAACTGCTTCTGTGCTTCATGCAAGAAACTTTCTGGAATAAAACAAAAATAATTCCAGACNTGCAACTGCCAGATTAAAACCCATAAGATACAGCCTACAGTCCTGTTTAGTAGATCAAAATGCTCCTCCCAGTACACAACCCCCTTTTTTGGTATTATGCTTTGAAAAGTACAATATGAAGTATTTCATCTAGAAATCCCAGCTCCTGTACTTTGAGAGATTAACAGAAAAACTCTCACAAGAAATAAGCAGGGAGAGGAGTGTTTAGTGGGAGCTGCAGGTGTGAAACCTTGAGCTGAGAGGACAAAGGTGACCATGGCAGCCACAGATAATCTTTTTTATTTGCCAGCACTGAAACTTTAGAGCTGGGTTATTTCCTTGGCACCACCAGTGGTCACCTGTGCACAGAGCAGTTGGCTTTGAGGAGGGAAAGGCATTTTCTGCTGCTGAGAAGATGGAGAGGCTCTGAAAAAGACTGGGGCGCCCTGGGCACTTTGCTGGTGACAGCGAGCTCTGGGTTCTGTCACGGCTGCAGGGGAGCGATGGGGCACCCACAGGGACCTGGAGAGGTNAATTCCTGCCCAAAATCCCAGCTGTCCCTGCCCTGGGCCAGTTGAAACGGCGCAGAATTCAGATTTGCCACTGTACAGCACAGAACTGAAATCACAGCACAGGGACATTTATTACCAGCCAGGCCTCAGGAATTCGGAGGACACAAACCAGAAGCCCTGCAGTGTTTAGGAATCAAAGAACCTCTGATTGTGCTCTGTGAAATGCCCAATCCTGCAGATCTCCACTGAGGCACAGGCTGCCTATGCCCTGTTCACTTCCCAGAAGGAAGCTCAGATGCCTCAGTTTCACCCTGTGCTGGGTTTGTTTTTTCCTCCATCCCATCATGTGCTGCTGGAGCTTCCTTGGCCTCCGCAGCCTCAGCCAGACTGAATGAATGAGTCACTTAATTAACCCAGAATTTACACAAAGGACATGTGAGAGCAAAAGCCTGCCTTGAATCTGCTCAACCCGGTGAGCATCTTAAAACACTCCATTTTTCTTTTTTCAAAAATGTATTTAAAAAATAAATTAGTAGAATGACAGAATTTAGTACAATTTTGCTGATAGAGAACAATCCAGATGCAACTGCCAGATTAAAACCCATAAGATACAGCCTACAGTCCTGTTTAGTAGATCAAAATGCTCCTCCCAGTACACAACCCCCTTTTTTGGTATTATGCTTTGAAAAGTACAATATGAAGTATTTCATCTAGAAATCCCAGCTCCTGTACTTTGAGAGATTAACAGAAAAACTCTCACAAGAGATAAGCAGGGAGAGGAGTGTTTAGTGGGAGCTGCAGGTGTGAAACCTTGAGCTGAGAGGACAAAGGTGACCATGGCAGCCACAGATAATCTTTTTTATTTGCCAGCACTGAAACTTTAGAGCTGGGTTATTTCCTTGGCACCACCAGTGCTCACCTGTGCACAGAGCAGTTGGCTTTGAGGAGGGAAAGGCATTTTCTGCTGCTGAGAAGATGGAGAGGCTCTGAAAAAGACTGGGGCGCCCTGGGCACTTTGCTGGTGACAGCGAGCTCTGGGTTCTGTCACGGCTGCAGGGGAGCGATGGGGNGTTGGGAAGGAATTCCTGGCTGGGAGGGTGGGGAGGGGCTGGGCTGGAATTCCAAGTGATTTGTGGCTGCCCCTGGATCCCTGGAAGTGTCCCAGGCCAGGCTGGACACTTGGAGCAGCCTGGGACAGTGGGAGGTGTCCCCTGCCATGGGATGATCCTTAAGGTGGATTCCGTGACCTGAACCCTGCACAGTCCCCAGGACTCTCAGGCTGTGGCACAAGCAAGGAGCCATGGGGACACAGCCCACATTTCCCCACCTCCCAAGAGTAAAAACCAAGGAGATGAAAAAAGGACCAAACAGAAACCAAACCTGCTCTGCCAAACCAACACACATGAACCTTTTGCCTGGTCTGTTGCCGCAGTTCTTATATTCTGATTTAATATTATGAAGTGGGGAGTGCAATACTGTCCTGCTGACTTACATATCACAATAACTGACTCACCTCACCCTCCTGCTCTGCTGTTCATGCTGAATTATTTGCATTTATTCCTCTGATCTAGCTTTTTTTTCCCCTTCCTACCCCTAATCCCACAAAAAAGTTTAGGCTCGAATTTAAAGCATTAACAGGATTGCTGAAAGAAAACTACTTTGAAAAGCCTGTTATCAGCCAGTGAGTGCAGCTGGTGGATACCCAGCCTCCCTTTGTACTTGGAATTCTCTAATAAAGGAACATCTGAGCTTAATCCAAAGCCTCTGTTTCATAAATAATGAGATCCTACAATCTTTCATTTGAAAACTAAACTAATTTAAGGACAAAATGCAGGTCCTCCGAGGCACTTTGGAAGTTTCCTTGCTTTGAAGCAAGAGTTAAAAATTCAGTATGGAAAATTATACTGCTCAAGGTGATCTGTGTTAAACAAGATATTCATCACCAGAGCCCCCCTGCTTCACTTCTATCTTTCAGAGGATCATTTCCCAATCTGTGTTTATATTTCACCCCTCAGTTTATAAATTGGGAAGTTTCTTTCAAGTAATACAACTATTTAGAATAAAGCAGGGCACTTACACTTGTACAACCAGGATGCTCTGATGCATCTCAATTTAGATTAACTATTTTCATTACTCCTTGTGCTCCCTCCCACACACTTGCAAAATTAGCTCAGCACCACGTTTAATTATTCAAATAGAGGTGAAAAAATAACCCCCACTGAAATTTTGATGAGGCGTTAAGGATCTGTAACCGCTGGTCCTGCTTCCACCCTCCTCAGGCACAAACTGACAGCGCTTAATTAAAAATGAGCAAAAGCAAAGTTACTGAATAGCACAAACAGCTACACTAAAAATACACAAAAGTAACAAACGCACTTTAATTCCACATGGATTTGAAGAGCAAACTTTGCGCTACATAATTTCTTGTTGAGCTCACATCCAACCCTTTGATTACATCAGCACCTCGAAATGATCTTGGAAGAAGTGAAGCTTGCCAGGGAATTTCACTGGGGAAACGCAACAGGCACAGTCAGCATATCTGGCTGCTGAAAAATTATTCTACAGATAAATTACATACTAGAAAAAATAAACATAACCCAGACTAGCAAGAAAACCAGCTTAATTTTGATGAATTGTGGGCATTTTCCACGTTTCTGTAGGCATATCCCAGACCAGGGAAATCAATATTCCATTTTAAATCCCCAGGGAGCTCAGATTTTCAGGAGCAGTGTCTGGAGGGAGTGTGGGGTGTGTGCAGTGCTGAGTTTGAACTCCAAGGGCAGGAACTAGGAAAGCTCAGCGAGTTCAGGGACTCCCTGCCAGAATCCAGCTGGACTTCAGCTTGACCATCCAAACTTCCCCAGGAGTTTGTATCCCTGCCTCCCCAAAACACCCGTGCTGAGGAACAGCAAACTGCTCTGGAAACTTCCATTTTGACCCCACCAACAGCATCAAAAGCCAGTTTTCACTCTGACTCCTGCACAGTCCTTGGCAAGTCTGCCATCCTGCTAAGGGAAGACAAAGAGCAGCAGGGAGGGAGGGAAGGAGGGAAGCAGGGAAGGAGTCCCCTGGTCTGGCATTGCTGGGGACACACAGAGACAAAGCCACATGCACAAATTCAAAAATAACTTCTGCTCATGGCTTCCAATCCAACAGCCCAAGTCAGCACAGCTCTTGAAGACTTCTGGTGCTTGGGGGCATCTTATAGAGGACAGGAAAAGCAGTTTGGAAAGAGTGAAATCCTCCAAGAGGAATCCTAGGTGCACTGGACAGCTCTGTCCTCACCATAACCTTCCTTCCACTGCTCTGGTCACTCCCTTAATTCCTTAAATGTGTTCTTCTCACTTTCCCAGGAGGACTCGAGTTACCGGTGCCCTCCTGAGCGAATTTTCTATTCTCCTGCCTAACAGTCAGTCGCCAAAATAACTTTTCTATTCTCTCAGTGTCACTTTTGGAGTATTTCCTTCTCTCATTATATAACCACGGAGCTCTGCTTTAAAAGGGAATCTCCTTTTATCACAGGAAGTCAAACCCCAAGGGGAAAAAACATCAAGTCTGTGGTATGTTTAAACAAGACAGCATCAGCTGATGCCAGCCAGAGTCAGGATTTCTGGGATCAGTGTGTTAAATTCTGTGCTCCAATCGCCCCTTCAAGAGCCTTTTAAAAGGTCTTGGTAGTAAAAAAAAAAAAAAAAGAAACCTGCCCTACACTGAATACATTCTGATGGCCCTAAACGGGATCTGAGAAAACAGAAATACGGGAGAAAAAGCAGCAGCTGGGAGCTCTGGAGAGAGAGCAGAGCAGCAGGAAAGGGGGAGCAGAGGGAAACCTGTGGCACAAACAAGGCTCGGGGTAACTAAGGAAAAAATGCAAATGCATGCTTGAGAGCTGAAGGTCTTTGTGAATCGCAGCCATTCCCTCATCCATCACCACCTGAAGGAATCCTGGAGCTGCACCGAGCAGGGCCGGCCTCTCAGTGCCCCCAGAGCCACCCAGAAACCCCCCTGAAACCCCAGACTGCAGGCAGAACCAGGAGCCAGGCTGTGCTCACAGGGATGTGCCCACGGGCAAACTCTGTCAGCAAGACCAGCAATTCCTGCTCGTCTGGCCCCTTCAAAACCTTCGCCGCAGAAAACTCAGCTTGGAGGTGCAAGGAGTTTCCTTTCTGTTCCCCAGCGCCTCCAAATTCACGTTCATTCCTTCCAGGAGAGGGAAATCCCACGGAAGCTGCCAGCTAAGGGCCACAATACACTGAAATATTACAGAACTCCACGAGTGAGAGGTGTCACAGCTCTAAGAACAAGACAGTGACTGATGCAACAAAAGAATCTTGGAAAGCTGGTAATGATAAAGCTTTTTTCCACACCATTAACACCCAGAAGTCTCAAATGTGCAGCTTTTGGGATAAATTTGGCTTTCAACCACCAGACAATGCTGTGCAACACTGCACTACATTCATATTTAGAGCTATTAAATCCTGGTAAAACCATCACTGCTTTTAAGGGAAAATACAAGCAAATTATAGCATCTGTCCTTAAAAGTGAATTCCCCAAGCTGAAAATAGTTTGGACCAAAAGCAAATCAGCTCGAGTCACATCAAACCAGTGCTAATGCAGATATACATCCCTATAAATCCAGTCATTCACCAATTACACCCATGCAAGCTCCTAAGAGGGTCACTTCAGGACAAATATGTAATCCCAATGTGACACTTGATCCTATTGCCCTACATGCTCTGTCCAAATCCCAATGCAAAAAAAAAAAAAAAACTACAGTTAAAGAAAATCCAGCCCTCAGAACACGAGATGGAAATATCCCTTAATTCTCATGTCCTAAATGCTTAAATAGGTTAAAATGCAGCCTAAAGAAAAAATAACATGTATGATTTAAGCATGAGGATATCCTGGAAAAATTAACCCTGTGGATTACATATGTTGTAGTTTTGTATATAAATGCAAATTTGTGATATCAAATACAGCTTGAGCCACCCACAGCATCCCACAGTCCCCATCACAGTGGTGTCACAGACCACCAGACATGTCTGTCGTGTGCCAACCCCACAGCACGGCACCCCAAAAGGATTACATGCAGGACTCAGCCTCAGGGACATCCTGAGGGTGTGCCCCATCATCCTGCACAAGGCTGCCCTTGGAGGTGGAACCAGCTCCCACTCTGGGACTTACATCCTGCAAACCTGGGCAGGAGCAGACACTCCAATCACCCAGAGCAGCTGCTGAGCTGAGCAAACAGTCCCAAAATCCGGAGCCCTGGGATGGTTTGGGTTGGGAGGGACCTTAAGGATCATCCAGTGCCCACCCCTGCCACGGCAGGGACACCTCCCACTGTCCCAGGCTGCTCCAAGCCCTGTCCAGCCTGGCCTTGGGCACTGCCAGGGATGCAGGGGCAGCCAGAGCTGCTCTGGGCACCCTGTGCCAGGGCCTGCCCACCCTCCCCGCCTGGAATTCCATCCCAATCTCCCATCCAGCCCTGCCCGCTGGCAGTGGAAGCCATTCCCTGTGTCCTGTCCCTCCAGGCCTTGTCCCCAGTCCCTCTGCAGCTCTCCTGGAGCCCCTTCAGGTCCTGGGAGGCCACAGTGAGGTCACTCCAAAGCTTCTCCTCTCCAGGCTGAGCAGTCCCATCTCTCCCAGCCGAGCTGCTCCATCCCTACTATCACCCTGGTGCCTGCTCTGGGTTCCCTCCAGCAGCTCCAGCTCCGCCTGTGCTGGGCCCAGGGCTGGGGGCTGCACTCAGAGTTATGGAATCAACACTTCTGGGGCTCTGCATCCATAACACCCCGCTGGGAATCCATCACACAATCTATTTCATTTACTGCTGCTTATTTACATCACTTACATCCACAGCTCCTGCTAAGTTTGAATGATCCACCCATTAACATCCAGAACCCTTCTGCTAATTGCTCTGATTTATGGCTTAAAAGAGAAATGATTCACTCCCACCACAAGAGTCCAAAGGAAGAGAGGGTGACTCAGTTCTTTGTCTCATTCTTTGCCTCCCCTGTCTGCAGAACCTCATTCAGAGCCTCTGCTGGAGCTGCTTGGGGATTTTTGTCTTTGCTCTCCCAGTTTGGAAGTTTCTCGTTACCTAATTAACAGCAGTGAAAGTATCCATGGACAGCAGAAAAACTTCTGAGATTCCTGCAAACCAGTGCAGATAAGCAAAGGAGCATTTTTTAACAGGGCACTGCAGTTAATAAAACTAAAACAGAGAATTGGCTGAAATTGAGAGGTTAAACACCCAAAAAAAAAAACCAACCACAAAGGGGAATACACCTCCATCAACAACACCAAAATCCCCCAGCCCTGGAAGTGTTCCAGGCCAGGCTGCACAGAGCTTGGAGCAGCCTGGGATAGTGAAGGTGCTCCTGCCCATGGCAGGGGCTGGAATGGGATCATCTTCCAACCCACACCATTCTGGCATTCTAAGAAAAATTAACATTGCAAACTCAGTGCTGTTGTGTTTGGTGTTAACACCATTTCAGTGCACCAGAAAGGGAACCTGGGTGCAGAGAGCAGTGAGGGTACAGACAGGAATTAAGCACTTGGAACTGCTATAAACAACCAACAATCGCATTTAAAAACACTTTCTTTAACCTACTGTTTACAATTGGGTTTTCCTCAGTATTTCCAACAGCATTTCACATCCAACATCATTGCTGATTTTCTCCTCAAGCGTGGATCAAGCTGCACATACCCACAGGGAAGGGAGCACGTGAACTTCCTGAGAAGACGTCACTGCCAGCAGCACCTCCCAGGCCACGGGGATGTCAGCCTAACCCAGGGAACACCTTTCACCACAGTGGGCCTGAAACCCAGGCAAATCTGAACTACTGAGAGCCAGGTGCTTAAAAATGCCCAGTGCTTTCCAGAGGGGATTACAGGAAAACTGCCAGTGAAGCACAACTTTCAGATTTCCATGTGCATCCTGCTCACAGCAGTTCCAAGTGCTTCATTCCTGCCCTATCCTCACTGCTGTCTGCACTCAGGTTCCCTTTCTGACGAGCTGAAATGGAGTTAACACCAAACACAGCAACACTGAACTTGGATTTGGGGTCTGGCTTTGCTGAGGGCTCGGAAGCATTTCCCAGAAGAGGAGAGAGACTGTGGGAGAAATCCCCCCAAGGGATGCAGGGGTCCTACCTGCTCTGCTCATCCACCCTTTCTTCTGGAGATGAACTCTGTGGAGATGATACAGAGGGTGGTGCCAGGCCCTGCTCAGTGGTGCCACGGACAGGACAAGGAGCAGTGGCCACAAACCAAACCACACCAAGCTGCAGCTCAGCAGCAGGAAGAGCCTCTTTCCATGGAGGGGCAGAGCCCTGGAACAGCTGCCCAGGGGGGCCTGGAGTCTCCCTCTCTGGAGACATCCCAGACCCCCTGGGCACATCCCTGTGTCACTGCTGCAGGTGACCCTGCCTGGCAGGGCTGGCCTGGGTGATCTCCTTCCAGCTCCAATCATTTTGGGGTCAGGGTCAGCCTAAGCCTTCCCAACCAAAGTCAGCCAAGGATTTTTCACCCCAAGCTCTTACTCATCCACTGACAGCATTTCCCCATCACATTTTCCTCAGCAAAGCCAGTGTGATGAGCGCTTGGCATCCCCTTCTCCAAGCAGTTGTTCCTACTTCCCTTTTAATAGAATTGATGCAGCTTCTAAAATTAGTTGTAGAAATCCCACCTGAGCACCAGCCCGTTTCTCACCGCCCCATTCCACTGCACTGAACTTGTGGCACAACAACCTGATAGAAAGCATGAAGTGGAGGAGGGCTGGAACCTCAAACGAGTTTTGTTAGAGAAAATAAAAGTCATAATATGGAAACAAACCCTCAGTATCAACTCCTGGAAGGACAAACTGCCAGAGTATCTCCAGCCAAGAGCCAACACACCACAGTCCCTGCAAGGAACACGTGGGAGGCGGGAGAAACAAGAGCAGGTAAAGGCACCTGGATGTTTCTCTGCCCCTTCCAGAGGATTTTAAGCACTTCACAAACATCATTTAAGTTACATGAAAGTATTTGCCCCGGTCTTCGGCATGAGAGCTGAGGGTTTCCACTCACAAGAAGGAACTGAGCTCCGGCACTTCGGGAGTCACAACTCCAGAGTATGTAAACACACTTTGAAATTGCTCTGATAAATGCTCCCATCGTCTTACTTTGTTTAGGGCAAGTGTCAACACCCTAAATTCAGCTGAAAAACAGCTTTTGGGGATGATGTAGCTCTAATACAATTTTACAAAAGACAATGACTCACTCCCAGGCGGGAATGGTTGGAAGTGTATGACCTAATGCTCAGAGATGTTTGCTTTTCCAAAACGGTCCAGTTTGACTATGTACAGTATCTCCCCAGCCAGTGAAGTTTTTAAAAAAGAGAGTTTTTGCACACAGGAATTTACACAATTACCTCATTTTTTTTCCACTTCTAGTCAAAATCCAACCAGCTGATCTGCAGTTTCCCTAACCTCAATTTCAGCCTTGTCTTTCCCTCTCATCCCATCCCGGGACTTGTTCTCCAGCCTGTTCAGCCCTGGCTGTTGGAGGCCAGAGGAGCCCTGCCCCAAGGTGCCAGCCAGCACGAGGAGCTCCTCGGCACACAGGGATGGAGATGTTAAAGCTCTGGTCAGGACACACCAGACACGGAACATGAGCAAGCCCTGAGCACCTGACAGACGAGCAAGACGAGCCTACTCCACGCTCAACTGGATTCCCCACAGTCCTGCTGAGGCTCCTCCAGCTGTGAAGGGCTGATTTTTCAGATGTTCTCCTCAGCCAGCAGCTGGGCAGCTTTGTGAGGAACTTCGTTCCAACACAGAGCCCAGGATCCTGGGATCCACTTACGATTCCCAGCCTCGCTGCCGCTCATACTTGCAAACACCTCGGATAAAAGGGGGCGAAGTGTAGGAGGAAAATGGGAGCAAGTGACACAGGCTAATCAGGATTTTAATCATGCTAATGGATGTGATTAACTGCATACTTCTCCCAGAAGCCTCCTGCAGCTCCTCGGAGCAGCCTGATGGCCAGCACGCAGCCCGGGCAAACTGCTCATCCCGCTTTAATCCGCTGTCAGGGCAGGGATACACCTGGTGCTTAACCTTCCTCACACCCACACAGCCGCTCCTCCACCCCGCCAGCGCGCTCATTCGGGGCAGGAGACACACTCCAGGACGAGGTTTGCACTAAACTCTCTTTGCAAGGGGAGTTACAGCTCCAAGGGGCTGGAAATCCAACCTTGGCAAAGGAAAGCTAATCCAGGGCCTATTGCGTTACACGAACCTCCCTCGATAATGCAACTACAACTATTGTTTTTGTTTGCCAGTTTTGTTCAAACCACAGGGACACTGTGAGCTTTATCTCAGTGCTGGTATCTTGCTACTCCCCGGAGGAACCACCAATTCAGCAGTTGCCACTCTTCCCGAGAGAAGTTCCGAGAGGCAGGGAGTAAAACAAGGCAAGGATTAGAAGGGCAGCAAGGAGCAGCCTTTCCTAAGAGCAAGGGAAGAAATCCGCCCCTTCCCTCCCTGTCTCCAGGGGAGCACAGAATAAATAACCAAGCACCTTCCAGGAGACATTTCCAGGGAACAGTGTGCATTATGGAGTTGGGATACACCATCATTTACATGTACAGCCGTTTTTATCCAGGGAATAACCTACACTTCCCATTAACTCAGTTTTCCTACAGCAACAACTGCAACAAGTTTTGCTCCCCGGCATTCCAAAATATGGGCTCTTATGGCAACAAACAAAAATGAGTAATTTAGACGAGTCCAAGACTGATCTTGTTTGGGGAAAATCCTCAGCACTATCCTGACATAATTTTTAAGAGTGCTAGAGAGTCGCACCAATGTCTGTTCATAATCCTTCGGGGTCAGATTTCCCAATAATTTTAAATAAATTTAATATTTAATAATTTCTAACACACTATTAAGAACGCAGAGCAACACAGGGCACCAGTGTGAGCCACAAGTATTTCATTCTCCTCATTACCAAGTTAAAATCTGCATAACATCTACAGCAACTGATTTCACTGACCTTTTCTTCCCACGAGAAATTCCTTCGCGTGCGCCGAACACTAAGCCATGGAATTGGTTTCTGAGCTGTAGGAGGAGAAATCCCCCCCACAGGATGCAGGGGTCCTACCTGCTCTGCTCAGCCCAGCTTTTCCACCAACTCCCAAGAGCCTGCTCCAGAGGACATCCACCCTTTCTTCTGGAGATGAACTCTGTGGAGATGACGCAGCGCCGGCGGCTCCGGCTCAAGGCTCGAGCTCTCTGCCACCCTCCCATGTGCTGCAACCACTGACCCCTGGCTTCTCTGAGCTACAGCTGACTATCACTTCATCTGCCTTCAAGGAGGAAAAAGAGAAAGCACAGAAATAATCAGTTCAATTGCTGTTAAAGCACGAGGAAGCTGCGGACACAGACATTTGACTAAGCAAGAGATTCATCGGTTTTATTTGGGACAGGAAGCACAAACACAGAGTTCCAGGAAATAACGCTGCCTTTCAGAGCTCTATCAGCTTCTTCAATTTGCCTTTGAAACTCCACAAGTACCTACACAAATTATAATTTTGTTGTCTGCAATCTGACTTGCAACAACACGATGAGTAACACGCCTTGAACTCTTCATTCTCAGCAGAGGAGACTGGAATTTTATCTTCCAATCTCTGTCTGGCCTAGCAAAATAAATTATTTGGGGTTTTTCTGGACCAAACCAAGCTATAGTCACGCATTATTTCGCTTTCAAGTAACCATCACTTTCATTTGAATTGCAAGTAGCTCAAATTCATCCTGAGAGACTTAAACCCTGTCTGACCAGTGGTTTCCCTGAGTCACTAGTTTGGTGTGGGTCAGAACTTGGGAGCTTGCACATCAAGACACAGTGCAGAGAGACAAATGCAGTCCGAGCACTGAGGGATGGAGACATCACTGGTTCAGCAAACAGCAGGTGAGTCTGAGCCTGAGGTACACAAAAGCCAGAACATGCAATGGGTGCAAACCAGACCTGAACTCTGCAAGAACTCAGAGCTGCCTGAATGGCTCAGATTCATTTATTTCTAGGGAAGAGAGGCAACCACTAAAATACTACAGGGGTTGGGACCTCAAATATAATTACAGCTCCGCTGGCTGAAATTACAGCTGTGTCAGCCCTTTTACCAGCAGGAATACGTAATTCATTTGGTTCAACTGAGCACTCATCAGACTTCACATAACGAGCTTAAGGCTGGAAATCCAGTCCTGCCCCAGCCTCCACTCAGCCTCACCTTCTGACCCTCCAAAACACCAATTTGCTTCTGTTCTCACTGTTGCTCAGGCTGTTGGAGGTGTGGGCGTGTTTAATATCCTCACAGCAGAGTTTGGGCAATCCTCTGCTATTTAAAACCTTGACTTCAACTGCCTGGTGTCCCTGGGAGGGAACAAACGAGTGCACTGAACCCAAATACTTCAGAATTAGTACTTGCACCTGTAAATGACACTCACCAGCACAGCCTGCTCCCAAGAGTAAGCCCAGGTTGGTCCCAGCAGTGTCTGGGAGCCTGTGGTGTGATTATTCACACCCTGGCCACTCCAGTGCTCACCCAAACAGGGCTGCACTCATCATTTACCACAGTATTCACAACCTTCAGAGCTCCCCACAGACAAATTGGGCAACCTGTTACAGCAGATCTCCAGATACCCTGCCAGGGTGAGGGGCTGCAGCTGGCAGAGCAGAGCTATGGTGTCCCCCAGTGTCCCCCCACTCCTGGGGGCCTGCCTGGGACCAGGGGCCAGCACAGGGCCAGAGCCTGGCACAGCCCTGGCTTTGGAGGAACAAGCTGATAAAGTCAGGATCCGCTGCCATAAGCGTCCTCCAGCAGCCTCCCCTTTGGTCTCTAAGGACAGGAGTGACATAATCCTCTCCTAATATCAGCTGAGGGCTGGGGGGGAACCAGGGGTGACCCACAAACTGTACCCATGGCAACACTGGGCTCTAGCTGAACTCCCCAGGCTGGCATCTTCAAATCACTGACACTTCTTTGTATTAGCTGATCTTTCCCTGATGTCATTTCTGCAGAGACACATAAAAACAGATTTAATAATATCCACGGCCTTCAGCTTCAGAGTCAACAATCACAGTCACAAACAGATCAGCTATTCTGCCTTCAAGCTTATTATTTGTCACTAACGTGTAATTATTACCAAACTAAACAAAAGACACAGGATATTGTTGCTGTTGCAACAGCAATTAAGTTAAGCTCTTTTTTCAAACTGAAAAAGCCCATCTCTTCTGATGCAAGAAGGCACAAAAGAATAAAAAATTAAAAACTTAAAAAGAGCCCGTGAATCCTCCAAAATGCATCTGGAAGGATAACCAGAAATTTCATCAGTTCTCACAAAGACAAACAAACAAAACCCCATAAAGTAAATTTGACAGACAAGTCTGTCCAGCCAATGTCACCTTTATCATAATTGTATTGTCAACCTGAATAATTCTGAGTTACAATTTCTCTGCTCAAATAAAGGAGGAGTTAATCAAGCTGCAACACTACCTTATAGATACCATGCCATCAAAACATACCAGATGGGACATCAGGACCTGGCAAGGAGAAAAGAAGCTTTAGAGTTGTAGAACTCCAGTGCAGTCCTGTCTTTAGTTTACAAAATGAAGCTACAGCAGCATCACACGAAGAGCAGGAGGAGGCCCCGAGCAAGGCTTGTTACTCCACACTGAAACGCTGCGCAGCAGTTGGATGGCTATTGTATTATTCAAGAAGCCTTTCAGCTGGAATTGTAAGCTGGGAAGAACATGGTTCACTGAATAGATGATTCCAGCTTTAAAAATAAATAAAAACTTTTTTAAAAACTGTAAAATCAATGGGTTAATCTGCCAAATCCACACAGGAATCAGGGGAAGGAAATAAGTGAGGGAACAACCAAGTAAGAGAAACCAAGAACCACCTAAAGAAAAGAGAACTAAACATCTAAACTCAGGTTCAGCACGTTCACAAACCAGGCTTTTAACACACCCCTCTAAGAGAGGGAGCACGTACAACACTCATACTACCAGGATACACTTAGAAGCAGCTCCTGGCAGCAGAACAGCAGCATCTGCAGAACCCAAAACTTCACCGCCCTGAGCTTTAACTTATTAACAGCAACGGTGCATCAGGCAGGGTTAATCCTTGCACCTCATATCCCGGCTGCACCCGGCAAGAGAAGTTTGCTCATCCCGAAAGCGGGCCCGCTCCGCGCCGCGATGACTGAGCAGAGGCCTGGAGCCTGGCGCATCCCCGGCCCGCCACACCCAGCGCTGCTCCGGCCGCGCTCGGCCCGAGCCCATCCTCACCCCCGCCTTACAAAGCCGGGAATAGCAGCGAGCCAGCGGCAGCGGGACAGGGACGGGCCGAAAACGCGGCACCGAAAGTTTCCAGCCGTCCCAAGGAGAAGTGCCCGGAACCGCCGCGTCGCCCTTGAGCGACACCCGCGTGTCCCCTGTGCTCGGGGGAGCCGGAGCCGAAGGGACCCAGCGGGAGCAACGCCGGGGAAGCCCGGGGGCCGCCCGCACCCAGCCCGGCCCCTGCCCCCGAGCAACAAAGCCGCGCCCCGGCAGCGCCCGCTGCCTCCGCCGGCTCCCCCGGGAGATGCTCGGGGATGCTGCGGGCGCTCCCTG
>WBMY01014856.1:18843-50874 GCA_013397315.1 Donacobius atricapilla | reverse complement strand
AGGGAGGGACCACTCGTGCTGCTGCTCGTAATCCTCCGTGGCCCTTCTGGCCCAGAAAGACAACCCTCTGTGTACGCAGGAGGGCAGGAGGAGAGCAGGAAAACAGGATAAAGGGATGAAATGTGGCTAGCAGGACGGTGAGGGATGAAAGGACATGTTTTTGCAGCAGGCACAGCTGCAGAGTCACAGAATCACAGACTGGTTTGGGTTGGAACCGACTCTAAGGATCATCCAGTACCACCCCTGCCATGGCAGGGACACCTCCCACTGTCCCAGGCTGCTCCCAGCCCTGTCCAGCCTGGCCTTGGGCACTGCCAGGGATGCAGGGGCAGCCCCAGCTGCTCTGGGCACCCTGTGCCAGGGCCTGCCCACCCTCACAACAAAGGATTTCTCCCTAATAAACTTTCCAAATCTACCCTCCTTCAGTTTAAAGCCATTCTCCCTGTGTCCTTGTCNGGACAGGGCTGAATGGGATCCCGTGCTTTAGGAAAGGCGAGGTGCGGCAGGAAAGGACGGTCTTTGAAGGGGGAGAGGAAACCCTGGGAGCGCCTGTGTGGCACGGAACTCGCGGCTGGGAAGGAGCTGGAAGCAGTGTGGTGATAAAGCAGTGCCCGGGGACAGATGGAGCGCCCAGCCGCCCCTCCANTCCCTGTCTCCCCAGCTGGGAGACGAGGGTGTTGTGTGGGACACAGTCGGACACCTTGCACAAGTCCAGGCGGGTGACACTGATCACTGTCTCTTCATCCACCACCACTGTAACCTCCACTGTTTGCCCACACTGAAACCATTTCCCGTGGCTGAAACTCCCTGAGAGGAGCACGAGAGGACACTGGCTTGGTGCAGCAACAGCAACCACACTGGAGGAACATTCAGCCTCATTCTTCATGGATAAACCATTACAGTGTATTTTGGGCAGCAGGGAGGGAGGGACACCATCCCCATGTCTGCTGACAGCGAGGCTCCTGCGTGTCCCTGAGGGCTCTGTGTCACCCATCTGCCCAGAGGGAGCTGCAGAGCTACTAAATCATGAAAATACGGGACACGCAGGCCTGCCAGATAAGAAAATCAAAGCACGGTGACTAAATTCAAATAAAAATAGGTGTGTCTCATGTCTGGTCACTGGAGGGAGGAAACACCCTTAGCATGAGGTGTGGGAGAGGGCACACCCCATCCAGGCAGGGTTAAGCTGCACCTTTCTGCCCACCCCTGTCCCAGCCTCCCAAGCCTGGGTACCTTTCCAGGGCCGGAGCTGGTAAGGGGAAATCCCGTGTCCTGATGAAAGGCAGATCCAGAGCAACTGCTTGTACCATGTGCTATTTTTAAGCTCTGAGATAAAATAGCACCCTGATGGCTTTCTTTGGGAGGGTCGGGCAATGGTTTGAATTTCAGGGCTGTCCCAGCCTACCCTGATCATCAGACACTTAAAGATCCCTCTTTTTCTTTAGGAAATCCACCTCTCTTCCCTTCTGGAGCCTTTCTGCTGCCTGTCTCTGAGACAGGGTGCAGCCTGGTTCTAGAGCAGGACAGCGCTTCCCATGCCTGTGGAACAGGCTCAGTAATACAACAAAAGGCAGGAGTTACAACACGGTAATACAACAAAAAGTAGTGGGTTACATCAGTGCACGTCTGACCACTGGACTGACGGCCTTTGGCTTCCAAAAGAGCTTCTGGGTCATTCCTTCTAAATTCTGAGCCTAGAATTTATTCCCCAAAAGAAAAACCTGAGAGCCCAAAGCCAAGCCTTTATTGCACAGCAATCACACAGGAGCAAAGCTCTGGTGGATGAAGGACACGGTGTGCCCAGGCTTCTCCCTGTCACACGGCAGCTCTGACACCTTGCCCAAATCCCAGCCAGGTACACCTGAAATCATAAAGCAGAGCAGGTAGAGCCCTGTAATGCCATAGGTGTGTCTACTGTAAAGTATAAATTGTAGCAGGCAACTTTCCACTGTAATCCAAGCATCCCCATGGAACTGCCTGAGAGGCTTCTGACCTCCCCAGGCCTGGCTGTGTGACCCTGGGCTCCCAACAGCCCCACAGCTTTGGGTTTCCCTTCCATGAAACCAAGGAAATCATAGAATAGTTGGGAGGGAGGGAGGGAAGGAAGGAAAGGAAGGAAGCAAGGAAGGAAGGAAGGAAGGAAGGAAGGAAGGAAGGAATTCCACCCAAGCTTAGCATGGCTTCCCAGGGCACTGTTTAATGTGCAGCTTGCTTGGTTTAGTTTAAAATCTGACATCTATTCTCTGCTTCCTGGGAGAACCTCAGGCCACACTCCATTTGTTGCCTCCTCACCTACTTCACCTGTGCAAAAATTCAAAGCATCTCTTTATCTTTGTTTGTCCCTCTGAAGAAAATAACCAATTTTTCCACTTGCTTTTCCAGACTCCAAGTCCTCTCCATCTCCATGTGGCCTGAACAGGAGGGCAGCGTGAACCAATGTCCTTGATGTAAGGCAGACAAAATCTGTGAGGCGCCACAGGTGTGTCTGTCCTTGTCCCAGCAGAGGGGGGATTTTGTTTGGTGGGGTTGGTGGCGGGAGAGAGGGTGTTTAAGCAATGGCTCTGCCCTTTCATTAAGCCAGACAGGGAAAGTGGCTGTGGAAAAGGGAAAGGGCCTGGCTCATCTCCCTAAGGAGTCACTCCTGGCCAGCCCCTTTAGCCCAGCAGGGCAGGTAGGGCAGCCAGCACCAGGGCTGCTCTTAGCGTGGGCCTGAGCCATGCTGGGTGAGTCACCTGGGCACCAGGAGAGCCGGAAAGGGAAAGCTCAGAGTGGGGAGCGCTCGTTTGTCACCGCTTTGATGGGAGCCATGCAAATGAAGGACGGATGACACAGCCGATCCCAGGGCACTGACAGCACAAGTGGTGGAGATAAGCAGAAATGAACTGGGCAGCTTCCCTGCCCATTTGGCAAGTTCGTCATTCCCTGCTCAAAGCATGGGATGGGGGTGCCTGACAGGGGCAGCGCTGTGGGGTCTGTCCAGGATCCAGGGTCTCTCCAAGCTCTGGGGTCTGTCTGTGCTCTGGGGTCTGTCTGTGCTCTGGGGTCTGTCCTGGCTGTGGGGTCTGTCCGGGCTCTGGGGTCTGTCTGTNCTCCAGGGTCTCTCCAAGCTCTGGGGTCTGTCCGGGCTCTGGGGTCTGTCTGTGCTCTGGGGTCTGTCTGTGCTCTGGGGTCTGTCTGGGCTCCAGGGCAGCAGCACTGCCAGGGGCTGAGCTGTCACTCCTCACATCCCTCACTCATCCCAGACAGGCGGCAGAACTGCCGGGCAGGGGTCACGTCCAAAAATGAGTGCCCAGCAGTGCTGTCAGTAAGCAATAAACCCGAACTCTGTCAGGGACAAAAACTCATGAAGCAGATCTGCATGGGGTTGGAGTGGAGCAGGGAATTGCCTTCACTCTTGGAGCAGCACCCACAGACTCTCATTTTCAGGAAATTTCTGCTCATTCACTTTTGAAAGTGAGTGTCTTTGAAAGGTTCTCCAAGCAGCTTGGAGAATTTGAATACTCTTACAAAACAAATGTCTCATCACTCCCCTATCATGGATCAGGGATGCAAGGGGAAGGTAACTACCCAATGAGGCAGGACGCTGCTCCAGAGACAACAAAAGCAGTGTGGGTCACTGGCAGACATTTGCCAGCCAGACAGGGCTGTTCTGCTCATCAAAGCTGACTACAGCACAATGGAAGGCATGGAATTTCGGCCAGGGATCCCTGCCATCCAGAGACCTGTCAAGGCTCTCTGGCTGGTCATGGGATTTGCCTTGCAGCTGGCACACCCCGTGATCTCCTGATCTGGGATCTCTCCGTCAGCTGTAACCTGGTGTGGGGCCATAGAGGAGGAGGAGGAGGAGGAGGAGAGAGGTGGCTGGGGGCTGCACTGAGGCTGGGGCAGTGACTTCCATTGCGAGCTCTGTGGTCCCAAAAAACAGAGCTCCTGCTGCTGCCCTGCACCACAGGTCCTGCTGTGAGTGACCGGGGACACTTCCCACACACAGCACAGGAACAGGACCTTGGCATTTCACATGTGGGGAAAGGAGAACCTGCAGAGAGTTGTCAGGATGCAGTAGCTGATATTTGCATCCTTCTTTCTCCAAGCAGAGCCTTGTCCTGGGCAGCCCAGGGCAGCCTGGCCTTCTGGAGGGCTTCATCCTGCGCCTCTGGAGAGGGCTTTTAGTATCAGAGCTGATCTCTTCTCAAGCCTGGGCCTTCATAAGCCGAGCCCAATTATTCTGAGGCAGAAAAATCGAGTCTGTGCTGTAATGACAGAATGAAATGTCCTCAGGAGTTTGCGTGTAGCCTTAAGTTACCTTTTATAAATAGGTTAACAGCTGGAGGGCCCGTGGTTGTTTAAAGGGAAAAGACATACAGGACATGCCCTATATGATATGTTCCATCCTAAGCAATTCTGCCACTCTGCTGATTTATATCTGCAGATTAAAGGATTTGCCTTTCAATCAAATTATTCTCCTCAAACTCCCAAGTGGAGGACAGAGGGGATTGTGACATTCTCCACTCAGTGCAGCTCTCCCTGGCGCAGCGACGGATGTTTTCTTCCTTGCTGTGCGAAACACACTGCTCCCGAATTACTCCTGATCACTTTGATGGTGATTTGCTATTCCTGTCCTGCTTCTGGTGCACAGGACACGGGGGACAGGAGAGGGTGAGAGGTTTTGGGCCCTGAGGAGTTCCCAGCCTGAACTAGACAGAGCATGTAACCAGGACTGACAAAAGCTGCCTGATGAGACACAAGACGATAGTTCCAGGGAAAAGCCATCTGCAAAGAGCCCTCTCCATCAGGCCTGAGGGTCTGCAAGAAGTTTTGTGCGAGTCATACCCTTCTCACTGACGAGGACAGTGTGTTAGGGACCAGGGCCGGGGTCGGTTTCATTTACTGTTCCTTCCTTGGGTGTGCAGGTACAAAATCAGGTGCAGAGAGCAGCAGAAGGGAAAGTTCTGACCACTCACCTGCAGGCTGGGAGGAGAGGCCTGAGGCTGCTGACATGAAGGACACGGTGCCCAGAGGATTTCCAGGCCTCTGCCGTGAGACCTGCTGCCACTGCTGGGACAAAATAAGAGAATTGTGAAAGGCAATCAAAGGCCACATCTCGTGCTGGGCCTTGTGTCTGGGGACAGCTGTGCTGGGTGTGCTGTGCTGGGTGTGCTGTGCTGGGTGTGCTGTGCCAGGTGTGCTGTGCTGGGTGTGCTGTGCTGGGTGTGCTGTGCCGGGTGTGCTGTGCCAGGTGTGCTGTGCCAGGTGTGCTGTGCCAGGTGGGCTGTGCCCAGGTGAGCTGTGCCAGGTGAGCTCTGACAGGTGTTCTGTGACAGGTGTCCTGTGCCAGGTGAGCTCTGCCAGGTGTCCTGTGCCAGGTGAGCTGTGCCAGGTGAGCTCTGCCAGGTGTTCTGTGCCAGGTGGGCTGTGCCAGGCACGGGCAAGGCCAGGCCGAACAGGGGCGATCTCCTCACACTGACTCTCCCCCTGGGCTGGCTGGAGCTCCGGGACAGGACATTTCAGAGCACACACTTTTCATACCACTCCTTAGCACTACTTTGGGCAATCCTGGGACCCAGCAGTCCACTTCCTTTCTGAGTCCTCCTAACCAAGGGACAGCACTTCCTCATAGCTATAACTTACAGAGGGTAGTGGTCCTGCCTTCTAATTCCTCTGTTTTCATGTTACAACAGAAAAAAGAACGGAGGTTTTCTGCTGCGTCTTCCCTTGGCCGTTCAGAATTTGCTCTGGTCCTATCACATCATTTCTGACCTCTCCTGAGGTGGCTGATCTCTCAGTGTCCCACCACGTGCTCTTCTCTCTTCCGCAGGTGCCCATTCAGCTTTTGGTGAGCTCTCCTGAATCTCCAGCATCCTCGCAGTGTGCTGCGGAAATCGCCTTTGGAAAGACTGTACAGTCTCTGTGCATGTCCTGTATCACTGATCCATGTTCCAGTACTTCCATTACTCTTCATCTTCCTTCCCTTACATCTCTAACACCTTGTTCCTCTTGCTCCCAGCCTGGGCAGAGGTCAGGATCCTCTATGGACAGTAGTGCCCAAGTCTGATTTTGGAAATGCCGCTTTAGAAACCTGACGATCACGAAGTTCCCCTGGTCGTGGAGATGGCTGGGGGGCATTTTGGCTGCCTGAAGAATTCCCAGGGCATTTTCTGCTGTGTGTTTTCAGTTTGGGCAGCCCGGCCATTTGCATGCACCCTGTGAAGGACGTGTGTGCTGGGAAGGACACATGTGATGCTCCTCCTGAGCCATGCAGCCACTGCTGGTCCTGTCCTGCACACTCAGCACTTCAGGCATGCAAATAAAGGGTGTGTGGCTTTCATGCAGATGTTGCAGCTTTAAATATGAGCTGCGCAGGAAAATTGCCTGAAAAACACCTTTTCAGGCTGGGAGCAAGGCCTCTGTGTGGATTAAAGGCAGTGTCACCTTAGCAGCGAGGGCAGAGCTCTGCTTGAGTAGAGAATTCCTAGTTTGGCTGGGAAGGGACCTTGAGGACGATCCCGTTCCACCCCTGCCATGGGCAGAGGGGCCCAGCCCTCGGAGCGGCTCCGTGGCCTCCTCTGGATCCGTTCCTGTCCCTGACAGCCCCTCAGCCCCAGCTGCTCGTGCTGGGCTGGACTGGCAGCTCCCAGTGCCAGGTAACAAATCCCACATGGCTCCACAGCCCTGGAACGGGAACCTTCCACACCAATCCCCTCACCAGGAGGTTTTTCAGGCTTGGAAAGGTTTCCTGCCTCTGCTCCCAAGCCCCGGCCGCCAAAGCAGAGCAGAGCTCACCCCTGAGGCTGGGGCAGAGAGGAGAACTCCGAGGAATTGTCTCACATCCGCAGCTAGAGTAAGGACAAAAAGGAAGGGATGGCTGAGATGAGGGTGTGTCTGCAGAAACTGGTCCCAAGGAGCACAGGCTGCAGCAGAGCTGCTCCAGTTAGAGCTGAACCAGAGGGAGCCTGGAAATGCCGAAGGATGAAACTCAATCTGTCATCTAATTTAATCACCATGTTGTTAAGGCTGAGCTTTCTGGAAGAGACAACGTAAACACAGGCTCTAGAAGGCGATTTCTTCCCTTGGGACTCCACAACAGACCTGGAGACCTGATTGTGAAATTCCATCATTGCAGGGAGGAAAAGAATGCTGATAATATCCAAAGCTTGTGCTCAAAGGCCGCAAACTGCCACGATTTCTCCACATCTCTCTCTGCTCTTGCTTTTAAAAGACACGAGAGCTGGGGGAAATGACAGCAGCTCTCAGTATGATGGGGGAGAATAATTTAAATTCTTATTCATCTCCCAAAAATGAGCGACTTTAAGGGAGGAGGCGGAGGGGGGAGTGAATGCGCTGCAGTTGCTTGGAATAGGAATACAACTCGTTCATACAAAGCATGGAAAATAATGATAATCCAAGGGGAAAAAATCTTGGCAGGCGATGAAATTCAAAAAAGGCAGAAAACTAGGAAGTCTGAGCAATGGCAGAAGCAAAAAGACTGAGAGACAGCCCCTTTCCAACCTTTTGAGAGATAAAACAGGCTTTGGGGAGAGCAGGCAGGACTTAGGGCCCAGCAAAGGAGGCTGTTGGCAACTGATCTTAAGTATTGGCATTTTAATTTTTGCAGCCAGGAGGATTTATCACAGAAAACAGCAGGGCAGCAGACAGGCAGGAATTAAGGGAAATTTAGGCCCCCACCTCTGTGAATTGATTATAATTGGAAGCATCCACCAGCCAAGGATCCAGGCAACCAAACAGCCCAATTCAGCTATTTTCAAGTTTTTGGTAAACTGAATGAATCCCTAATAGCGGCACTCAGCTGTGGAGTGGTGTCTGCATTAAAAACTGCTTTTAGAGGGGAAGAAAACAAACTCTGAAGGAATCAAAGCCCCCCTTGTCCAAAGTACTCCCAAATTATACGATATGAAGAAGGTTTGTGGCAGCTGGGAAAATGAAGGGCATGAAATGCCACCCAAAGTAAGTGATAAGGAAATAAGTGCTGAAGACATCTATAAATAGAGGTGCTCAGCATCAGTCATTGAACAGGGACTCGTACAGGCACAGCAAGCTTGGGAAAAGGCTCCTGGAGAAGGAGTGGGGAAGATGACAAGAGAGTCGTGAAGATCAGAGAGCTCCGTGGCAATTAACTCATGTCAGGGAGAGATGAAGGCCTTGGCGACAGACAAGCAAACCCTCAGGACATCAAGAAAGTGGGGGAGATGGTGGCTGGGGAGCCTGAATGGCTCGAGGATCCTTTCCCAAATTAAAGCCAGTCCCCAGAGGTCGTTATGCGTCATCACAAAACACCCGGTGCAGTCCGTGCTCAGGAGCAAATCCTCTGGTCCTCAGCTGGCCCAGGCTCCGGGCTTGCTCAAGCCCTGCGAGCCACAGAGGGCAGGCGGGTGGATTGAACCTGAAATTGAGGTAAAAGGAGAAAATGTAGAGGCAACGGGGAGTTTGGGAAGCTGTGGGGTCATTCAGTGCCCACACAGATGGGACAAGGCATTTAAGGTGTCTCAGCACATCCCTGAGGGTGACCTTCAGGCCATTCCTTCCAAGAGGAGCATCCAGAGTCCATGGAAGAGCTGCTGGAGTTCTCCTCCCGGCGGGAGGAGCCTTTGCTGTGTGCAGTTCTTTCCAGGCCCATCACTAAATCACCGAAAAAAGATTTTTGCTCAAATCCAAGCTGAAAACCCTGCAGACTGAGCTTGTGGCTTCTATAAACCCCATCTGAACCCGGATGAGGCCAGGACAGCATCCAGATCCTGCTAGGAGAGCACTTGGAAACCCTCATCATGCTTAACTTCAGGGAGCAGAGAACCTTTTAATCTCTCATTGCAGAGGGAGTTTTGGAAGGGGAATCTGCTTGAAGTCATGTCCCATGTGGACATCGCTCCCTTTTTTTGTTAATGGATGAATTCTGTCAGAGTTGGCCTCAGAGCAGTTTTCAAAGTCAGTGAATTAATTCTCCTCCCTCTGAGAGCAGGCTCCCATGGCTGTTGTCTCCTCTCCTTGGCCACGGAGTCTTTGGAAGGGAGAATTAGGGATAATCAGTTTGTCACAAGTGTCAGGAACGTGCTGCACAGAGCTTTACATGCTGACAGAGTAGTGCTGGTTGTAACCAGCCCAAGCATTTCCCTAAAATTAGTATCTAAATAAATCCATTCCTTTGGGAAGGCAACTGCTTTGGAATTAAATTATTCCAGATCTGAACATTAGCAGCATTTTTGCTAAACTCAAGCTGTCACCCTACTAGAGCATGATTAAACATTAAATCTGCAACAAATTCCTCAGGAAACCTGAGAAGTCAAATGTGAAACTACTGAGAAGAGCCAAATTACTTCAATGTCAAATCGCTGCTTCAGCAAATGGAAGCAGATTTGGGGCACTGGGGGAAGATGCAATTTCTGGGTTGAGAAGATGAGCCACAGCCATAATGAGTGTTTTGCCAAGCCTATATCATGTTTCAAAACCATCCCACAGTCATCCCAAATAAGCACTGTTGAGAGAGAGTTATTAAAGAGGGGATGGACTAAGAACAGCCTGAGCATTAATGAATGAGTGCAGGTTTGGAACAGAACTTGTTAAATTGGGGGAACTGCTCAAGTTCTCAGATGGGGACAGGGCTCTTGCAAAAGCAGGATGGGGAAAGCAGCTGGAATGAGTTTGGTGGGTCCCACCAGGGCTCCAGAACCTGAGCTGTGCAGCCTCATAGCACTGCTGCTCCCAAACTCTCCTCCCCAGAGTGCTTGGGCTGCAAGAAACCCCAAGGATCATCCAGTGCCACCCCTGCCACGGCAGGGACACCTCCCACTGCCCCAGGCTGCTCCCAGCCCTGTCCAGCCTGGCCTTGGGCACTGCCAGGGATGCAGGGGCAGCCACAGCTGCTCTGGGCACCCTGTGCCAGGGCCTGCCCACGCTCCCAGCAAAGAATTTCCTCTTGATAAACCTGCCCACGGTACCCTCTTTCAGCTAAAGCCATTCCCTGTGTCCTGTCCCCCCATCCCTTGTCCCCAGTCCCTCTGCAGCTCTCCCGGAGCCCCTTCAGGCCCTGGCAGGGGCTCTGAGCTCTCCCTGGAGCCTTCTCCTCTCCAGGGGAACATTCCCAGCTCTCCCAGCCTGGCTCCAGCCCTGGAGCAGCTCTGTGCCCTCCTCTGGATCTCTGCAGCAGCTCCAAGTCCTGCTGCTGTTGGATGCAGGGCTGGGGCAGCTCTGCAGGTGGGGTCTCACCTGAGCACAGGGACAGAGGGGCAGAATCCCCTCCCTCAGGATCACCCAGGGAGCAGCAGGATTCCCCTCCCTGCTGCTCTGTGTGCCCCCCAGGGCAGAGCTGTGCCCACCCCACAGGTGTGAGCTCTGTGTCCCTCTGGGTGTCCCTGTGGCTCCTCCAGGGCTCCCACCCAGCTGATCCCAGCAGTGACGCTGAATTCCTGCCCTGCCTCCAGCAGCCACAACAGGACAGCCCTGACCCTTGCAGAGGGGCTGCGCAGACACAGGAGAGGAGATTAGAAGGAATTGAAGCAGGGGGATTGGGGCCTCTCAAGAGAACTGCTGGTCAGGCTCTTCCAGGAGCTCTGGGATGTGACCAAGGCCATGGGCTCAAGGGAAGGCTGACAGAAGGGCAGCAGCGCCCCTGATTTCCCTCTTCGCTGCAAAAAGCCATGGGTGTAATTATGGCTGCACTGCCCTGTGTTAATTAAAGCCCAGACTCGCTACCTCCACAAACACACTCAGGTATTGTAGCAGAGGTGACTTTCTTTTTATCTTCTGGCTGGGCCAGAGGAGCAACGCTTTGCTCCTCCTCACCAGCTTTAAACACCGAAATGGGAGACTGATAAAACACAGAAACACTGGAAGAAACTTTCCTTACTTGTTTAGAAACTGAAACTTCAGCAAAACACTCCCAAGTCCTCATGGAGCACCAGAGCTGACAGGAAGGGCTGGAGCTGGGGAGATGCCAGAAACTGGGACCACAGGAGCCCCTGCAGCTTCCCAATCCTCTCCTTTCACTGCAGGGATGGTGCCTGGCAGGAAAAAATAAATAATTTTTTCCTTTGCTGATGGTTCTGCTGAAAAGGTCCTGCACCAAACTCTCCGTGAACTGCCGCCAAGTCAGGCTTTGGTCTGGGAGAAGAGAACCAACAACAGAATTTGGCAGCATGCTGAAAGATCATTGGAGTAAGGATTGTGTCCAAGGTTTCTCTAGGATTAAATTAAAAGAGAAGAAATCCTGGAGGGTTTGTGATGAAAGAGAAATTTTTTTGTCTGCATGGTAAACACGCCCCATTATTAAAGGGCATTAGGAGGTGATTTGTAACCAAATATTACAAATATGGCTATTTATTACCAAATCATCCCATGGTAATCCCTTGGGGCTTCCCAGCCAGGACACTCCAGCACGGAGAGCAGGGAGATAATCTGTCCTCTGGCAGCTGCCAACAGACAGGCTCTACTCAGAGAGGAAAATCAGGCCCAAAGTGCAGGAAGAGCTCAGGAAAAGGAAGGCTGCTCTTAGGGAGGGTTGGAGCATCCACGACCAACTGCTCAACCCCAAAAAAGGCATGGATGGGGGACTTGGCTGTTTGCTGCTCTTCATTTATCACCGAAAATGCACCGAGCTGAAAACAATCAGCATATTTTCAAACACTGGTGCTCATTAGAATAAAATATTTCCTTTTCTGCCAGGCCAGTGGAGGAAATGGAACCAAGCCCCCGAGATGGCACCGTGATGTTGTGCAGTGCTTCCCCACAGCCCCCGGGGGAGCAGCTCCAGCTGAGCCCCACAGCGGTTCCGTCTGGTTCTGATCTTTCCAGGCCATTAATTCTGCAGCGGTTAAAACTGCTAAACAAAGAGACGGCGTAAAACAGACATTTTGTGCATAAACATCTCCAGAACCACGTGCAGGAGGGATTGCTGCTGCTGTTTCTTCACCGAGTCGTGGAACCATGGAATGCCAGGATGGTGTGGGTTGGAAGGGATCTCAGAGCTCATCTCCCCCCACGCCCTGCCAGGGGTGTGGAAATGAGTGGGTGCTGTTGCTCTCTGTCACTCGTAGGTGGCTGTGGAAGGTCCTGCTCCTGGCTGCCGTGTGCCATGGGCTGGAGGAACACCAGGGCGTGAAGGGATTCAGGCTGCTGCCAAACCCCACACTTCTAAAAAGACCAGGCCTTTCATCCCTGCACCTCCTGTCCCCACCTTGAGCATTCAGGAGCTGGACTCCATGGTCTGTGTCCCTTCCAACTCAGGATATTCCATTATTTACTTGTGGGAGTAAAGCTCAGGGGTTGCCAGAAAGCACCTTCTGCCCAGTTTGTCCATGCTGGCATATAAACCCCCCAAAGGATCACATACCAGTGCTGAAATAATCCCATGGTACAAATCTTGGCTGCTGTAATTTGAATATTGAATTTCTCCTCACAGGAAGTCGGATGAAACATGGAAGTGCCTCAGGGCACTGATTGTGCTGGGGGGGAGAAGATGGGAAATCCTCAGTCCTCGTGTCTCCTGCGCTCCTTGAAGTGTTACAGACTGAACTTCCCTGAAGTGCTGAAGTGTTCTGTTCTTTTCTGCTGGAACAGCTTCTCCTCTGATCGGGCTGATTAAAATGTCTTGCACTGGCTGCTCCCAGCATCCCCACCCCGTGACTCCACTGAAACCCAGCCCCAGGAGGGCCGGGCTGCCCCGGGATCTGCTGCAGAGGCAGCTCTGGATGGGCCTGGGCTGCTGGGGAGAGGGACAGCGCTCACCACAGCGCAGATCCACAGGGTATTAGGGCAAGGCCCGGCTCTGTTTGGCAATAACCGAGTTATTCATGAGTGGGTGGGTGTCTACATACTTCTGGCAATAGCAACATCATCCCACAGAAAGAAAAGACTATTCTAGCTGTCCTGTGGTGAGGGAGGAGAAAGGACCTGGCAGGGATCTCCTCATCACTTCCAGGAGGAAGAAAAAGCATCCGAAGCCCAGTTTTGCCATCGGTGCTCAGCAAGGCAGGGAAGCTCCTCCTTGGTTCCAGCCAAAAGCGGGGTGGGAGAGGAAGCTGCTTCAAGGGCTGTTAACAGAACGCTGCGGGTTCTCCTCGGGCTCTCGTGTTGCGGCCCCTGGACGGAGGGAGGATGCTGCAGCCGGCGCCTCCTGCCCGCTCCGCTGCCGAGCAGCAGCCCCGGGACAGCGCCCAGGCTCGGCCCCGGCTCCGGCCCTGCCCGCACGGACCAGCCCCGTGCCCCCACCCCAAAGAAAGCGCCTGGCCCCGGCTCCGGCTCCACCTCCTGCTCCACGCGTAGGAAATGGCCAGGATGCCGCAAATTCCCTGCTGTGCTCAGCCAGGCTCGGGGCAGGGCAGCGCTCCCAGGAGATGCTCTGCGGGCCGAAGCTGTGAGTGTGTGTGTGACTGTGAGTGTGAGGGGCACTCCCAGGACAGGTGACCACGGCTCCGTGCCTCACCTGCTCCCACACCGGGACCCAGAGGCACCCGGAGCTGCCAGGCGGTCCCAGCCCGCCGGAGCCGGAGCAGTTCTGCAGGGAAAGGGGCTGTGAATGCCCACCCTGTCCCTCAGCCCCCTCTCCCTCCCACGGGCCGGAGGGATCACACCAAGGGCAGCCCTGAGCATCCCGCGGTGCCCCCCCGGCATCCCAGGAGCGTGGGATGCTTCGGGCTGGCGCAGACAGGAGGGGACGGGGACACACAGCCCTGGGTGACGTGTGGCTGCTCCCCAGGGTGGCTGCTCCCCATCTGACGGGCCCGAGTGCCGGCACAGCCCGGGGCCAGCAGCTCTGCCGGCATCCAGCACAACCCACGCGGAAATTCCCGCAGCCTTTTCCTGTGAGGCGCTGCTGGATGCTCCCTTCAGCATCCCTGAGCCAAACCCTGGCCTCTCCCTCGGCCCCTGCCGACAGCCGCAGCGCTGCTGCCCCCCGTGGGTGCCCGGTGCCAGGCGGGCCCCGTGCTGGCAGCAGGTCCCAGTGCCCAGAGGGGCATCGGGGCGTTGTTTTCCGCGGGCTCCAGCTGCTGCTTGGCAGCGCCCAGAGACATTGGGAGCAGCCCCGCTCCTCCCGAGCCCCGGCCGCAACAATCCTGCCTTTGTCCGCGGCCTGCCGACGTCTCCATGGGCGCTGTCAGCTCTCCAGGCAGGAGGAGGTGTCCCGGGCCACGGGCACACGTTCGCTGTGCAAACAGCAGCTGCTGCTGCTCCAGGCACTGCCCCGCTTCCCGCTCCTTGCTGAGCGCTCCCTGCCCGCCTCCCAAGCCCCTGGCCCGGGATGGCACAGAAGCCGGGGTGGAATGATGGATCAGATCCCGCCTGTCGTGAATCTGGGGTGAAATCCCCCCGGAACAGGCCCTGGCTGCAGAGTGAGGCTGTGCCCTGGCCCCCAAAAGCCCCGGCCACTGGTGCAGAGAGTTCCTGGATCACAGCTCCTGACGAAAAGCACACTCTTTTCACTCCACTTGGAGTTGTTCACATGGGGAACAGCTCCAGCAGTCCCACCAGCACCACAGCCAGCCCCGGGGTCAGCCTGGAGCAGCTGGGAATGGGAACAAACACCCTCAGCAGGATCCAAAGCCATCTGTGCACAGCTGCAGCGTGGGGCTGTGTGTGTGCACGTACCCCGGGGCACAGCCGGGCTGGGAGCTCGCTCTGCTGCCCAGGGACCACGCTGGCAGTGCCAGGCAGTGCCCTGAGGGGTGCCTCTGCTTCCCTGGCCAAGGGAGGAGCAGGGCATGCTGGAGGTGAGGAGAGCAGCGCTGCTGTGGGGACAGGGCTGTCCAGCCTGGAGAACAGAAGGTCATTCCTCCACATCCTGTCACCCCAGGCCCTTGTCCAAAGTCTCTCCTCATCTTTCTTGTAGCTCCTTCAGGCCCTGGAAAGCCTCTGTGAAATCACCCCAAAGCTTCTCTTTTCCAGGCTGAACAATCCCAATTCTCCCACCCTTCCCTTGCAGCAGAGCTGCTCCATTCCTCTGAGCCCCTTGGTGGCTTCCTCTGGGCTTGCTCCAAGAGATGGATGCTCAGACTTCTTACCCAACTCCAGCCACACTGGGTGGAGGGGAGAGAAGCCAAGCGGCTGCAGATTTGTGGGGCAGGTGGGGATGTGACCAGTTGTTCCCAGTGCAGAGTTGTAGCACCACTCCTGCTCCAACAGGAAGATGTCCAGGACCAAATTCATCCCTTACAGACACAAAACACTGGCTCTGCCCCCAGGAGAGCCCCAAACACAGCCCCAAATTCACTTGTGCTCGCTCTGCTGGGGCAGACCCCACATTTCTTGGGACTGTGATGATGCTGGGAGAGTTCCCATGAGCACAACGCTCCCCCACGGACCTCAGCGCTCACCAAACTGGTTCAGTGGGTTTGAATCTTTTGTCATGCTGCTTCCCAAAGCACAGCTCAGTGTTTCAACCTGCCCCCTAAAGCACGGCTCTGCCCCTCAAAGCAAGGCTCAGTTCCTCAGCCTGCCCCTCAACGCACGGCTCTGCCCCCCAAAGCAAGGCTCTGCTCCTCAGCCTGCCCCACAAAGCACGGCTCTGCCCCCCAAAGCATGGTTCTGCCCCCCTAAACACGGCTCTGCCCCTCAGCCTGCGTGCCAAGGCTGCAGTGGGTGGTGGCAGCTGGGGACCTGCGTGGGCCCAGTTGTGCCTCTGGGACTGCCCAGAGGAGGAGGAGGATGGTGGGAGAAGGAAGCAGGGCTGAACCAGGGACAAACCCCAGGAGCGCTGGCACCTGCTAATTATGGCACTGGTAGTGTCACCTCTGTCACCCACAGCCAGGACTGTGGCTGCCCGGGGCTGTTCCCAGGGCACAGCCCAAACCCTGGCACCTCCTCTGCCCTCTGCCAGGGCACGAGACCCTCGGGACCGGCCAGGGCACAGCCACCTCCTGCCACAGGGAGCTTGCGCCCAGAAAGGCTCCTCGGGGAGCCCCCACTGATCCATGCTGGGTGTCAGTGCCCTGATGTCACATGGGTCACCCCCAGGGGACGCCGGGTGCCAGCCACACTTCCTGACCCACTGATTCCCCTGTGGGGTTTCCTGAGCTGCCTGAGGCAGGAATCCCAGGTGAGGAGGTCACAGGGATGGGGTTCTGCCTTCCTGTGGCACCTGGCAGGGGGTGTCTGTGGGGTGTTTGCACCCACTGATCTCCTCCCCACAGGGCAGCTGCCCTCTCCTTCCCCAGCCTGCTTAATTTCTCCAGTGGAGACTCCCAGGATCCAGCCACAGAGCCCCTCCACCACCACCACATCCCACCAGGCTCCCACCTTCCCGTGCCACCAAAGGCAGTGGCAGAAGCCACCCCAAGTGGACAACCCCACGGTGGAGTGGGAGCTCCAGCAGAGTTCCATCCTGGCTCCAGCAGGAGCTCCTCCCCTGGGCCCCTGTCCTCAGTTCCTGCCCTCCCCAGGCCCCCAGTCTGCTGTCAGGGCCGTGCCCATCGCGTGGGCCCGTGGTGGCAGAGCCGTGGCCACGTCTGGCATGGGGATGTGCCACAGGCTGGGGGATTTCCCACACGGAGCCAAAGAGATAGAAGGAAAGGGCTCTTGGCCACGTTCCTCTTGGCCTCCTTCCACTTTCTGCTTTTGATGTTGTTTTCCCTTTTTACAGCTCCTTGCTCGTGCCTTGAGCCCCAGCAAGCATGGAGAGTTCATCCAAGAGCAGCAGCCAGGGCTGTGTCTGCAGTGGGGAGAGCAGCACACAGCCCTGGGCCAGCACCCCCTGAGCAGGGCTGCGCCCCCAGAGCAGATAAACCCCAAAGCCAGCCCCTCACTGGGCAGAGATCTCAGTGCCATCCCTTCTCCAAAGATGCCTGGGGCCCTTCAAACTCCCAGGAGAGCGGCCCCGAGCGTGGCAGGAGGTGAAGCTGAGGGGAGAAGCCTGGATGGGACACAGAGGGGCCTGAAAGGCTTCCTGCCCCAAATCCACTTGCACTTTGCCCCCCGAGGGAAATATTTGGGGTGAGGAAAACCCTGTCAGTGCCGCCCCTGCCTGCTCCCTGTGCTGCCCACCCACGGGGTTGGTGGCAGTGATGGATCTGATGGCACCGGTGAGGCAGGGGCTGAACGGAGCCTGCTCCCCTCAGGAAGGAGAACAGGGCACTGTGCAGGGAGCCCATCGCTCCTTTGTGCTGAGCAATGCTCTGTGCCAACCCCAGATCCTGCTGTGCCTTGGAGCAGCAGAGCCCTCAGCCCAGTGCAACCTCCTAAGCCTGCAGCTGCTCTGCTCCTGTCACCATGGTTGGACCCCATGGCTCAGCACGGCCCCCCCTCAGAGCACAGAGCAACCCCATGGCTCAGCACAGAGGGACCCCATGGCTCAGCACGGCCTCGTCTCAGAGCACAGAGTGACCCCATGGCTCAGCACAGAGCAACCCCATGGCTCAGCACGGCCCCCCCTCAGAGCACAGAGTGACCCCATGGCTCAGCACAGCCTCCCCTCAGAGCACAGAGTGACCCCATAGCTCAGCACAGCGCGACCCCATGGCTCAGCACGGCCTCCCCTCAGAGCACAGAGGGACCCCATAGCTCAGCACGGAGTGACCCCATGGCTCAGCACGGAGTGACCCCACGGCTCAGCGCGGCGTCCCCGGGGCACGGGGACAGGGCCATGCCGGGGCTGGCACCCTCCGGAGCCTCCCGCCCGCCCGGAGCTTGGCTCGGCAGCAGGAGATTAGCTTCCTTTCCAGCTTTGCCGGGATTTCGTGACCTCTAACAAGGACCTTCCACCCCGCCTGGCAGGGCCAGCCCGAGGAGCCCTGGGGAGTGGGGACTGTCCTCCCAGGCCATGGGTGAGCGATGGGGCCATGGCACTGCAGGGTCACCCCATGCAGGACAGGGCTCGTGGGGCGCTGGGGTGTGATGGAGCCCCGGGAATGTACTTGTGGGAGCAGCCACCGCCAGCCCCAGTCCCACGGAAACCCAACTGGCAGCACGGCCCCGTGCTGGTACCAACATTTGCAGGAATTTTGGGGCACTGCTGCCCACGCAGCAGCAGGTGTCCAGGGGCCAGCTTTGTCACACTTGGCACTAAAGGCCACTGCCAGGACAAGCCAATGATTTTCTTAACAAAGCAACTTCTGCTCAGCAAAGCCACAAGAATCCCCCTCAGAAAACAGTCGACTCACCGAGGTTCAGCCAAGATTTCATCCGAGGCAATTCCCTCTGTGTCTCTTCCTGCCAAACCCCTCAGCTTTGGGGAGAGCGGGCTCCCCCAGCCCCTGCCTGACACATGTGGCAGTGCCACTTCAAACCTGCAGGAGCTTGGCTTGTCAGGGAATTTTAGTGATCTTTACCTGATTTGAGCCTCTGCCTCAGCCCAAAGCAGCAGCACTCAGGCCCTGCTTTGCCCTTTCCTGGTTCTCACTCTGTGCTCCTGCCTCCAGCTGGGATAATCCCTCCTAGCCCGGCAGAGCCTCAGGTGGGGCAGCTTCACTGGACAAATAACTACAGAAAATTCCAAGTTTGGGATTCACAGGGGCTGGACAGCTGCAGGGCAGAAACAGAGATGTGGAACAGGCTCCCAGAGGCCTGGGAAGAGCTGCTGCACAAAGAACACAGAGGGGGCAGAAAGGCAAAGACAGAAGGTTTGTTTGAAAAGATGTGAAAGGATTTAAAACCAGGGAATTGCCTGGTCATGGCTAAAATCACCTTTTGCCTCTTCTTAAGGGAGCCTGAACGCCACTGGGGCAGCGCTGGAGGGATGTCCGACACCCATGGCCAAGTCCCAAGGGAATCCGAGGGCTCCAGGAGCTGTTGGCACAGCAGAGCAGCTGCCCCTTGGCAGTTGGCCTTCATGAGCCCCAAAGACAGAGCATGAGAGTCCTTCAGGCCCCAAAGGTAACGCGGTATGGGAGGGAACACCGAGCTCGGTGGTGTTCAGGAGCTGGGGGCGAGGCCGATTAAGGTTCAACCTGCTTCCACCACCAGTTCTCAGGGTGACAGATGGAGGGAAGGGGGAAAGAAACCCCACCCCGTCCTCTGCTAGAGCCTCGCGTGGCTCTGGAGGCACCGTGCTGTATTTGCAGGGAAGTTTTTAAATCTGACCCCATTGCTGGCCACCTGCTCTTCCTCGACACAACAGCCCCCCCCAGCTGCCCCCCAGGGAAAAACCGAGCACAGAGCAGGATCCTCAGCCAAAGCCAGCTGTGACTGTCCGCAGCATCGAGGGAGTGAGGGGAACACACAGCTTTGACACGCAGCCCAGATCACGGAATCCCAGGATGGTTTGGGTTCAAGGGACCTAAAAGCCCATGCAGAGCCCACCCTGCCATGGGCAGGGACACTTTCCACTGTCCCAGGCTGCTCCAACCTGGCCTCGGACACTTGCAGGGATGCAGGGGCAGGCACAGCTTCTCTGGAAGTTTATCCTAGAAGCAACAAGCAAAGACGCAAAAAGCAGCAACCACCAGGCTGGGGTTCTTCTGCCACCGCAGTGACAGCAAGCAGCTCCTCTGTGTCCTGGGGAGGAGAGGTGGAGTCAACAGTTTGGATTTCTAGGACTTTATTCCCTGTGCCCACAGCTGTCTCTTAGTTTTGAGATGACAGAGTTTGGATCCTGCTTAGATCCCTCTCCCTCACCAGGACTCCCAACGCACAGAAGGAGGTGGGATGGGGCAGGGGTGGGGTCTCATCTGCACCCTCCTGGGGTTTCAGAGATTCCCAATCCCTGAACAGGGCTCATCCCCAGCACTGCTGGGACACAACCACCCCGCTCACCCCACGAGCAGATTTAGGGGAAGTGCAGCTGTGAACCAGGGAGTGCTGCCATGGCTTTTGCTGCAGCTGAGTGACCTGGGAAAGGAGCATCCTGACCCAGGCCAGTCTCCATCTGCCTTTTCTGGACACAGAGGAGAAGTTAACACATTCCCATGGAGAAACTGTTGGATGGCAGGGTGGGATTGAGAGATCCTGCCCAGCCCTTGTGGTGCTGAGCTGATGATTCACCCCTGGGCCTGGACCAAAGGGCACTTTGGGGCACTCAGGTCAGTGCCTCCCACCCCACAGCCCCTTCCTAGAGTTCAGCCCTTCCCAAGGCAAGGGGGGAAATTTGTAACCGTCACTTCTGATTGAACATTTCATCATCTCCCCATTCAAGGGATTCAGCTTTGAGGGAAAACAGCAAATTCCGATTTTTTTTTTTTAAACAAGGAAGAAGTCCAAGTTTAATCCTCTTGGGAGCAAAAGGATTAACAGCAGGTTTTAAGAAATAGGTTTCAAAAATTCAGCAAGCTAATATTCCACATAAGGCACCTCCATTTCAGTACTTTTGGACATGGATACAACAGAGTGAACCAGGAAGTTCCCAGGCACATGGAGCTTCCCAGGAGCACCAGTTTTCACCTGGAAGTTGGTGTGAGGAAGATGGATTCAAGAGTTGGGGCTGAAGTGACCCCAAAACCAGCAGCAAAGCAGTTTGGGACTGCAGAACTTCCTCAGCTGGGGGGTCCAACACAGCTGAGGAAGTTCTGCTTCCCTGATGGATAAATTCCACCTCCTGCCTTTCCTGGCAGGCGGAGAAGTGGCCACAGCCACCCCCAGGGAAGTGGTGCCAGAGCAGCTTCCCGGGCTCCCTCACAGCCAGGATCTGCTCTGGTAGCATTTCAGGATAAGAACAACTCGCAGGTTCAGAGGCAGCAGCAACACTGCTGAGAATCCTGGCATCACCCAACTGCTGAACCCCCTCAGCTCCCAAAAACTCTCCCTCCACTGAAACACCAACTCCAGAACCAACAAACACAGACTATGGAATAAAACTCCCTGGAGGAAGTAAACGAGGTGAACGTGATGTTTATGAACAATAAGCAGTTTCCCTTTAGATGGGCTCCCAAGGCTTCGCTTCCCACTGTGCACACCCAGGTGGGAATCTTGAGCCATCACAGGGTATTTCCCATTTTCCTTCCCCACAACGATACAGAACCAAAACTGCAGCTGAGAAAAATGACCCCCCAATCCCCCCAGCAGGTTACCCTGCAGCAGAAACAAGGTTTAAGTACAATCCAGATGATCCAACTGCAGCAGTATTGGCTTCATTTGACTGTATTTAAATAAAATTAAGCATTTAAAAATTAACAGGCACTACATTTCCCTGGCAGTGCTGACACCACTGAGCCCAGCCCCATGAGGCTGTCCCCACCTCCCTGGGCGAGCTGGGGGTGTCACACAACACAAGAAGCCACAACATTTTCACGAAGCAAAGGTAACCAGAAGAATCCCAAGGCAGCTCCCAGCCAGCATCCGGCTCGTGGGGCCAAGGTCCAGGTGATCCCAAGGAGGAGACGGCCCAGGGCAGCGGGAGCACAGGAACACGTGGCTGCCCCACTGCAGCCCCCAGGCTGGGCAGTCCTTGCAGGTCCCTGCAGCCCTCAGAGCTTCTTGAGCCGACTGTACATCTCCCTCTTGCTCTTCTCCCCGGCCCAGGTCCGGCTCTTGGTGCGGAACCTCTTCAGGTCCTCCTTGAAGTCCTTGTGGTGCATGGGGCGGTAGCTCTGGGGCTCGCAGAAGCTCTGGGGAAACAGGAGCTGGGCTCACCTCCGTGCCACCAGGGTGGTGATGCCAGCACCAGCAGCCCCTGGGACAGGGACAGACCCCCTGCTCCGTGGCAGACACACAAAGCCCGGGGATATTCAGGTTACAGCCATCAAAACAAAGGCTTTGTGTGCAGGGCTGTCACCCCAAATTTCCTGGCAGAGCTGGTTTAGAGTTCACCTTGGAATGGCACGGACTGGAAGGATGTGCCAGCTTGGTGGGTCAGAGCAGGGTGCTGATCACGCCAAGGTCGTGGATTCCATCCACGTGGGGAGCAATGATCGCTTCAGGTCCCCTCCAGCTCAGAGCACTCCATGATCCTTGTGCCTCAGGACAGCTCCCGGCTCCCAGGGAGCCACTTCTGGCTGTCCCGTGCTGCCACCTTGAGGCCTCCGTTCCCCCTCCTCAGGACAACCCAAACCCCGGGTGTCCCTCAGCCCAGGGAGAGCCAACACCCCAGGACGCACGTGCTGCATCAGCTCCAAGCGCTGGGAGAGCCAACATCCCACAGGGAAGGAGTTGACAGCCCCATCCAGCTGGCCACAGACAGGCCAGGCATCTCCCATCTCCCAAGGGATGATTTTTGGAAGTGTGGGGGCTTGAAGGCCTGTTTGTGTCAGAGCAGCAGGACAGAACCCAGGAGCGCTGGGACCATGGAAATGCTGCAGGAGCCAAGTGACAGGAGAAATCCCACCCCTGAACTGCTGGGAAGAGCTGGAGGGTGGGTTTTAATCTCCTTGTCTCAATTAGAGGCTGCAAACTCCAAGCTCAGGTTTTCAATTTTTCTGGTTTAGGACTGTATGAGTCCTCAGGTTTCCACTTATTATCCAGCAATTACTGTCAAACTGTCTTCTCCCCTGCTCCAAGCAGGCTGAAATCCCTTTACTGAGTGACAGTTAGCTCTAAAGGACAGAAACCACTTCTGATTTACCCTTGAGACAAGTGGAAAAGCCCTTCAGCTACGGCAGGAAGACAGCTCCGAGACACGGAACAGGCTGAGCTGCTCTGGGAACAGCCCACTGAGAGAGAGAGACAGGAGGAAAAGCCCCCCCAGCCAAACCATTCTGCCCCAAAGAGAAGTTTGAGCAGGAATAAATGAATATTATTTATCTATTGTTTCTCCTCTCAGTATGAAAGAGACCACAGAAAGGCTTGGGTTGCAGGGACCTAAAAGATCTTTTTCCACCCCCTGCCATGGACAGGGACGGACACCTTCCACTATCCCAGGTTGCTCCAAGCTCCGTCCCACCTGGCCTTGGGGCACTGCCAGGGATGAGCAATCCACGTTACTCACCTGGCACCTCGAGAAGAAATCCTTGTAGCCCCCCTTGAGCACGTAGAGCTCCGGGTAGTGCAGGTTGGGGTACTCATTGCTCAGCCTGTCCTGCTCCCTCACAAACCGGCACCTGCAGCGGGGAAAACCCCGTGTTAAATCCCACATTCAACCAGTAACTCCCACCCTGCACCCCAAGCCCCCCATCCCTCGATGCAGGAGCTGGAGCTGCCTGTCAGGGAGAAGTTGAGGAGCCCCACAGCCACAGTTCAGAGGCTTTTCCTTTCCCCTCTGAACTTCCAGTGCTCCAGCCCAGGCCCAGCACGGCTTCCCACACCCCAGGCCGTGCCAAACCCTGCCAGGGGTGCCAACCACTGGAGCCACCAGAGCCCCCAGAGCTGCAGGAATCCCTGACCAGGGGCAGGACTCACATGCGAGGGCCCCGCTCCGAGGAGAACTCGCAGTGGAACACCACGATCACCCGCTTGTTCTCCGACGGCAGGATCGGCTTCTTCAGCAGGAAGTTTTCCACCTCCTCTTCCATGTGGAGGTTTATGGCACCCTGGAAGGGCAGAGTGCAAGCAGTGAGTGGAAGGGAACACCCTTGGAACTTTTCCCACTTCCTTGGGAGCCAATTCCTCATCTGGGTTTGCTGGAGGAGCTCTGGAACCCTCTCCCAACACGGCTCCAAACCCCACCAGGACACCACAGACAATCTACAAGAGGCTCTGTGTGATTCCTCAGCCAGGAATTCCTGCCCAGTATCCCATCCAGCCCTTGCCCTCCGGCAGTGGGAGCCATTCCCTGTGTTCTGTCCCTCCATGCCTTGTCCCCAGTCCCTCTCCAGCTCTCCTGGAAGGGGCTCTAACACCACATGTCTGGGTGACCTGCTCCTGGTCATGTTTTATTTACATAGCCATTTGTTCTTTGAAGTCTGTCACTGAAACAAAGTTTAACATTCCAGTTTTAGCTTCCTGAGATATGAGGAGGCTGGACACTGAGTGTCACATCCTCCCCTGGAACCTCTGTCCCCCTGAGGGCCACAGGCCCCTGCTCTGCGGACAGGGAGCAGAATGTCCCCTCTTTTGAGGGAACAGTCACTTCATGACCCACATGTGAGCTCAGTGTCCAAACCCAGGCAGGGGGTGAGCATGACAGGATCCCAGAGGGGCCCCTCAGGAATAACATATCCACAGGGCCTTGGATAAAAACCAGCCCCAGAGGGATCCAAGTGACCCCAGGCTGCAGCTTCAGACCACCTGCACTGCTCTTCTGGGGCCAACATACCTTGATGTGTCCCCCTTCATACTCATAGGGGTATCTACAGTCAATTATCACACACTGCTTGATGAAGCTCTCAAACTTCCCAGTCAGCACAGACACAATCTGAGAAAAAAAGACCACAAAAAACAGAGTTCAGTTGTTTCAAGCCATTTTTGTGCTGTTCCCCAACCCCCACTAAAGAATTTTTCTGGCTCCCTTGGAGCACTCACCATTTCTGAGTCAATATATTTTAAATCTTGATGTTTCCCATCGACAGTGTCAAATAAATAACTCTGGAAGAGACAGGAATGAGAAAATTCCAGCTGTGAGTCACGTGGGTGACAGCACAGCATCCAGCAGTTCACTCTCTAACAGATACTCTGCTAGCCAGAATCTCTGCAGGAGTCAAAACTCCTAAGAATGCTAAAATCAGGCACAGAATTTAGTTTTTGGCTCCTACACTAGAGGGATTTTACAGGGCTTTAGCCACAAATGGATCACTTTGTGTCTACCCTGGGACACCCCCTTCTCACCAACAGCCTCCCCTGGCTGTTTGAAGATGAAAGAACTGTTAAGGTTGGGAAAGACCTCAAAGATCAAGTCCAAAGAAGCAAGGCAGGTTTGTGAGAGAACAGAAAAGCCTCTGTAAGGGGAAGTGTTTTTCTGGGCTGGTTTGAGACATCCTCACCAAGAGAGGCCCTTGAAACACTTCATTCAACACTTGGCCATGGAATCTCTGGAATTACCTTGGAGAAGTCCCCGATCAGGTCTCTCTGGTCACTGTCCAGAATGCTCTCGATCTCTGCTGTGGAGGGCTGGGTCCTCACCAGCTTCAGACTCTGCAGGACAGAGGTCAGAGATCCATGAGCACCGAGGGCAGACACATCTCATTCCCCGTTTCCCAGAGCTGACAGCTTGGAGTGCACTCCCAAGCCCCCTCAGCTTCCCTGCTCAGGGCAAAGCTCAGGTTCAGGACTGTGGAACTGCTGCCCCAACAATCCACCTGCAAAAGCTCCCGCCGACCTTCACCAGCCAGGCCCCAGCTCCGCATCTCCCCCCACCAATTCACGGTGGGACGCTGAGCCACCCACCGTGGAGTCCTCGGAAGTTCCGGGCAGGCTCTTCCTCTTCTTGCTTTTCCCTGGAGAATTCTCCTCCTGGGATCTCTCCATCCTCTTCTGGGTGGCTCTTCCTGCAATGCTTGACATGGACGAAGAGCCAAACAACCGGCACCGCTTGGCCTACGAGAGAGAAGAGTTGAGTTGTCCAGCAAAGGTTTATAAAAGGAAATAAACACAATTCAGGCTTTCAGATTATTCCAAATTTGGCCTTATTTAAGTCACCAGCACTGCACAGCAACAGGGGGCTGTTAATCTGAATTATCCAGGCTTTACATTTCCAGTAACACTTGTTACTGGGGGAGCTTGGAGCACCATAAGCAAGATAAAGAGGCAGCAAAGAGCTCTACACCAATTAGCAGCCAATTTATCAGCAGATTAAACAGCTTTCTAGCGGAGCTCCTCTCCCAGCCTGTTATCAGAGGATCAGGTTACAGCATTCCAGGTGAGTCCCTGCAGAGCGAATTCCACATATGCCAAAGATTCTGATAAGGGAAGTCAAGATCTTCTCACGTTTATGAAGTGCAAGAAGAAATCTTATGCCTATAAACGCCAATTGTTCCACGCTGACAAGGCCTGCCAGGTGAACTGCTCCAGAGATTTAAGGGCATCCTGCAGGGGGTTATGCCAGGGCTTGTTCTGTTGCTCTCAGGGACGCAGGAGACAGCGGGATCACTCGTTCCAGCTGCCAGGGCAGCCCCTGTCCCCGTGTGGGGACACTCACCCGACTGTCCGCTCTCCTCATGACCAGCGGCGCCGTCCAGAGGCTGGACACGTCCGAGGGCATCTCCTCGTCGTTCTGGGGAGAGAGGGCAGCTCAGGCTCATCCATCTCATCACGGGAGACACTGCCAGCCCAGCTCCTGCACGGCTCAGGCAAACATTCCAGCTGGATTCAGCTGTCAGAGCAGCTTCAGGGATTTAACTCCATTATCAGTCCAATTCTTAAGGAAAGAATGGAGCTGAGCTGAGGCATGTTGGAGAAGGTGAGTTTATCAATTCATTGATTCATTAACAAATGAGTCTCCAGAGGTTTTCCAGTTCTTAAGGAAAGAATGGAGCTGAGCTGAGGCATGTTGGAGAAGGTGAGTTTATCAATTCATTGATTGATCAACAAAGATGAGTCTCCAGAGCTTTTCCAGTTCTTAAGGAGAGAATGGAGCTGAGCTGAGGCATGTTGGAGAAGGTGAGTTTATCAATTCATTGATTGATCAACAAAGATGAGCCTCCAGAGCTTTAAGCATTTCAAACTCCCTTGGGAACAGTCTTGTATTTATTTAAGTGGCTCAAAGCAATCACCAACTCTGACTTTTTCAGCAAGTTTCTAAAGAAAAATGCCAACTGTTCAAATAATTCCCTCAGTTCTCAAACTAAAAATGATTCACTTGTTCACACCCCAAACAAATCCCACTGGCTGCACTAGGAAAGAGCACTTATAAGACAAAGACACCCCAGTGTGAGTTAGAAAAGATGATGAGAACTAATTAATCTCCTTGTGGGAGATGTCCCTGCCCAAGGCAGGGCGCTGGAACTGGATAGGCTTTAAGGACCCTTCCAACCCAGTCTGGGATCCTGTGATTCCCAAAAACCCAGTGTGGTGCAGTCTGGGCACCCTGACTGCAGCCAGAACACAGCGGACACATCAGGCAGAGCTGATTTGGGGATCTCCACCCTAACCCTTTTCCCTCTGCACACACCTTCAAGTCCTGCTCATCCAGCATCTCCAGGAAGCCATCATCATCCTCGCTCTCCGAGGAGGGCAGGGAATGCTGCTGCAGGAAAGCTGCCCTGCAGGTCTCCTGATCCCCCGAGGATGTTTCCCCCACGGGCAGCTGAGAGGAGACAGAGGGGGTTTGAACAGCGTTCCCTCTGTTCCCTGCAGGATGCTGGAGCCACAGAGGGGCTGCCACAGCTCTCTGCACTGCAGGGAACACCGTGGTTATTCCCAACCCTGAGCTGCAGCACAGTCAGGAATCAGCAGGATGAAGGGCTGCTGGATCCAAGACTTGGCCCCCCAGCTCTGTTTCTGTGCAGTGACTTTTCAGTTGCTTTTTCTAAACAACAGGGTATGAATATGGTAAATTTTCTCCCTGGATGTCACATCTGGACACAAAATCCAGCTGCATTTACACAGTTGGGTTTGTTGCTCCAAATGCATCTGCCTGAACATTCAGTATCAACTTTAATGATCATTTCAATCCCACATCAATGTCCGCACTTCCTTCAGTCACTGAGCAGAGCCTCAGCTCTGTGCTGACTCATCTTTCCCAGAACAATGTTTCAAATTTCTCATGAGCACCTCAGGAGCCAAAGGTGAGAAGAATTTTCTTATCTGGCAGATAAGTAAGCTTTTCTGTTTGGCACCTGATTGACTTTACCACCTCAGAACCCTGTTATAGTTACTTTGGTCCCAGAGAATCAGGTAAGAATTAGTTGAAAAGAACCAACTACCTGAGCTGGAGATGAATTCTGCCTTGCTGCAGGAACACTCCTTCCATCACGGAAGCCACGAGAAGCTGGTTTGGTTGGCTTCTTAAACTCAAATGATTCCTGAAATAAAAAAACAGAAAAATGATCATTTTACCAAAATTACAAGCTGTGTTAAGCTCCTTGGATCCTTTCATCTTGTCAATATTTTTTTTAACTGCCTGACATTTTGGGTTTTAGCTCCCTGCTGCCAACAGGAATAGTCTGAAGGTGAATGTTTTCAAATTAAAGATGTTACAGAAGTGTTTCTTTCCTCTAATATAATTCAGCATTTATGCTCTTGGCATCACCTACAGGCTTCAGGGCTTTTCTATTTCTGTCACTCAATTCTCTGCAGAATAAATCATTCTTGCAGCCAGCCCAGGCTGTGTCCTGACACAGGATTCCCAGCAGCCAGGGCAGACCCAGGACACGGAATCCAAGAGGAACCAGGGCTCCCCACGGCACCAGTGGGAAGCAAGGGGGAGGTCACCACCTCCCCAAACCCCTTCTGGAGGCAGCTCTTGTCCAGGGCAAGCAGTGGGAATAATTTTCCTTTGCCACAGCCAGAAAGAAGTCAGGGTGAGTGGCACAAAGGCAGAACTGGGCAAAGTCTTCCCAGTTTTTCTTAACCTCCCAACAGTGTGCAGCTACTCTGATCAGAGCTGCAAGTTCCCCTCGGAAAACCTGAGCTAAAGGTGGTTGTGCCTGAAGAACAGCCTGGCAAGCAGTAATGGAAGCTTTTCCCATCACATTCCCTGTGCAGGGATGTGCTAATCCAGCTGTCCCTCCCCTCCCACCAGATCACCACAGGCAAGAGGAAAGAGCACTTACATTTTCCTTATTTTCATCCTGTTCCAAAGGCTGGAAAGCATCAGTGTCCAGAGAGTCAGAGTGGTTTCTCTTCAGAGCAGGGCTGGAGCCCAGCAGGCTTTGCTACAACACAGAAGGCACAGTTCAGGGCTGTGCGTCAGTCCTTGCACAAGCACATTTCAAGCACTAAAGGGGTTCATAAAGACTGGAAAGGCTCTGACTACAAGTTCTGCACACTCTGTGCAGGAATCCTCTGCTGACATCTTGGTACAGGGACCAAAATGCTTCAGTGCACCAGTGATGGAGCCACATCACGGAAATTTCACACTAAATTAAGTGAGATTGGGAATTTACAAACTTCAATTTTGACATTAAGCACCCCAGCAGCTGGTGTTGAAGCCAGAAAATTAACAAGCATTCAACTAAGTGTATTCAACCAAAAACCACGCTAAATCCTTTAATATGTGTAAAACACCAATCCCACTCTCACTTACTGGCAGGGAATGGATTCTTCTGAAAGGTATTCGAAGGCTACAAGAAAAAAGAACCAAAATTTATTTCAACATTTTGCTTTAAAAGGCAGTGACATGAATAGAAATCACCTCCTAATTCATAATCTAAAAGAGACATCAAGAAAGAATTAAAAATAGAATTATACTTACTTCAGCCTGCTGGATTTCATTGCTTTCTCAAACCTACAAGCAAAAGATCAAAGGTTGGACTTGAAGGTCACAGAGGTCTTTCCCAAATTAAATGATTCTGTGGTTCTTAAGGCACAGACTTAAATGTTAAAACTGTACTTTAGGTAGACCTTGGTGCAGCCCCAGCCTGCAGGTGGGTGCCTGTGCCACGTGGTTGGCACAGCACCCTGCTCCGAGCCAGCACTTCAGGGCAAATCCCAACATTCCAGCTGGGGAGCACATGGAGAGGTGCAGCAGGGAAGCCCCAGTGCACACGTGCCAGCAGAGGAAAACCCTCAGCAGGCCTCATTAGCCCAGGTTCATTAACGATGCCACGAGGCAGGTTTAACACAGGGGTACTCACATGTCCTCCATGGTGTCGTGTGAGGTCGCAGGGCCAGGAGAATCCAAAGCCAAACCTGCAGAGGAGACACAGATTTTCCCAGATTTTCCCACTGATTCACACAGGGATTATCACACACTGCTGCAGGTTTCCACGGAAAGAGCCAGCAAATTCACGTGGAAAATGCCATCTGCAGCCTCACCTCGGTGCAGAATAAATAAGAATTACAGCCACTCCCCACCGTGGGGTTTAGCTGTGGATCATCAAGTGCCAGTGCTTGGGGGAAAACAGGGATAATTAAAAAAAAATCCCCCAAGCCCTACCTTGGCTGTCACATGGAACAGAGTGCCGGCACTCAGCATGGAATATTCTGTTTATCCACCACACACCTTGACAACAATTTAGTCCTTTAGGGTTTTGGTTTTTTTTAAGCCATGTTTTTAGTTACACCTCATCCTAGGAGGAAATTCTGGGCTCATTCCAAAAAATAAGCAGTCAAAAGGCCCTTCTGAATGTCCTGGAATTAACAAGAAGCACTTCAGGAGCACAAACCGAGCACAGCTTTATAGCCCCACAGCATTTCAGCACAGACACATCCAGAGTCACTCCAACACAGATTCCTGAGGAGCCACAGAAAGTGAGGATTTAGCAAGGCTGGTAGCTCTGTCCTGCTCTGTGGTTTGGGAGCTGAACTCGTGCTTCAGCACTTCATAAAGTTATTTTTTTAGGAGGAAAGTGCCCTCAAAATGGGGCATAAATCCAGGTGGAAACTCTGATTTTCCCGAGTTGGAGCAATGAAGCACCAGAGGGAATCTACAAGTTACAGGGTGAGAACTTATTTCATTTTCACTGGTAAAACATCTCGTGTGAAAAACAGGAAATCCTCCCAGGAAGTATCAGAACTGAGGGGTTTCAGATCATCCACCAGCTCTTGGTAACAGGAGAACAAAGGGCAGAGCCACTCACTGGCACGGTTTGGGTTTAAAGAGAGAAAATAGTGAGGACTTGTTTTCCCTCCGTGCTGCTCACAGTCTCCAGGACAATTAAAGCAAAAAAATAAGACAAAAAAACCCCATCCGCAGCCCAAACTATGAGCTGCAGAGGCTTCCTGAGGGATTTTCCACCTGCCTCCCTCCTTCTAAGAGCACAGGGATGAGAGGGGGCTGCAGGCAGGGATAGTTCTCTCTCCAAGGCCGAGGAGCTGCTGGCAGTGGGAGCCAGGTGAAAGCGCAGTGCTTTCCAATTCCTAATCATTATTTATTCACTCAGGAAGCCCTACCTGAGTCTGTGGACTCCGAAGACGCTGATCTGTGTAATCCATTTTTGGTTCTCATGTCTTGGTCCAGGTTTTCATGCTGCCTGGAAAGGAAATTTGGTATTTGCTTTAAAAGCAAGAAATACAATACTGCAGGTAGGTACAGCACAGGTGGTCATCACCTGGATTTCTATCAGAGCCCAGTTATCCTTCCTGGAACTGCAACCATCTCTTTGGCAGCCAGCCCTTTAATTCAGGTTTTGCATAGAGAAAATTGCCAAATTTCTACTTCAAACCCATTTTAATAGATAGTTACCTCCCAAATTTTGTTTTGTCTGCTCAGTGCTGAAAGAGAAGAAAAACATATGGAGCCCCACATATATAATGGAAAAGCTACTTGAGTGAGGCTCCAGCACGTGGGTAATTAAAAAAAAAAATGTAGCCAGGGCTACAAAATCAAAGGGCTGAGTAATTTCCAGGGGGGGCACTGCCAATGGTTTTAAGGAATCCCAGGAATCCAAAGGACGGAAGAACCATAAAGCAGGTGGTTGCAGAAATGAGAATGACAGAAAATCAACAAGCAAAACCCAGGGTCATTGAGACCTAAGTGGGCCAGGACAAAACAGGAGCCACAAAAGGGAGAAACTGTGGGAATAATGGGATTAGAGGAGTGAAGAGAGCAGGAAAATGGAGCAGCTGTGGCTGGAATTACGGGAACAGAAGAGGAGCTGTAGAGCCCAGGCACTGCAGCACCTGGCACTTGGGAGACAGAACAGAGAGGAGGAGGCAGGAACAGGGCTGAGATGGAAGAGGGAAGGCAGGAAGGACATGAAAGGGAAACAAAGGTGTTTGTGGGAGAGAGGGAAGCCCAGGGAAGGGCTCAGGAGGGAGATGGATGCCCAGAACAGAACCAGGGCAGGGGGAAGGTGTCCCAGAGCGTGGGTCCATGTGGGATGGGGGCAGCAGGAGAAAAGAGAGGGGAGGCATCAGCAAAGGGCTGGGGGACCCTAAGGGAGTCCTGGAAGTTTGCAAGGTGGGAGGGATAAAACGGAGGCCTCGTGGGTGGGCGTGAGGAGAAGAAACAGCTCCGGGAGGCCTCGTTTTTGGGGGAAGAGGTCCTGCAGGTCCCGTTTTTAGGTGTGGGGAAGGGGCCTGGAAGGAGAAGAGGAAGCAGGATGAGCCCTCAGTGCCTCCCTCGCGGGGGGAGAAGGGGATGAAGAGACCCCCAAGGCCTCCACCGGGGGGGTGGGGAGAAAGGAAAAGAAGGGATCCACGAGGCCTGGCTGTTTTTTTGGGGGGTGAGGGTAGATACGCACCCTGAAG